>CM050322.1:67959478-68137888 GCA_027475135.1 Bactrocera correcta
AAATCAACACCTGTTGTGGTGAAAGGCAGAGCGAAATTGCAGCGTTCCGGTGGAAGTGCTGCCATAATCTGCGTTCGCATCTTCTGCTTCTGCATAGTGCAAATCTTGCACGTGAAGATGCACTTCCTGATTTGCGGCTTAAGACGGGGGATGTAATACTCCTGGCGTACCATCTGTTGCATGAGGCGATGTTCGGCGTGTAGCATTAAGATGTGGATGTAGTGGAGGAACAGTGTGGCAAATGGTGACCTCTCTGGGATTATTATGGGATGGCGTTCGTTATATGTTAGGCTCGAATTAGCAAGCCGACCATTGGCACGAAGCAAACCTTTCGAGTCCAGAAATGGGTTGAGGACTAAGAGTGAGCTCCTTTTATCAATCGGCTTCGATTCTCTTAGTAGTGTTATATCGCGGCTGAAATAGCGCGCTTGTGTATATGTTATTAGTGCGACCTTTGCCTTTTGTAACTCTAGGTGTGTCACTGTATTGCATGGGAAATTATGTGATCCCTGAACTTTGCTTTTGAGGTGTTCTATAAATTTGAACATATAAGCAACTACTCTGAGAGCTCTTGGAAACGATGAAAATCGTTCAAGGATGTCGATATCATCCAATAATGTGTGAAAAGTGGCGATTTTTCGACCTTCTGGGGCGATAATGTTGCGCATGGGGGATTGTGGCCAAGAATCAGGAGATTCCATCAACCATCGGGGGCCATTCCACCAGAGGGTGGTAGTAGCAAGGTGCAGTGGCTTGCACCCTCTTGTACCTAGATCGGCAGGATTGTCAGCACTGGCTACGTGACGCCAAGTGGCTGATCCCACTAGGCCAAGAATTTGAGACGTTCGGTTGGAAATATACGTCTTCCATGCATGTGGTGGTTTTTCCCACCAGGCTAGTACAATTTCTGAATCGAATCACATATATAGTTTGCATTTTGTCATATTTAAATGCATTTACGCCATGGCTACTAATTTTGAAAGTAGTAGTGCGCCACATAACTCAAGTCGTGGGAGACTTATAGTTTTTAAAGGTGCCACCTTTGCTTTTGCTACTAATAAGTGGCTTGTGGTCGTGGTGTCACTTTGCGTGCGCACATAGATAGCAGCGCAGTGTGCCTTTTCTGAGGCGTCACAAAAGCCATGTAATTCAACTTTGTGATCGGGAGAGTAATTTACCCATCGTGGAATTTGAATCTGAGAAATGTCATGACTCCATGCAGCTTCATAATTTTTCGACGAAATCTGAAAATGCTGTATTAATCGTGCAGCTTCGCCTTTTAAGTATTGACGGAGGCGCAGCATTTTCTCTATATTCTTCATCTGCTCGTTGTCATGTACCATAACTTTGAACACGTTGTAAAATTTGGCCCATTCCTTAATATCGCCATAAAATGTTGGAATTTTTATTATTTTTCTTTCTTTAAAGTTAGGGCGATAAAAAATTTTAGGCTCTTCTTTTTGTAGCTTTTTCTTTAAATGTTTAAGCTCTTCGTAGTATTCGTCATAAAGTTCTTCGAATAAGATTTCAATTTCTACATTAAAATCTAATTTGCTTTTTAGATTTTGAATGTCTGTGAATAAAAAGTCTAAGCCTTTTATTTGATCGTTGTCGATCATTAATTCCATACTTAGATCTTCCATTTTTCTTCTGAGGTTTTCAACTTTTCTCATGAATAAAGAAGTTTTTCGATCCAAATCTTGGTGTTTAGCTTCAACTTCTTCCATTTTTGTTTTATATGATGGCTTTGTTGGAAAAGTGTTGGACATGTACAACACCTTTTCGGAAAAATCCGCTTGGGCTTCAGGAATTTTCTTCTTGTTTATTCCCATTTTGAGAGATTTTCCGCAACACTTTTCCTATTTATTGATGAACTGCTTGTTTTTTCTCCAAAGAAATCGTTGGAGGTATTTGATTTGGTCGCCTAGTTGACCTTGCTGTGCCTCGACTCACAGCCGCTGAATATCTCTTGGATAGCAGTTAGATCACTGCGTTTAGTCTCTGCTAAAACGGCTTTTGCGATCGGGTTTAATGCGGGAATATACACCCGGCTTACAAATATTTTTATTTAAGCAATATGCGGGAATATACACCCGTCTTACAATTTAATTTTGCCTGTAATTATATTAATTACAGGGCTTACTTTATTTTATTTGCCTGTATTTTTTTTATAATCAGGGCTTTTTTAATTTTGGCTGAGCTCTTTATCCGGCTCGAAGGACCAAATGTTTTTAACTCAATAAAGATTTATCATTCCTTACCTCTGGTATGGGAAATGAAAAGACCTTCATCGAGTGAGAATATATTCATTCTGATTTTATTTCGTTTTTGTCTAGCTTATATACAATTTTTAAAACTATCTAAACTAAACTAAATATATGTGTATGTGTGAATGTTTTTATGTATTGCAGCATATTTTTTATTGCTGCTTGACATGGGGTTGATTTCAAGTGTACAATTTAATACATGAGTGTGTGTGTATGTTTAATGTTTTCTGTTCTGTAAATTTATGACTTGTGTCCCCATGCATTTTTATTATTATTAGATGCATTGCATGTAAATGCATTATGTATATATTTATGTATGTATATATATTAATAGGTATTTATATTTAGAAGAATGCTGATAACTAAGCATGTTCAATGATATTTGAACAAGCGATATGTACTTATATGTATATACAAAATAAAACCCATGCACATTTTATATTTTAAAAAACATCACTTACTAAGGTTTAGGGTGGGTACAGCATGTGCCTTCAACTTTTTCACACCCACAGCACTTTGTTCGAAGTGCTTAATGCAAACAAATGCATTGTGGGTGGGTAAATCCTGCGTTGGTGGGATCCGTAAATTTTCCACCCACATCAGGAACTCCTCCTCTCTTTTAGGGAATAAGAAGAATCTTCCGGAAGATTCTGTCTCACACTCGCGAACGCGACACTTCCTTACTCTAGCCATTTTTTAATGAAAATAGTCAAAAATTACTTAATACACTTAAAAAACGAACGACCGAGATAAACTTTTCTCGACGAAATTCTATCAAAAATAAAATTCCGTTGACGATTTCTTTTTCAACTTTCATTTTTGGCGCAATTTCCCCACCCATATATATTAGGATTAGAAGGAATCCAACTACTTGCATATACATACATACATACATACAAAAATAGAATACAAGAACTTTTCCACCAACCAGAAAACACCTGCATATAAATATATATGTTTACTAGCTGACCCGGCAAACGTTGTTTTGGCATGTATATTATTTCTAGGAATCATTTTTTTAGTTCAATAAAAATAACTATCTACTACTAAGTGTGCGGGGATGTACTTGTAATCGAAAGCATTATAAACAATGAAAGTATGCTTTCTTTAAGTTAATAAATTAATCCTTATTAAAGTAACGAATATATTTTAAATTACAATTTTTGATAGCTTTCTAAATATCAAAAATAATTGTTCATGTTATCTTATCAATTATAGCAATTGAAAAAAAAAATTAATCTCTCAGTGCAATAGAGTGTACAATATTCTTGGTTAATCCGTCTTTAGCCAACACAAACAAACTGGAGGGTTTTCCCACGCGAGAACATGCCACATATAGTTGTCCTTGTGAAAAGCATGGTGTTTCCAAATCTAAGCCACATACAGACAATGTCTGGCCTTGTGATTTATTGATCGTCATAGCGAATGCCAATCTAATGGGGAATTGAGAGCGTTTGAATTCAATTGACACATCTGTAGAAATCATAGGGATTCGTGGCAGCAACACATTTTCGCCTTGAAACTTGCCATTCAAGATGATGGCTTCAATGACGTTTTTCATTAATTTAACTAACCGTGTGCCATTACACAGCCGTGGTGGGTTTAAATTGCGAAGCAGAATAATCGGAGATCCAACCCTCAATTGTAAATGATGTGGTGACATGCCTGGCGAATCCAATGAATTTAAAAACTCAATTGGATAATTCACAGTCTCGTTGGTATTGCAAACTGCATCAATAGATTTGTAAGACACCAAGTCCCCAGGTAACAACTGTTGAATCTTTAAATTTAACTTATTGACGTCCACATCTTTAGCTGTCAAAATCGCTCTTTCCGCCAGCCACTTACGATTTGCATATTGTGTGTACGTCGGAAAATATGTGATCGCTGAGAGTATTTTGCGAGTCGATGATTGTGCAGAAGTCCGTCTGTAATTTGATGCATCCAGTATTTTCATGTACATCAACTTTCCCATCACCAATATCTAACAGTTTTTTAGAGAAATTTTCGGCGTATGGATTGAAGCATTTGAACGCGCATGTTCACCGTCAGTTGTACTTTTTCAACATTACGCCATAGTCGAGATGATTTCAAGCAAGCATTAATCTCATCAGCGTACGTTGAACGTGGAATAACGGTAAGTGTTTGTCTAAAATCACCAGAAAGGAGTAACAAAGTGCCGCCAAATAGTTTATCATTGTTTTTTTATATCCTTTAATGTCCTATCTAATGCCTCAAGCGAATGTTTGTGTGCCATAGTGCATTCATCCCAAATAATAATTTTACATTGTTTCAGCACTATGGCCATAGACGATTGTTTTTTTTATGTTGCACACTGTATCTGGATTATTTTGAATGTTCAACGGCAGCTTAAATGCTGAATGAGCTGTTCTGCCTTCATCTAATAAAGTTGCTGCAATGCCAGAAGATACAACGGCCAATGCAATGTCATTTTTTGATCGTATCTCGGCAGGAAGTAACGAAATAAGGAATGTTTTGCCAGTTCCACCTGGTGCATCCAAAAAAAAAAAAGAATCCTCCTTGTCCTGCCGAAACTGCCAGCATGATGCGGTCGTAAATAATTTTTTTTTTCATCATTTAGTAGTGTCGTCCTCATCACTACTCTCATAATTAATGGAACTTGAAATTATGAACTATGAATAAGAATTTATCGTACTACAATTGTAATATTCGATTGCCATCTTGCAACCCTATTGCGGATATGCGTATAGAATTTCGTCAACGATATCTCACGAACAAATCAACCGATTTTGACTCGGTTTGCGGCCATCGACGTGATTTTTCAGAGTCAAAAGCTGATTAGTCTTCAAAATTAATCGGTCGAGTCGTTTCAGAGTTATTTCAAAAAAATCGATTTTTGCGATTTCTTTCGTCAACGATTTCTCGCAAGCAAATTGATCGATTTTGACCCGGTCTGCGGTAGTCGGCTTAGTTTTGTGAGGTTGAGTGCTGTTTGGTTTATGGAACTGATCGATATGCCGTTTAGAAGTTATTCCCAAGAAACCACTTTTGAAAATTTTTTTTTTTGCGGTTTTTTTGATTTTTCTCGAAATCTACTAATCCGAATCGGCTCAAAATTTTAGAAAATCTAAGTTAAGTGAAACTTTTTGAAATGCCGTTGGGTAGGGTTGAATCGCTCGATCCGTTCAAAAGTTATAAGCGGGTCCAACAACTTCAACAACCAATAACTTCCCGATTTTAGAAAATTTTTAATTTTCTTCGCGGAAAGTTAAAAAAATTTAGGGGTGGGCCACCCTTAACATTTAGGAGGATGAAAAATAGATGTTGTCCGATTCTCCACCCTAGCCGATATGCTCGCTAAGATTCACGAAAATCGGTCGAGCGGTTTCAGAGGAGTTCAATAACGTACACCGTGACACGAGAATTTTATATATTAGATATTAGCTTTAACGTATGTACATTGGCTCTCTTTTATACATATTAACATATATTTTCCCATTGGCTCTAACAACTACTCAGTTCTGTTATTGTCGTGCCCCTGATGTTAAGTGAAACGCGCTAATAATTTTCTGTGGTGAAATGCACTCATCCGAAACAGTAAATATGATGCTAATTCTGCTTAGATTTCTGACTTCGGCACATGCGAAGCAATGCTTTTACTTTCAGTTGCTGTTCAGAAGTTGATCAAAGAAGAAGAGAATTGAAAAAAGCCAACAGATCATACGTGACCTGGTCTACGAAAAGGGGGCTTAGGTGTAAAAAAATCATTTTTTTTTGTTTGTTTTTTGTTGTTGTTTTTTGACACCTAAGCCCCATTTTCGTAGACCAGGTCACATATACTTATGAAAGTGCACATGCGTGTACAAAACCATATTGGAATATGCATACATAAATATATGTATATAAACTAAGCAAACGCACATTTACTCATTTATATAAGTTAACACAGCACTTCAGACAATTCCCACCATCGGTCAGCAGTACGAAACTCAAAACCCAGCAATAGCTGACGTCGCATCGGCAATATTAGCGGCTTCACACGCGCATCCGATTAAATACTGACTAAAGGGAACGTGACCCGGTACAAGCGTATGTTTAATTTAGACTTAAGGTAAAAATTATATTCAGTCTTAAGACAATATTTTTATAATAAAGACGCGGACGGGAGTCCGCTATCCCCTTTTAAAAATCAAAACCACAAACTAATGGTTTAATTGGCGCCCAAGCAGGGACAGCGCGCGAAGGTAGTGAAAGCCTGAAAACTAAAAAGTAAGGCTACGCGAGTGAGTAAAAATTACAATACCGAGTAATACACAAAAGCGGCTACCGGAGCTTCAAAGGATAAAGAATAATAATGTCGAAGGACCAAAGATATCCTGATGGGAAGCTGTCCTCTTATACCGGACTGAAAGCGTTAGGATCCGATAGGAAGGAAACGCACCCTCCACCACGTGCGCAACGAGGGACCCTAGTAGGACAGCAAACGGGATGACACCCCTTGCGCCAGGAGGCTTGATATAAGTAAGCATATAGATTAAGAAATATTAAATTAATTAATTTAAAAATTAAGAAATTAAAAAGCATTTGGAAAAAGTGGAAAGAGAGAATTCAAAAACCAGAGAACTTTAAACTATAAACAAAATAAGAACGGCTTGTACATCGAATTAATTATAAGGACGAAAGAGCCGAGATTCACCACCTAACGGGGGACCCTCCGGTTCTTAATAAGTACAGTCCAACTCTGCGATTCACCACCAAAGGGACCCTCCAGAGGATAAGGACATATAACTAAAAACAATAATATCCTCAAAATATACAATAAAATTATGCCAAACAACCCCATACGAACCTGCTAAACGCACCCTCTGCAGGCAATACCCAATCATCCCATCCTGTTCCAAATTCTGGCGAAATGAATCTGGAACAATTAACCAATATTATAAGAGGACGAAAAATAGTCCAAACGCAAACTTTGCAAACTTAACTGACGTGACTATAGACCCTACACTGACAAACAACATCAACGACTTGGACAAAATCCCTGACGTGGTAAGATATCTTCGTGAATTCTCTGGGAATCCAGGAGAATTCAGTTCCTGGAAGAAAAGCGTGGACAGAATTTTAGAAATATACGAACCTCAAAGAGGATCGCCAAAATACTACGGTATCCTTAACGTAGTAAGAAACAAACTCGTGGGCAACGCAGACATTGCCCTCGAATCATATAACACACCTTTAGAATAGAAGGCTATTTCAAAATGCCTTACTCTCCATTACGCCGATAAAAGGGTCGTAGGTACCTTAGAGTACCAAATGACGTCATTAGTTCAAGGTAGCCATACCATTCAGGAATTTTACCAAAGGGTATATTCGCACCTATCTCTCATTCTTAATAAACTTGGTTGCATGGAAATCGGTGCTGAATTTATGCATTTACTCACATGAACTTATCGTGACAAAGCCCTTGACACTTTTATTCGAGGACTGAATGGCGATTTGCCAAGGCTCCTTGGCATGAGAGAACCCGTAGACCTCCCTCAAGCTCTTCACTTATGTCTTAAGTTAGAAAACCAGAAATTTCGTTCGCATTACGCGATCAATAATAATTCCCACGTCAGAAAAGCTTAGGACTTTCGCCCACTTCTTCCGCCTAAAAAGGCCACCAACGAATTCTACCCACAATTGGCTTACATTCCTAAGCCATATTTATCTAAACCGAACTACGTGCCTCAGCAACGGCAACAACCAAATTTTAACTATAGCAATTCTTCTAACTTTCGGCCAACATATCAACATCCCGCTAGGCCACAACCCCCACGTCCTTTCGGACTTCCGCGTCTAGAGCCAATGGATTTAGACCATTCCCTACATACAAAAGCGGTTAACTATATGAACAGAAATGCAACCAATAACCATCGTCAAATTGCCCTCCACAAGTGCCTTTCAAACAACAAAGGAACTTCCATATAGAAACCGGTAGAGAAGATCTATATGACCAACAAGCCACTTATGACCACCATGACGAACAAATCTTGACATCGACAAAGGAAGAATACGAAGCAATGTTAAACAACGAACAAATCGAACAACTAGTTCAAGAGAATAGCCAACCGGACTACATAGATATTAATTTTTTAGGATGAAAAGTTCTTCGTTGCCTTACATAGAATTTAGAACAAAGAACGGAAATGCTTAAAAATACTTATAGATACAGGATCAAGCAAAAATTACATACAACCACAACTTGTAGCAAAACCAATTCCTAATGAAGAAGCTATTTTTGCAAATTCCATAGCAGGAAAGATTCAAATTACCCATCATACAATAATTAATGTAGCTCAAATAGATAACTCGAATTTGAAATTTTTTATCCTACCAGGACTGAAATCTTTTGATGGTATTATCGGAAACGATAGCCTCAAACGTCTCAAACGCCTCAATGCAACTATAATCATTCGCGATGACATAATTAAATTCGGTAACGGTAAAGAAATAAGAATAAAACAGAAGCTTTCTCCTACAGTAAACAGTATTGACGTAAGGACAGAACATATGACACCTTCTCAGAAATTCCTCATTCAAAGCTTCTCTGTTCTCAGTTAATTTCCGATCCAAACGAAAAACTAACCTACACTACTATCGTAGTAGGCGAAATCAGGACTTCTTCAGGTACACCCGTTTACACCAGATATTATCCATACCCTATTGGCATGAGAGAATTCGTCACCAAGGAAATCCAAACCTTACTCAAAGATGGCATAATAAGACCATCACGTTCTCCATACAACTCACCAGTTTGGGTTGTTCCAAACAAAATTAGACGCCTCCGACGAAAAGAAATTTAGACTCGTAATTGATTACAGTAAAATTAAATAATGTTACCATTTCCGACAAATACCCCATACCCGAAATAAATGAAATTACTGCGCAATTAGGAAACAATAAATATTTTTCCGTATTGCATTTAAAAAGTGGATTCCATCAAATCCCTTTAAAAGAATCTGACATTGGAAAACAGCCTTTTCTGTCAATAATGGCAAATATGAGTTTACACGACTCCCATTCGGGCTGAAAAGCGCTCCTTCTATATTTCAAAGAGCCTTAGATGATATAGGTAAAATCTGCTATGTCTACATTGATGACATAATAGTTTTCGGCGAAAATAAAGAAAGCCATCTTCAAAATATTGAACAAATATTTCGTACTCTCAAAGAAGCAAATATGAAAGTTCAACTGGACAAGTGCGAATTCTTCCGAAATGAAGTCGAGTTCCTAGGCTTTACATTTCTCCAAGTGGTGTAAAAACCAATCCTTCAAAAGTTGAAGCTATACAAAATTTCCCATGTCTGAAAATTTTGAAAGACATAAGATCTTTCCTTGGCCTTTCCGGCTACTACCGCCGCTTCATAAGGGATTATGCTAAATTAGCAAAGCCCCTTACTTCGCTCTTAAGAGGGGAGGATGGACGCATGCATCCTGTAAAAAGCAGATAACTCTCAATAGCGCAGCACTAGAAGCCCTCAACAAAATAAAATCCTCACTCGTTTCAAAGGAAGTAGTTCTAGCATATCCTGACTTTAATAAAGATTTTCACCTCACCACTGATGCATCTAATTATGCTCTCGGAGCAGTCTTAGAACAATCAGGCAAACCCATAGCATTCATATCCCGTTCACTAAGTAAAGCCGAAGAAAATTACGCCGCAAATGAAAAAGAAATGCTGGCAATAATATGGACACTTAATAGTTTCAGAAGTTATTTGTATGGTTCCCCCAAAGTAATCATTTTCACAGACCATCAACCCCTAACCTATGCATTAAGTAATAAAAATTATAACGGAAAAATGAAAATATGGAAATGTATCCTCAAAGAGTACAATTACGAAACGAAATACAAACCAGGAAAGACAAACGTTGTAGCCGACGCACTATCGAGACCTCCACAGACTGACATTAACGCCCTAACGACTACTGACCATAGCGACGAAAGTTCCGCACATCAGTTCATCCCAGCTACTGAAGCACCCATAAATGCCTTCAAAAATCAACTATTCATCTTAATTGATGACATAGATAACTATACGTTTGAAATACCATTTCCCTGTTTCCATAGACATACAATTACAAAACGAGAATATTCGACACAGGACATTATAGACATATTTAAACAACACCTTGACCCAGCACTACTTTACGGTTTATATACTACAGAAAGCTTAATGGGAAAAATTCAGGAAATATATACACTTCCCTTTGCAAATATCAAAATTGGATTCACACAAACCCTACTTCAAGACATCGTGTCAGAGACAGAACAGGAAGAAATAATTATTAAAGAACATCAGAGAGCACATAGAAATAGTCGCGAAAACAAAACACAAATATGTATTACAGAAATTTTACTTTCCAAGCATGCATTCTAAAATCGAAAAAACAGTTAAACAATGTTTCATATGTCGCGAGCATAAATATGATAGACATCCTCCAAAACCACGGTTACAAGAGACCCCCATTCCTCAGTTTCCAGGAGAAATCGTACACATTGATATTTACTCGACAGAAAAAAGGCTAATACTCACGGCCATTGATAAATTTTCAAAATACGCATAGGTTAAAATTATACAATCCAAAGCAATAGAACATATAAAAAACCCAATAAGAGTATTAATGATCTCATTTGAATACCAAAACAGGTAATAGTAGATACCGAAAAATCTCTCAATTCAGCCACAATATTAAATTTACTAAAGGACCAACTGTCTATTAACGTATATACCACACCACCCTATAGTAGCACCAGTAACGGACAAGTAGAAAGATTCCATAGTACACTTTCTGAAAAAAGAGATATTTTAAAGCAAGGAGGATGGAGGATAGAGTCATGTGTAGAAGTTCACGCAAGTGAGGAAAGGAGTCTGATCGCCATTCACTTGGGAGTGGCCAGAAACGATTCTTTTACATATGACTCAAGCAGCTCACGACTTCCGGTCTTTGACCAAGTATCCTCTGGTTAGCCTAAGAACATCCGTTTGAAGGCGAGCTAAAGTGAGAAGGCGAAACACTCCCCTGCATAAGGTTGTGCGCTGGGTTTGGGACCCGCCACGTAAAAAAACACCCCCAATGAAAAGAAAAAAACAGCCTCGGATGGGAGACCCCCCTTTTGATGACGACCATGGCAAACGAAATAAGGACTATGATTTGAGGGCATGCACCTGGATTGTCCGGTCCCTTAATTGGGAAGGTGCCGCTGCCCAGCTGGTAGATGTCCTCGTAAAGACGAAGGCTGACATCACCGCCGTCCAAGAAATGCGATGGACGGGACAAGGACAGAGACGAGTAGGTCCTTGTGACATTTACTACAGTGGCCATATAAAGGAGCGCAAGTTTGGTGTTGGATTCGTGGTGGGAGAGAGATTCCGTCGCCGAGTACTATCATTCACTTCGGAGAATGAACGTCTAGCCACAATCCTCATCAAAGTGAAGTTCTTCAACATATCGCTGAATTGCGCCCACGTCCCGACGGAAGAGAAGGACGATGTGGCAAAAGATGCTTTATATGAGCGCTATGAGAATTGCCCCCGGTACGATGTCAAAATCGTGCTTGGCGATTTAAACACGCAACAGTCCGTAAATTCAGCCTCCACGAGGAAACATTTCCAAATTGGTTGAGGCTGATCGTGCCAATGCCCAGCTGGTAGATGTCCTCGTGAAAATAAATGCTGACCTCACCGCCGTCCAAGAAATACGATGGACGGGACAAGGACAGAGACAGGTAGGACCTTGTGACATTTACTACAGCGGCCATATAAAGGAGCGCAAGTTTGGTGTGGGATTCGTGGTGGGAGAGAGAATCCGTCGCCGAGTACTATCATTCACTCCGGAGAATGAACGTCTAGCCACAATCCGCATTAAAGCGAGGTTCTTCGACATATCGCTGATTTGCGCCCACGCCCCGACGGAAGAGAAGGACGATGTGACCAAAGATGCCTTTTTATGAGTGCTTGGAGCGCACTTATGAGAGATGCCCCGCCACGATGTCAAAATCGTGCTTGGCGACTTCAATGCCAGGGTGGGCAAAGAAGGTATCTTTGGCAATACGGTCGGTAAATTCAGCCTCCACGAGGATTCCAGCATAAGAAGATACATCAAGCTACCTGGCTGTCTCCGGATCGAAAAACCACCAACCAGATCGATTATGTTGTGATAAACGGAAGACACGTCTCCAGTGTTTTAGATGTGCATGCGATCCGAGGTCCTAACATCGACTCGGACCACTATCTTGTTGCAGCCAAAATTCGCACCCGCCTCTGTGCAGCAAAAAACGCACGCCAACAAACACAAGGAAGGTTCGACGTCGAGAAGCTGCAATCACAACAGACAGCCGAACGATTTTCTACTCGGCTTGCACTCCTGCTCTCTGAGAGCGCTCGTCAACAACTCGGTATAAGGGAACTGTGGGACGGCATTTCAAACTCCTTACGTACAGCTGCAACCGAAACCATTGGTTTTCGGAAAGCGCAAAAGAACAGCTGGTACGACGAGGAGTGCCGTGTCGCAGCGGAGAGAAAATAGGCTGCCTACCTCGCAACGTTACGATCGACCACAACTCGTGCGGGATGGGATAGATACCGAGAGTTGAAGAGAGAAGCGAGACGCATTTGTAGACAGAAAATGAAAGAGGCCGAAATGCGTGAGTACGAAGAGCTTGATAAGCTGGCCGACAGGGGTAATGCTCGAAAATTCTACGAAAAGATGCGGCGGCTTGCAGAAGGTTTCAAGACCGGAGCATACTCTTGTAGAACCCCCCAAGGTGATATAGCCACCGATGCCCAGAGCATACTTAAACTATGGAGGGAACACTTCTCCAGCCTGCTGAATGGCAGTGAACGCACAACACCAGGAGAAAGCGAACCCGATACCCCAATCGATGACGATAGAGCAGACGTTCCATTGCCCGACCATGAAGAAGTTCGAATAGCAATTGCCCGCCTAAAAAACAACAAAGCGGCAGGGGCCGATGGATTGCCGGCCGAGCTATTCAAACACGGCGGCAAAGAGCTGATAAGGAGCATGCATCAGCATCTTTGTAAAATATGGTCGGACCAAAGTATGCCCAACGATTGGAACTTAATTGTGCTATGCCCAATCCATAAAAACGGAGACCCCACAATCTGCGCCAACTACCGTGGGATTAGCATCCTCAACATCGCATATAAGGTTCTGTCAAGCGTATTGTGTGAAAGATTAAAGCCCACCGTCAACAAACTTATTGGACCTTATCAGTGTGGCTTTAGACCTGGTAAATCAACAACCGACCAGATATTCACGATGCGCCAAATCTTGGAAAAGACCCGTGAAAGGAGAATCGACACACACCACCTCTTCGTCGATTTCAAAGCTGCTTTCGACAGCACGAAAAGGAGCTGCCTTTATGCCGCGATGTCTGAATTTGGTATCCCCGCAAAACTAATACGGCTGTGTAAGCTGACGTTGAGCAACACGAAAAGCTCCGTCAGGATCGAGAAGGACCTCTCCGAGCCGTTCGATACCAAACGAGGTTTCAGACAAGGCGATTCCTTATCGTGCGACTTTTTCAACCTGCTTCTGGAGAAAATAGTTCGAGCTGCAGAACTCAACAGAGAAGGTAGCAGTGTACAACTGCTGGCGTATGCCGATATGATATTGATATCATCGGCCTCAACACCCGCGCCGTTAGTTCTGCTTTCTTCAGACTGGACAAGGAAGCAAAAGAAATGGGTCTGGCTGTGAACGAGGGCAAGACGAAATATCTTATGTCATCAAACAAACAATCGTCGCACTCGCGACTTGGAACTCACGTCACTGTTGGCAGTCATAACTTTGAAGTTGTAGATAATTTCGTTTATCTTGGAACCAGCGTAAACACCACCAACAATGTCAGCCTAGAAATCCAACGCAGGATAACTCTTGCCAACAGGTCCTACTTCGGACTAAGTAGGCAATGGAGAAGCAAAGTCCTCTCTCGACAAACAAAAACCAAACTCTATAAGTCACTCATAATTCCCGTCCTGCTATATGGTGCAGAGGCTTGGACGATGTCAGCAACGGATGAGTCGACGTCCCGAGTTTGCGAGAGAAAGGCTCTGCGAAAGATTTATGGTTCTTTGCGCGTTGGCCACGGCGAATATCGCATTCGATGGAACGATGAGCTGTTCGAGATATACGACGACATTGACATAGTTCAGCGAATTAAAAGACAGCGGCTACGCTGGCTAGGTCATGTTGTCCGAATTGAAAACACTCCAGCTCTGAAAGTATTCGACGCAGTAAGCGGGAAGCAGAGGAAGAGGAAGACTTCCACTCCGTTGGAAGGACCAAGTGGAGAAGGACCTGGCCTCGCTTGGAATATCCAATTAGCGCTACGCAGCGAAGAAAAGAAACGACTGGCGCGCTGTTGTTGACTCGGCTATAATCGCGTAAGCGGTGTCTACGCCAGTAAAGAAGAAGAAGAAAAGCAAACAACATAGGAATAACGTTCGAAGAGTTATTATTCAAATCTGTGCAAGAATATAATTTAACGATAAATTCAACAACCAGAAACAAACTCATCGCCTCATTCTTTGGGAATAGAATTTTTATCGACCTGCAACAGTTAGAGCAGCAGAGAAACGAAAATATTATATTACTTAAGGAGAAACAGGAACAAGATCTTTCTTACCATAACAGCAAAAGATCAGAACCTAAGGAATATTCCCCGGAAATGCAATAATACAGGACGGAACACTTAGACTAATACACCTCATTGACCTATACCGTTACGAACATTTCCTGACAGAAACTTATAATGAAATAACCACTCAAGTCCCTAAAGATAACTTCCTTTATCCTATCCTTAAACATGAAACTACCCAAACTTTTGAAATCCTCAACACCCTTAAACCGGTAGAAAACAAAAAGAAGAGGAGATCAATTGACTTATTTGGAACGTCATGGAAATACATCGCCGGATCTCCTGATCATAATGATCTTAATATTATAAATGACAATTTGAATAATCTGAACCAAAATAATAATAATCAAATAATTATTAATAATTTATTTGAAAAACGTATAAGTAATATAACAAATATTGTCAATAAAATGTTAAATACCATAAAAAAGGATGAATACACTATAACAGAAATTATGATAAATTTACAAAACAGAATAAGATTGATCAAAGAAGAATGAATAAATATAAAGTATGCCATCCAATGGGCAAAACAAAATATAATAATTTCAATACTTTTAAGCATTGATGAAGTTAAATTTTCCATTAATAAACTAAAGGAGGAACAAATGCCTTTTAAAACTGCCGAAGAGGCACTGAAATTCTCAAAGATAAATGTACTAAGCAAAGATATGACGATTTTTTATACATATGATAAAAATTCCGTTAACTTTTTATGAAACATTTAAAAAAGAATTATAAGACCTGTAAAGAAAGAAAACCATTATGTAATTAAACGGACTATAAAGAAATTCTTAAAGGAAAAAATAAAATATCCGGAATTAAAAATGGATGTGAAAATTTTAACGAAATAGCAATTTGTAAAGAAATTAATCTAATAGTTCTAAGTAAAGACGATTGTATAAGTAGAATAGTAAACATGTACCATAACAAACGG
Organism: Bactrocera correcta; assembly: GCA_027475135.1. Taxonomy (NCBI): domain Eukaryota; kingdom Metazoa; phylum Arthropoda; class Insecta; order Diptera; family Tephritidae; genus Bactrocera; species Bactrocera correcta. Next base: position 67,975,373 of record CM050322.1, read on the forward strand.
GAATCACGTGTCCACAATCGAAGAAACAAAAACTGGAATAATATTGCTGAATAAATTTAATGGAAAAATAGAAGCTGATGGGGAAACGAAAGAAATAAATTGAACACATGTCATAATATTTTACAACTCAACATTCAAAATTAGCAATCAAATATTTAGCAATATCGAAGCAAAAACAATTGAAGCCATTCCCGCAATTTTGCAACTAGCCCCATTAGAAAAAGAACGTATTGAATTGCTGTCATTGGGAGCTTTAAAAGAATTACACCTCACTAACATCAAGCGGATAAATTCTCTTAAGAAAGCTACACAATCTATTGGCAGCCTGACATCGGTACTACCACCATAATAATTTTTATCTTATTACGGAAAAAGAAGATTGAAATAAAATATATAGAAAAGGAGACAATAAGACCTAACATGAGTCAAATAGTTACCCTTCCAGAAGAAACTCATAATATTCCAAGTTATATAAAATTTAACGATCTACCTTTCTATTGATAATCGAGGACGATCATATTTAAGAGGGGAGGAGTTAACACAGCACTACAGACAATTCCCACCATCGGTCAGCAATTCAGTACGAAACTCGAAAACCAACAATAGCTGACGTCGCATCAGCAATATTAGCGGCTTCACACGCGCATCCGATTAACTACTGGCTATAGGGAACGTGACCCGGTACAAGCGTAGGTTTAATGTAGACTTAAGGTAAAAATTGTATTCAGTCTTAAGACAACATTTTTATAATAAAGACATAGATACATATATTATTTCTTGCCGCACTTGTCTGTATATTTACCAAAGCAAATACAAGCTACGGGAATAACAAGTGCCGCACGCATCTTTCCGCATCTCCGTTGTCTAGACAATCAATGGCCGAAGCTCATGTTTTGTCGAAGAGTCAATGTGTCAAGGGTTGACGCGACGACCAAGCGTCACAACATTATGTTGGTAGAAAATCCAAGCTGTGCCGAAAAAAACAAACGAACGAACGTCAATCATCGCCGCTTCCCTTGCCGCTACAACAGCTTCGCCAACAAACTAGCGTAAATATGTATGTTTTTGTATAAGCTTGCATACATATCCCCGCAGATTTTTGCGAGCTACGGCAAAATATTTTAGATTTAGCAAATATTTTAAATCGTCGAGAACTTTGATGCCACTTTTTGTCACTCCTTTCTGTGTTTTGCGAGTTAGCGAGGTTGTCAGTTTTACAGCAGTACAAATATCAGAAATTGTTCAATTTGTGATTTTTAGCTTTTGCCATCGTCGCGAAAAGACGCTTGCTGGCAAAGGCATGATCGGGGAGATGTAATGGTATTTGCTTTTGTGAATGAAGCAAGTGTGCCTGTTGAAAATACGCTTGCGTTCATGAATGAAAATGTTGTTGCGTATTTTACTATAAATTTAGGCATTGGTTATTTGGCTGCCATATTGAACTGTGGCGCTGCTGATGCTTTTCGAGACGATTGTTGTCTTTTGTTGGTGACATATTTACATGTGTATGCCCATATATGTATGTATGTAGGTTTGTGTATCCACATTTGTTCGGCAATATGTACATGCGTATGTATTTACAAATGGAGCAGTGCGAGCACATTTTATAACTGTTAAGTGATATCATGATTTAAATTTGAATTTTACTTACATACTTATGTACATGTATTTGCAGGTACATGATTATGTAAGACAAATATGAGGACAAATAAAAAAACATACATTCATATAAATGTATGTGGGTATGCATGGTATACATATGTTGTAACAAATACAATTTTTATTAGCAACAAATATAATTCAACAGTATTTAGCAGAAAAGTATATTATATAAATATTAAAGAAATAATAAGAAACATAAGTTGTTCAAGTCCAAACAAACTATAAATATTACTGTGAATATTTATTTTTTTATTAGAATGCTATCAGTTTTACAAGCATTCATAAAAATTTGCAAAGTTATATTCATATCAATACATATGTACATACATAAATATATATGTATGTACTTATGTATATATGCACACAAGCGCACACATATAATTACTGAGAAGTCATGTCATGATTTGAATCCCTGAAGACGTTGTATGTACTTATATATGTACATGCTACATGTGCATATGAATACGTAAGTTTTAAATTATAAAAAGTATGATTTATGTAAATATATATTGCTATTTTTTTATATAGTATCATAGTATTTTACACAGGTACGTATATGTATGTACATAATATACACATATCAAATGTGCATACATACATACATAATTATACAAATCTACTATATCAAACATAGGATATAATTAAAAATTTGGTATTATTTTAACATTGAGTAAAATATTGCCTTATATAAAATAGTTAGTTAATTAATGAAAAATTAATCAATTTGTGAAAAATAATTTTCAAAGCAATTCAATTCAAATAATTGCACAGAAACGCATAAAAACATAAGCCAAAAGGCCGGCATGCCGCTGTAAAATCGAAGTAAGTCTGTGAGTATATTTTTCATTTAATGCTCAGCTCTGTTCACGCGCCACTGTTAAAAATTTCTCCTTCTTAGCTAGCTATTGTGAAATGCACCCATCGCATTTTGTTAGCTTTTGACAGTTTACACGCTTGTCCGTTGTTGGACCTTCTCTATAGAAAGACGTTCTGTGGTACATGTTTCGGCTACATTTGCTTGCCTATACTCCGAGTATAGGCATGAAAATTTGCGCATTATTTTGAGCGACTCTGTTATAGATTTAACCAAAGATTTACTCGTAGATTTACTTATAGTTTACCCAAAGTTTCACATCAATTCAAACAATCGTCGCAACGCTATGAACCAGAGATGAAGAGATGTTTAACTCCTCTCTCACTAGAAGTGAGACGTCAAAACCTACTGAACTTTCACAGCTAATCGAGTTCAGTAGGTTTTGACGTTTATCAATTGGAAACAGGCGATGGCCAGATTGAAATCTTACCAAAAAAATATGTAAACGGAGCGATTTGTTGCATCGTTCAAGACCACTTATAAAATATGTAAAACAATGAATATTAAAAAAATTTGTAAAATTTAGAGGTATTTGAGAAACGTTTTGTAATTTGAAGCATCATAGTATTATTTTCAATGGAAAATGATTAAAAACATTAAATGAATGAGAGCTAACAAGCGTAAGTCCTTTTATTGGATATTGAAAGGTCAAAAGTCAATTGTTCTAATATACTTTAAAATGATTTACATAGTTTCTCCATATAATAAGTAACCACTATATAGTAATTTTTATTCGTACTAAATGTTGGGCCTTGGGTTGATAAATGCCCAAAAATTATTATTTCGTTCAATCTGGCCATAATGGAAAATGTTATAAAAAACGCTAATTTTGAGGTGCTTGACATCTAACACTGGAATAAGTTGAACATCCCTTTATTTCTGCAAAATCACATATTATACATTTAAGAAACAATGCGATTTTATTTTTCAACTTTTATGAAAGATTTATAAATTATAACAGAAGAAAAAAAAAAAAGTAAAATATTCGTATGACATTACTCATTGGACTTTAGCTAAATATGAAAATAAATTAATTTTAAATTAATATTTTACTGAGTAGCCAATATTATTTTTGATTGCAACACATCTTTTAGGCATAGATGAAATTAAATTACTAATATTTTTGTCATTTATTCCATTCCAGTCTTGTTTTAAGGCAATAATAGCTAGTTTTTATAACCGTGAACCTGTTTCCTGTTAATTTACCTGTTGACAATTTCCCATAAGTTTTCAATCGAGTTCATGACAGCAGAATGGTCGGACCATCTCATAATATAAACTTATTATTCCAAAAACCAATCCTTCCCAACTTTTAGCGAATTGACTCTATGACGTCCTCCAATATTAAGTTTTTTAACGGTTCCTTCAGCTTTGGTCTTGCGTAAAATAGCAGAAACAGCTGATTTTCCAAGAGAAAAATTTTTGCAAAACTCCTTTGTTTCACATCTTTCGTGAATTCGCTTACAATTAATAATTTAAGTTCATTTGTATATGGGTCATTCCATCAATTGGCGACATGGTTTTGTACCCGTGGTTCTCCGATTTTGACCAAACTTTAGAATATCATAATATTGACCAATAGAAGAATATCTGTTAACTTTTTAGTGGTCAAGGTTGCTCCATTGTTTTTTGGCGCGCACTTCAAATTGCGATCAAGCAAAAAAACGAATTTTTCTTTTATTTTTTAACGACCTCAAAATTGAGTGAAAAAAATTTTTAAGTTATCCAATTTTATGTAAAAAAATTTCTTCTTCTTCTTTACTGGCGTAGACACCGCTTACGCGATTATAGCCGAGTCAACAACAGCGCGCCTGTCGTTTCTTCTCTTCGCTACGTGGCGCCAATTGGATATTCCATGCGAGGCCGGGTCCTTCTCCACTTGGTCCTTCCAACGGAGTGGAGGTCTTCCCCTTCCTCTGCTTCCCGCGGCGGGTACTGCGTCGAATCAGAGCTGGAGTGTTTTCATCCATCCGGACAACATGACCTAGCCAGCGTAGCCGCTGTCTTTTAATTCGCTGAACTATGTCAATGCCGTCGTATATCTCGTACAGCTCATCGTTCCATCGAATGCGATATTCGCCGTGGCCAACGCGCAAAGGACCATAAATCTTTCGCAGAACCTTTCTCTCGAAAACTCGCAACGTCGACTCATCCGTTGTTGACATCGTCCAAGCCTCTGCACCATATAGCAGGACGGGAATTATGATTGACTTATAGAGTTTGGTTTTTGTTTGTCGAGAGAGGACTTTGCTTCTCAATTGCCTACTTAGTCCGAAGTAGGACCTGTTGGCAAGAGTTATCCTGCGTTGGATTTCTAGGCTGACTGGAGGATGGAGTCATGTGTAGAAGTTCACGCAAGTGAGGAAAGTTCTCTGATCTACATTCACTTGGGAGTGGCCAGAAACGATTCTTTTACATATGACTCAAGAAGCTCACGACTTCCGGTCTTTGACCAAGTATCCTCTGGGTAGCCTAAGAACATCCGTTTGAAGGCGAGCTAAAGTGAGAAGACGAAACATCCCCTGTATAGGGTTGTGCGCTGGGTTTGGGACCCGCCACGTAAAAAAACACCCCCAATGAAAAGCAACAGCAAGCCTCTGATGAGAGACCCCGTTCTGATGCCGACCATGGCAAACAAATTAAGGACTATGATTTGAGGGCATGCACCTGGAATGTCCGGTCCCTTAATTGGAAAGGTGCCCATGCCCAGCTGGTAGATGTCCTCGTGAAAATAAATGCTGACCTCACCGCCGTCCAAGAAATACGATGGACGGGACAAGGACAGAGACAGGTAGGACCTTGTGACATTTACTACAGCGGCCATATAAAGAAGCGCAAGTTTGGTGTGGGATTCGTGGTGGGAGAGAGATTCCGTCGCCGAGTACTATCATTCACTCCGGAGAATGAACGTCTAGCCACAATCCGCTATAAAGCGAGGTTCCTCAACATATCGCTGATTTGCGCCCAGTCCCCGACGGAAGAGAAGGACGATGTGACCAAAGATGCCTTTTATGAGTGCTTGGAGCGCACTTATGAGAGATGCCCCCGCCACGATGTCAAAATCGTGCTTGGCGACTTCAATGCCACGGTGGGCAAAGAAGGTATCTTTGGCACTACGGTCGGTAAATTCAGCTTACACGAGGAAAAATCCCCAAATGGGTTGAGGCTGATCGACTTCGCCGGGGCCCGAAATATGGTTATCTGTAGTACTAGATTCCAGCATAAGAAGATACATCAAGCTACCTGGCTGTCTCCCGATCGAAAAACCACCAACCAGATCGATCATGTTGTGATGGACGGAAGACACGTCTCCAGTGTTCTAGACGTACGTACGCTCCGAGGTCCTTAGATCGATTCGGACCACTATCTTGTTGCAGCTAAGATTGACACCCGCCTCTGTGCAGTAAAACACGCACGCCAACAAACACGAGGAAGGTTCGACGTCGAGAAGCTGCAATCACAACAGACAGCCGAACGATTTTCTACTCGGCTTGCACTCCTGCTCTCTGAGAGCGCTCGTCAACAACTCGGTATAAGGGAACTGTGGGACGGCATTTCAAACTCCTTACGTACAGCTGCAACCGAAACCATTGGTTTTCGGAAAGCGCAAACGAACAGCTGGTACGACGAGGAGTGCCGTGTCGCAGCGGAGAGAAAATAGGCTGCCTACCTCCCAACGTTACGATCGACCACAACTCGTGCGGGATGGGATAGATACCGAGAGTTGAAGAGAGAAGCGAGACGCATTTGTAGACAGAAAATGAAAGAGGCCGAAATGCGTGAGTACGAAGAGCTTGATAAGCTGGCCGACAGGGGTAATGCTCGAAAATTCTACGAAAAGATGCGGCGGCTTGCAGAAGGTTTCAAGACCGGAGCATACTCTTGTAGAACCCCCCAAGGTGATATAGCCACCGATGCCCAGAGCATACTTAAACTATGGAGGGAACACTTCTCCAGCCTGCTGAATGGCAGTGAACGCACAACACCAGGAGAAAGCGAACCCGATACCCCAATCGATGACGATAGAGCAGACGTTCCATTGCCCGACCATGAAGAAGTTCGAATAGCAATTGCCCGCCTGAAAAACAACAAAGCGGCAGGGGCCGATGGATTGCCGGCCAAGCTATTCAAACACGGCGGCGAAGAGCTGATAATGTGCATGCATCAGCTTCTTTGCAAAATATGGTCGGACCAAAGTATGCCCAACGATTGGAATTTAAGTGTGCTATGCCCAATTCATAAAATAGGAGACCCCACAATCTGCGCGTACTACCGTGGGATTAGCCTCCTCAACATCGCATATAAGGTTCTGTCGAGCAGATTGTGTGAAAGATTAAAGCCCACCGTCAACAAACTGATTGGACCTTATCAGTGTGGCTTTAGACCTGGTAAATCAACAACTGACCAGATATTCACGATGCGCCAAATCTTGGAAAAGACCCGTGAAATGAGAATCGACACACACCACCTCTTCGTCGATTTCAAAGCCGCTTTCGACAGCACGAAAAGGAGCTGCCTTTATGCCGCGATGTCTGAATTTGGTATCCCCGCAAAACTAATACGGCTGTGTAAGCTGACGTTGAGCAACACGAAAAGCTCCGTCAGAATCGGGAAGGACCTCTCCGAGCCGTTCGATACCAAAGGAGGTTTCAGACAAGGCGATTCCCTATCGTGACACTTTTTCAACCTGCTTCTGGAGAAAATAGTTCGAGCTACAGAACTCAACAGAGAAGGTATCACCTTCTATAAGAGTGTAAACTGCTGGCGTATGCCGATGATATTGATATCATCGGCCTCAACACCCGCGCCGTTAGTTCTGCTTTCTCCAGACTGGACAAGGAAGCAAAAGAAATGGGTCTGGCAGTGAACGAGGACAAGACGAAATATCTCCTGTCATCAAACAAACAGTCGTCGCTCGCGCGACTTGGCACTCACGTCACTGTTGACAGTCATAACTTTGAAGTTGTAGATAATTTCGTCTATCTTGGAACCAGCGTAAACAACACCAACAATGTCAGCCAAGAAAAAAGGCGACAACTTTGCATTTTTTTTGCTGTTCATTTTTGAACACTGAGTCTTATGTAAAATTTAACGAGGAATCAAATGGAAAAGTCAATTTAGAAAAAAAGTTGGTGGAAAAGCACAAAAAACCGGATTTTTGGGAAAATAATTTTTTTTTTGGATTTTGAGCGACAACTTTGCATTTTTTTTTGCTGTTCATGGGATCAGAGTCCCATAGTTTTTGAAAAATAGTTGGAGGAAAACCACAAAAAACCGGGTTTTTGGAAAAAATGTTTTTTTTTTTATTTTAAAAATTTTTGTGGATTTTGAAAATATTTTTATCAGAAAGCTGAGATTTTTTTACATAAAATTGGATAACTTAAAAATTTTTTTCACTCAATTTTGGGGTCGTTAAAAAATAAAAGAAAAAATCATTTTTTTGTTTGATCTCAATTTGAAGTGCGCGCCAAAAAACAATGGAGCAACTTTGACCACTAAAAAGTTAACAGATATTCTTCTATTGGTCAAAATCGGAGAACCACGGGTACAAAACCATGTCGGCAATTGATGGAATGGCCCATATATTTTGAATAAAATTTTTATCTAAAATAATTTTTTAGTAGCATTATTTGGGAAAAGTTTATAAATTTTCTAACACACCCGTTCCATTTAAATAAACAATTCGAATAAGCGTCATCTACGATTCATAATTATAAGTACCTGCAAAATTCTTTTCTCACAAGATAACGGTAAATTAATTCATTGGAACTGGTTATTTCAATATCCAAAGTGGACTAACAATGAGTTATGTCGCACGAATTTTTTACTTTTTTTCTTCTGTTATAGTTTATAAATCCTACATAACACATATGTGCCTTAATATAGAATATGTGATCTTTCTTTTTCAAAAATTATTCGTCTAATGCATCTATGTAAAAAGTTATGCCGGAATATGTGTGAGAATCGAATAAGTCCAATGAGTTTTGTCCGACACTGTATGTATGCATGTACATATGTACGTTAGTACAAATAAATTTCAAATTAAAATATTATCATTTATCAGTCATATAATATGCGCGCGCTGCTCTGTCATTTTCGGGTTATTTTTTGTTTACCTGAATGCGCAGAAAAAAAGTTTGTTTCATTTCTTTATTTATTTGAATGAGTGCGAAGGATAAAACATAATTGTCAATAGTGACAATAGAAAATCCCAAAAAGGGTAATAAAAAAACGATTGCAAGACGCATGTCGTTCGTGATCGTACCATCGTAAAGGAGGCTCGTACAACAAGAAGGTAAGTAAATGAATTTTATATGATTTTTTTAACAATATTTTGAAAATAATTACTTCATTTATTTTTATAGCATTGGAAATCACATGTACATACGTACATATGTATGTATGTACTTTATGCGTTCAAGGCGGCCTGCGCAATCCAATATAATATGTGAAAACAAATGCTTGTTTTATATTTTCAATGATCAAATAATATTGATCTTTTCTTTCAGATGTTATTATTATTTTATACAATTAATCTTTGTTTTTCTTTTATATATTACAAATTCAATCTAATTACTATTTATTATCAGGTTTTATTACCTTTAATTTATTTTCAGGTATTTGTCTTTAATCATCTTTTTCTTTTTCTTCTTTACTGGCGTAGACACCGCTTACGCGATTATAGAAGAGTCAACAACAGCGCGCCAGTCGTTTCTTCTATTCGCTACGTGGCGCCAATTCTATATTCCAAGCGAAGCCAGGTCCTTCTCCACTTAGTCCTTCCAACGGAGTGGAGGTCTTCCTCTTCCTCTGCTTCCGCCGGCGGGTACTGCGTCGAATACTTTCAGAGCTGGAGTGTTTTCGTCCATCCGGACAACATGACCTAGCCAGCGTAGCCACTGTCTTTTAATTCGCTGCACTATGTCAATGTCGTCGTATATCTCGCACAGCTCATCGTTCCATCGAATGCGATATTCGCCGTGGCCAACACGCAAAGGACCATAAATCTTTCGCAAAACCTTTCTCTCGAAAACTCGTAAAGTCGCCTCATCGTTTGTGGTCATCGTCCAAGCCTTTGCACTATATAGCAGGACGGGAATTATGAGCGACTTATAGAGTTTGGCTTATGTTCGTCGAGAGAGGACTTTACTTTTCAATTGCCCACTCAGTCCTTAGTAGCGTAGAGTAATCCTGCGTTGGATTTCCAGGCTGATGTTGGTGGTGTTTACGCATGTTCCAAGATAGACGAAATTATCTACACCTTCAAAGTTATGACTGTCAACAGTGACGTGAGTGCCAAGTCGCGAGTGCGACGACTGTTTGTTTGATGACAGGAGATATTTCGTCTTGCCCTCGTTCACTGCCAGACCCATTTGCGTGGCTTCGTTGTTAAGTCTGGAGAAAGCAGAACTAACGGCGCGGGTGTTGAGGCCGATGATGTCAATATCATCGGCATACGCTAGCAGCTGTACACTCTTATAAAAGATTGAACCTGCTCGATTTAGTTCTGCAGCTCGAATAGTTTTCTCCAACAGCAGATTGTCTGAAACCTCCTTTGGTATCGAACAGCTCGGAGAGGTCCTTCCCGATTCTGACGGAGCTTTTCGTGTTGCTCAACGTCAGCTTACACAGCCGTATTAGTTTTGAGGGGATACCAAATTCAGACATCACGGCATAAAGGCAGCTCCTTTTCGTGCTGTCGAAAGCGGCTTTGAAATCGACGAAGAGGTGGTGTGTGTCGATTCTCCTTTCACGGGTCTTTTCCAAGATTTGGCGCATCGTGAATATCTGGTCAGTTGTTGAATTACCAGGTCTAAAGCCACAATCTGTTTGTTGACGGTGGGCTTTAATCTTTCCCACAATACGCTCGACAGAACCTTATATGCGATGTTCAGGAGGCTAATCCCACGGTAGTTGGCGCATATTGTGGGGTCTCCTTTTTTATGGATTGGGCACAGCACACTTAAATTCCAATCGTTGGGCATACTTTGGACCGACCATATTTTGCAAAGAACCTGATGCATGCACCTTATCAGCTCTTCGCCGCCATGTTTGAATAGCTCGGCCGGCAATCCGTCGACCATTCAGCAGGCTGGAGAAGTGTTCCCTCCATAACTTAAGTATGCTCTGGGCATCGGTAACTAGATCACCTTTGGGGGCTCCACAAGAGTATGCTCCGGTCTTGAAACCTTCTGTAAGCCGCCGCATCTTTTCGTAGAATTTTCGAGCATTACCCCTGTCGGCCAGCTTATCAAGCTCTTCGTACTCACGCATTTCGCCCTCTTTCTTTTTCTGACTACAAATGCGTCTCGCTTCCCTTTTCAACTCACGGTATCTATCCCATCCCGCACGTGTTGTGGTCGATCGTAACGTTGCGAGGTAGGCAACCTGTTTTCTCTCCGCTGCGACATGGCACTTCTCGTCGTTCTAGCTGTTTTTTTGCTTTTTTCGAAACCAATGGTTTCGGTTGCAGCTGTACGTAAGAAGTTTGAAATGCCGTCCCACAGTTCCCTTATACCGATTTGTTGACGAGTGTTCTCAGAGAGTAGGAGTGCAAACCGAGTAAAAAATCATTCAGCTGTCTGTTGTGATTACAGCTTCTCGACGTCGAACCTTTGTTGTGTTTGTTTGCGTGCGCTTTTTGCTGCACAGAGAAGGGTGCGGATGTTAACTGCAACAAGATACTGGTCCAAGTCATTGTTAGGACCTCGGAGCGCACGCACATCTAAAACACTGGAGACGTGTCTTCCGTCTATCACAACATGATCGCTCTGTTTCGTAGTTTTTCGATCCGGAGACAGCCAGATAGCTTGGTGAATTTTTTTATGCTGGAATCTAGTACTACAGATAACCATATTTCGGGCCCCGGCGAAGTCGAGCAGCCTCAACCCATTTGGGGATTTTTCCTCGTGGAGGCTGAACTTACCGTCCGTAGTTCCAAAGATACCTTCTTTGCCCATCCTGGCGTTCAAGTCGCCAAGCACGATTTTGACATCGTGGCGGGGGCATCTCTCATAAGTGCGCTCCAAGCATCTTAAAAGGCATCTTTGGTCACATCGTCCTTCTCTTCCGTCGGGGTGTGGCCGCTAATCAGCGATATGTTGAAGAACCTCGCTTTGATTCGAATTGTGGCTAGACGTTCATTTCACGGAGTGAAAGATAGTACTCGGCGACGGAATCTCTCTCCCACCACGAATCCCACACCAAACTTGTGCTCCTTTATATGGCCGCTGTAGTAAATGTCACAAGGTCCTACCTGTCTCTGTCCTTGTCCCGTCCATCTTATTTCTTGGACGGCGGTGAGGTCAGCATTTATTTTCACGAGGACATCAACCAGCTGGGCAGCGGCACCTTTCCAAGTAAGGGACTGCACATTCCAGGTGCATGCCCACAATTCGTAGTCCTTAATTTGTTTGCCATGGTCGGCATCAGAACGGGGTCTCTCATCAGAGGCTTGCTGTTGCTTTTCATTGGGGGTTTTTTTTACGTGGCGGGTCCCAAACCCAGCGCACAACCCTATACAGGGGATGTTTCGACTTCTCACTTTAGCTCGCCTTCAAACGGATGTTCTTCGGCTACCCAGAGGATACTTGGTCAAAGATGGGAAGTCGTGAGTTGCTTTAGGCGTTTCTGGCCACTCCCAAGTGAATGGCGATCAGAGAACTTTCCTCACTTGCGTGAACTTCTACACATGACTCCATCCTCCTAATGATGATTAATGACCTTCACATATGCATATTTCCATTATGTCTATATATCTACATTTGTATCAGTTCTATGGCATACGCACGAAAGCTATAGAAGCCTAATACATACTTATGAAGATACTTACAAATATTCATATGCGTGGGAAAAAATGAGAGCTAAGTCGCTAAAAACACAAGGCACAAAACATCAAATGTATATGTACGCGGGTACATACATATGTGCACCAAGGATTCCTTTGTCTATCGCAACCATACCAAAATAAATACGACTTCAGACAAACAAAGAAACACGGTTTTGTGTATGTGGCTACAAAAAGTTTTAAAATATGAATGAAGCAAAAACAGCAACAACATACGTACGAACACATCTTCCCGTACAAGCGTCGCTGTCCATAAACTATTTCTCGTCACGATGGCAAAACTGTTTAGAAGAAATGTTGCAACAGTGCCGGTAGCTCAACAGAAATGACAATAGAATGAAAAATTCTTATTTTACAATTTATTCTCATGGAAGAGTAAAAGGCAAACATTAAAAATAAATTCTGTCGAGATGCGAACCTGTGTACTCATCTTGACTTTTCAAGCGCTTACCACCAACAACACCATTAACACTTCTATTGCGTTGTCCTAATTATAGTTTGGTTATGCTTGAAAGAAATAAACAAGGATTGAAATAATTTTGTTTAAGTATGGAAATATGCGTTTGAAGAACATTTGCGTTTGCAAACAGAAACCGAGCCTAGCAAACGATCGCTGATTGTTACCGCTTCCCTTGCTGCTCGAACAGCTTCGCCAACAAGCTAGCGTACATATGTATGTTTTCGTATGAGCTTGCATACATACCGACGCTGATTTTTGCCAGCCGCGGAAAATATTTTAGAATTGACAAATATTGTTAATCTACAACAGGTATGTTGCTACTTTTCTTACTTTTTTCAAAGAACAAACACCAGACAATTTATGATTTTTATCTTTTGCCATCGTCGAGAAAATACGCTTGTTGGCAAAGGCATGCTCGGAAAGATGTTACGACGTCTGTTTTTATGAATGAAGCGAGGTCGCTTGAGGAAAATGCACCTGCGTTTATGAATGAAATCGGTTTTGTTGTAAAATTTACTACATTTGGGCTTCGCCAATTCGGCAGCCATATTGACTTCTGCTATTTAGACAATTGTTGTTTTCGTAGAACAACGTTTTAATTTTTTGTTGGTGTCATCTCCACATGTGGACGCATATGTATGTTTGTATGCTTGTGCATTATTACATATATGTAAGTATATATAAATGTTTGAACATGCAGATTAATGCGCGCACATTCGTATACATATGTACACTCATATGAGCATGTGCAGAGACATAAAGTTAATATGATAGAAGGTGTACATACATAGGTACATATATATTGTTGTGATAGATTTCATTTCTATTACTAAGAAATATGATACAAAAATATTTACGGTATACTATATTATGTAAAAATCAAATAAAATTATTAAATATGCAAGTCTATATTGACTGTAATATCGGTATTCTGCTTGAGACGATTGTCTCATGTCTCTAATTGTCACAAAACTAATTTAGTGACTCTGTTAGTCAGGAGTCTCATTTTGGTATTCTGGCATATACAGTATAGTAGTATAATACTAAATTAACAGCCCTATTCTGAAAAAACCTCTCAACCGAGTTGAGAGGAAATATTTGAGAGATTTCTTGTGAGGCATAATTTGTGAGGCTATTCTTGCTCAAACCTCATAAGAAAAAAGCTTAAAAAAGTCACCACGTGAGGTAAAAAGCTTTTTGCTGTCAAAGAGCTTTTTTTTAATAAAAAATAAGAATACAAAAATGGACACACACATGGATAATCAGCATATGTAAGTAATTTTGCAAATTTTAAATATACATATATATATATACAATAATTTCATTTATATAATAATTAAATAAGTAATAATAAAAATGTAAAAAAAATAAAAAAATGAAATAAAATAAAATGAATTTTTTAATAAATGAAATAAAATAAAATTAATTATTTAAACATATGTAGATGTCTCTTTATTCATTCTTAGAGGAAGTAAAATGTACAGTGACAGTAAGTAACTTACATATATGTATATATGTACATATATATTTATTTTTACAGAGGATTGGCTCATAGAGAGCACATAACTATTACCAATGCATTTTTGGTAAGAGCCATGCCCGTAAACATACAAACATGCCAGGAAACGCAGATCAAAAGATATATTCGACTTCTGCATATACAAAGAACAGTTCCTCCATGCTCAAATATTTTTTAAAAAATGCAAAATATTGATTTAAAACAAAACCAACATAGATGTTTTCTATTATGATGGCTGCTTTCACACGTCACAGATATTTGTGAGCATTTGAGCTTTCGAATTTTCGCCAGAATAAGGTAACCCTCACTACAGTGAGAAACATCACTGTAGTGAGGTTGGTGACTTTTGTGAGGGCATGAGAATAGGGCTGTAAGACTGTGACAATTAGAGACATGAGACAATCGTCTCATAACATAATTAGCTTTACATGCCAATATGGAATGCCGACGGCAAAACGTAAAAGCATACATACATACATACTTGCACACATTGCGATTCCCAAGTTGAGAGCAAAAATTTAAGCATGAAAATATTACAATGCTGTTGTTGGGAGTATCATAAGGACCATGCATACATATTATATATTTATGTCTCTTCATATTCTTGAGTATGTGAGAGAGCTGTACGCATTTTTCGCTGTTAAAAGTGGAATAGCAAAGAACTTATTTTTCTTTAATATTCTCTGGTTGGGCATATATGCCATGTCATTATATGCCAAAAATACATGTATTTATTTCTCGTCATACTCACTGGTTGAGTATGTGAGAGAACTGTAAACAATTAGGGTATTCACAAGGTGTCATATTGTGTCATATCGTCATATTGTCATATTTTTTTATGACTGTCATATTAGCACTGTTGTTGTTTCACATGCAAAATTGAAATATGACTGATACAAACAGCAATTTTTTGGTTGTTTTTTGGGATTTTTTAAAAAGCACTGCGTGGTATGTTTCTTGGGTTCGTTATTCTATCAGCTGTATTTGTTTACTTTCTTATTACTCGTATTGGCGTTCAAGTATTTGAATTTAATTAATTTAATAAATTTCGTTATTAGTATGGAAGGACACCACGATATTCAGGTAAATTAAATTGAATTTAAGTGAAATATTAAAAAAATATTTTGATGTTTATGTGGTTGCAAATGATTTTATTGCAGTGTAAACCAAAACGCCGCCGTTTCAACCCGGTACATAAGTGGAATGCGGCAGAAGAAAAAGCACTTGTGGAGTTCCTAATGGAAAATAGAAGTTTTGAGGTTTGTCATTTTAATTTAAAAAACAAAACAAAGTCAAATAATTTTTTTTTTAAAGAAACCAACGGCTCAAAGCTTTTATGGTCGTTTCATCGAAGACACGCAGCTGACGGTAGAATGGAAGGTAGTGCGCGCAAAAGTACGCAATATGCGCACTAATTATAACAAAGCAAAGGAGTGGGAAGGGTCAACAGGCGCAGGAAGTATGGAAGGCGACACAATAAAAAGTAAATTCTTTTAAGGAAATCTCTTTTTTTTATTGTGACCATTATTTTTTTCTGTAGATACTTTAGGAAAAATGTGTTTTTTCTATGAGGAGTTGGAGATATTTTCGGCAGCAGATTAAATTGTTCTGCAGTAGTGGAAGACAGTTTGGTGACGCTGTTAGAAAACGATTCAACAAGTCCATCGGGAGCAGAATGTGTGGTTGAAGCGGGCAGTTCAGTTGAAGCTGAAGAAAGTCCTGCGTCGAACGACAATATGTGCACTAGAAGGCAGAAAGGAATATATTCCAAAACTGCCTTGTCAGATATTTTGCAGGTTCATGGCGAGATCGCAGAAATAAGGAAGCAAAAGCTTAAGATGGGTGTTGCAGCAAGGGAAAGGGAAATGTCAATGAAAGAAAAAGAACTAGAGTTAAAAGAAAAAGAAATAGAATTAAAAAAAAGAGAACTTAATGACAAATTAGAAATTGAAAAAATGCAGGAGAGGTTGGCAATGGAAGAGCTTAGGCTAAAATATAAATAATTTTACAAGGCACTACATTTTAAGTTCCCTTTTGTTAAGAATTTATTTCTATTATTATGTGTTTTTTTATGTTTTAAATGAAGTTTTTATGTTATAAGTTTTGTTGTGATATTAACAGTTAGTGCCTTTTGAAGAATACGAAAATGAACTGATAAATGTGCCTAACCCAAAATAAAAGAACCAAAATAAAAAATATAGTTGGTAAGTATTAAATATTTTGATTTTGTATATAATGAAGCAAGCAATTTCTCATATTATTTTCTGATGATAAAGGGAATTGAGGCATCAAAACTTTATTGCTGTTTTCATTATCTATATCGAAACTGATTAACATGTTGTGAAGAATACAACACACCATAGTCCAGTCATTGCATTCCTTCTTATTTGACGTTGAAAGCATTCTAAATTTAAGCCCCTTTAAACTACCGAATTTCTCTTTCAAAAGAAGAAAACAATCCTCAATTCGTACACGGTATTTGGAAAAATACGCGTTGAATAAATCCCTTTCTTCTTTTGTATGTTCAACACTGTTTTGCCGGAAGGGCGTTATTAAATATGGTTTCAGTGGATAGGGACTATCTCCCGCGACCCACTGTGATGTCGACAAGAATCGTTCCGGATGCTTTGCTAGTGAACAATTTAAAAATATTTTCGCGTCATGCACACTGCCTGGGTAACCAATCGTCACCTGTCTTATGCGCAATTTATAGTCACAAATCGCTTGTAGTTTTACAGAATATTGACGTTTACGCGAATAGTAAATTTCATGCTGCATAACTGGTGCTCCAGCTAATTTTATTTCGGAACCATCGATGTAACCCACACACCCTGGCATTTCTTTCGCAGTTGCGGACACAATTTCCAGTCTTTCTCTTTCATTGGGCCAGTATAAAAACTCATTTTTTAATCGCAATATGGCTTTAAAAATTCGTTGCGTTACATTTTTAATAGTGCCTTCATCACCCACACCAAATAAGGAAGCCACTTTGCGAACAGATTGTCCATCGCCGGAAGATCCCAACCGATACAGCACTATTTTTAGTTGCAGTTCGATTGGAAGTTGTGAAGCACTTGAACTTGTCTTAAAAACAGCGTCATATTTAATTAATTCTAAGATACGTTCGCATTCCTCCGGGCGAACACGAAGCATCTGGTTGAATCTGCTTTCGTCAAGATTCCTTAGCACATTTCGCTGCCAACTGGAACATTTTGGTAAGCCGAAATGAACGCTTCTTCTGTTGCTCAACAAGTAGCTCATGCTGATCAAAAAACTTTCAATAGCTTCGTCTTCTTCGTCACCTGGCAAAGTTTAAATATTTGTATTTAATGAAGAAATGTATGCAAATACTCACTTGATTCAACTCCTAATAGAGCCAATGCATGATTTTCACATAAAGAAGCTATAATTTTATTTTTCTGGCTTTCTCGTGGCATTTCTGTCTTCTTAATTTTTCACTATCAGCTGATTAAGTGTAGAAATATGACAAAATATGACATACAACAGTTAAGGGTACTCACAAGTGTCGTATTTTTTAAGAATATTAAAATATGACATAAGACATACAACAAAGCTTGTGAATTGCCTAAATGTTAACATTTCACAGCGTGAATTCTATGGTTGTGAGGTGAATTCCGTACCATAATCCTATAAAATGTTCGACTTCGAGCCTGCACCTTCTCTATGTTTTACATTCTCTGACTGAACATAGTATCTTAAAAATACCCTAAACTAGCTGTGGATCAACAGCAGCAGCGTCAGCATTCTTAACGGTAGAGTTTAGCGGATGTGGAGTGGTCAGTAGAATTTACAATATATTGAAGTAGATTATTGTTTATTTTATTTTTATTTATTGATCAGCAATAATGTCGATCGATTCTGGGAGTTGCAGCGAATCTTTGTTTCAACAAATTTCTGTATGTTTTTGAATTTTAACAACGACATTGTTGAAATGAAAGTTGTTATGTTGAAATAAATATTTGTTATGTTAACTCTCCTTCCTCATATTCTTCTTGTCCTCAAGTAGCTTTAGAAGTATACTATGTTATTAAATTGTGGAAAATAGTATGAAACAATGATTTGTGTCGGAACTTTTCCAATTTGTAGGATTAGGTTTTCCTTTGGTTTTAACGTAAACAGAATTTTTGTATTACAACTATTGCTATAATAATAGCTCTAATTTAAACATAATATTCAAATAATTATTCAAACTTTACAAAAGTGTGTTTTTCAAACATTTTTTTAAAGCTACTCAAAAAAGGTGCCTTTTTCTTGGTCATTAGAATAGACGCACATACGCTTTTAAATTTTTTATAACGAAAGAATTTTTTTTTAACGCAAAGTTTTAGTTCGTTTATTTATTTGATTTATTAGAAATAAAAAAATAATAATTTCAGTAATGAGTACTTCTTCCTTTGTTACTAATAACTTCATATATCCGGTCATTCATAGAATGATACAGGAAATATATGTAGTTCAAGGAAATATCCCTCCAAGCAACTCTAATAGCTGCAGTTAATGTTTCCTTATCTCCGTATCGCTTTCCTCCTTCGTATACCTTACGTGTTAGCCAGCCCCAAACATTTTCAGTTATGTTAAGGTCTAGAGAATATGGTGGCCAGGTCATGACATTAACGATTTGATTCGAAATAAACGACTTTACTACCCGGGCGTTATGAATGGCAGCATTGACTTGTTGAAAAATCCACGGAATTGGTCCAAAGAGATCTCTTAATTGTGGAAATACGGACTCCAACAATGTTTTGAAGCGAGCGCCGTTCATCTTCTGATCGATAAAAAACAAGTCAATCGTTCCATAAAACGTGATGGCACCCCACACCATGACTACACCTTCTCGGCTGTGGTGGCGACTTAAATATAACTCATCTTTCCGCAAATCGTGATAATAGTATTGAACGCCAATCATTAAGTCACGTGCCAGATTGAACAGTCCACGTCATGTATTCTTTCGCGAATTGAAGCCGTTTTTCTTTGCGCAGTTCATTCAGAGGTGGTTTTTTCTTGATTTTTAAACGCTTTAGGTTTTTTGCATTTCTGATTGTATGCTGAACAGTTGAAAGGCTTGCTTTTACTCCAGCTAGTTCCTTAATCTTAGCTGCTAACAATTCTGCGTACTAATTGTTCAGATAGGGCTTTCTTTTTTCCTTTAAAGTTTTTTCCATATTCCTCTGTAGCTTTTAAATACCTATCAACGGTTCTGGAGCTGCGTCTTATCTGCTTGGCGATGTTTCGATTGGATAGTATTTGGGAGTGAAAAAAGTCTACTTTTTCTCGTTCCAATAAGCTCAGAACAGTAGCTTTTCCCTTTTTACTTTAAATGTAGCTCGAAAACAATTTATTTGTTTATTTTTAGTACTTTCTCAATAAAAAAAACCTACACTTGTTTACGCAAGACAAAGATATGTAAAGTGCGTCATTGAAATGACCAACCGCAAGCGCACGTGATTGCCATAGACATTTCTGGAATCTTCGAATGTACAGTTATTTTTTCGCAAATCAACCAACTATGAGCAAATATTTTTCGAACAAGATTCGAACAAGAAAAGCATTTTGGATTATAAGAACCAACATTATTTCAAATATAACAATTTATTTAAAAAAAAAACGTTGGTGCGTCTAACCTAAGACCAGCAATGTATAAATGATATCCATAGCCGTTTGCGCATTGTAAATATGCGAATCTGTGAGCATATATTGAAATTAACATCACTTTTCTCTTTTAACTCTGAAAATGCTCAATTCTGCTATTTTCGACCTCTTCATGTTAGATATTGGTGAAATCCGCTAATACTTGTAATATTTTTGTGGTGAAATCCACTAATGGAAAAGAGTACCCCTCTAAATTAAATTAAATATCGTAAATTTGGCAACGCGGTGAACCTTCTCTATAAGTATACGTTCTCTGTTCGAATATTGTTCGAATAAGATATACTTATGTGTCTAGCTTTTTGTTCCGAGGTGCAGTTAAAAGGCACGTCCGCTACGTGCGGACCTTTGACCCACAGGTTGCATTCCCACATGTATGGTAAATGATAAAATGTGAAATGTGATTGTAATCCACCATCAACTTCGTTGAAAAACGAATATTAAATTAGTACAAACACAACACAATAAGTTATTGATGCTATTGAAACAGCACGCCTCCTCCGTAAGACGGGTTCCACCACAGAAAACCCGAGGATAAATGGGGATCCAAAGAACTTTCGACGAAAATCTGGCAGTACCTTTAACAAAGCTATCAATATCGCTGACCACCAGATTACTTGTGCCAGACCAAAGGAGGCATCCTATCTCTTTTGGTTTGGGTCACCTCGATCAATGAATATATAATTTTACTCGACACGGAACTTTATAATGGAGAACACAGAAAGAAAGACTTGGAAAGACTTTCAAAACTGGAATTCCTGCAAAGGTACCATATTATATGAGTACCTAGTCAGATAAAAATAGAAGGAAAAGAAAAGGCTGACAAGTACGACCACTCCCAACAGGAACACAGTTCCCCTGAGCCCATAGACCACTTCAAAATTACTTTGGGGTAGTGTTGATAGTGGACGGACAAAAGGCAAAAGAGATGACAATGAGATGCTGGAACATTATCTTTGAGAAAGCCCAGCCATCAGCCGGCTTCAACTGCTTAAGCTTAGGAAACATTGGACAACTGGGTTTGAAAAAAATCTGATTTTTTACGAATTCACTTTGTAGTTGGATAATGCTTAATTGGTTACCACTAGGGAGTGTAAGGGGCCTAATAATGTCCTAAGTACAGCCATCAACCAGCCAACCAATATCGTAAATTTATTTAATATAAAGTATTGTCAACATAATACCACATTTAAAAATATTTCCTCGAATGTTATCCTTTAAATATGCTAGAAATTCAGACGTTTGCTTATATCGTTTTAATTTTCTAAGCGATGAGTATAGAGATATGAGCTTATTTCCTGGAAACACATTTATATGGTTACTTAATAAAAGTATATTGTGTAGACATAGATCGATAAAAACTTACCAACAACTTTCAGTTCTACAAAAATTGATTCTGTAGGATATATTGATAACTGGCATTCATATAAGCCCCGATCGCTATCACGAACAGACTTTATTCTTAATGACCAGTGTCCCATATGACGCGTGTGCTCGACAAGAAATCTTTTATCACTACTATGGGTTGACAAACCAACTGTTAGTAATTGGAAGTCCTTACGACGAATCCATGACACCTTAAAAAATATATTCATAAAATATTGTTATAATTTTTATTTAAGCGTAAAGGTGTTTTAAATACAAATATAACAAGTAAAGAAGGGCTAAGTTCGGGTGTCACCGAACATTTTATACTCTCGCATGATAGAGTAGATCAATTTGTGTACTTTGAGTATTGAATTGTATTTTCGTTTATATTAACTGTATTGAGGACTATGTAAAAAAACAAAAACAATCGTTTTTTGAAGTTAATGCACATTTTATTTCTTACATGAATAAGATTACACAGGTTTGACTTAGAAGTAATACTTAATATATATTTTAATAATTAAATGTTATATTTTTAAATTCTTAAGATATGTTTTTACAAATAGCAAAATGTATCCTACGTACATTTCATTTATTCTACATAATTTCTACATTTCATTTATTCTATATAAATAAAATCTATATATGAATAGGTATATATAATATTATACAGAGAAGGCATCAGATGGAACTCAAAATAGCGTAATATTGGAAGAAGGCGTGGTTGTGAACCCATTTCACCCATATTTCGTACATGTCATTAAGGTGTTAAGAAACTATTATATACCGAATTTAATTGAAATCGGTCGAGTAGTTCCTGAGATATAGTTTTTGGTCCATAAGTGGGCGACGCCACGCCCATTTTCAATTTTTAAAAAAAAGCCTGGATGCAGCTTCCTTCTGCCATTTCTTCCGTAAAATTTTGTGTTTCTGACGTTTTTTGTTAGTCGGTTGACGCACTTTTAGTGATTTTCAACATAACCTTTGTATGGGAGGTGGGTGTGGTTAATATCCGATTTCTTCCATTTTCGAACTGTATATGTAAATGTCTGAGGGAAACGTTTCTGTAGAGTTTGGTTGACATAGCTATAGTATTTTCCGATATGTACAAAAAACTTTTTAGGGGGCGGGGCCACGCCCACTTTTCCAAAAAAATTACCTCAAAATATGCCCCTTCCTAATGCAATCCTTTGTACCAAATTTCACTTTAATATCTTTATTTATGGCTTAGTTATGACACTTTATAGGTTTTCGGTTTCCGCCATTTTGTGGGCGTGGCAGTGGGCCGATTTTGCCCATTTTCGAACTTATGGAGCCAAGAAATACGTGTTCCAAGTTTCATCATGATATCTCAATTTTTACTCAAGTTACAGCTTGCACGGACTAACGGACGGACAGACAGACATCCGGATTTCAACTCTACTCGTCACCCTGATCACTTTGGTATATATAACCCTATATCTGACTCATTTAGTTTTAGGTTATGTTGAACAAAACTATAATACTCTCTTTAGCAACTTTGTTGCGAGAGTATAAAAATATTTAACATTTGTTGTTAATGCCTTAAGTATATGTTCATATAGTATGTGCTTTGCCAACATAATGGGTTGTCAAACAAGTCTTGAGGTATTTTTATTGAATCACACGAATTGAAATTCTTAGTGACTCCAAGCTTCTTCAAATGGTTTATAACGGTTTGATAACTACTTCGCCAGTCTCTTTCGACCGATTCAGCGATTTTATCGCAATTTTCGACGACAGGCCTTCCGGAGCGTGGCGCATCTTCGACCACCTCTACACCAGAACGAAAATGTTGAAACCATCGTTGTGCGGTGAAAATGGAAACTGTATCGGGTCCATAAACTGCACAAATTTTATTGGCGGCTTGAGATGCATTTTTGCCTTTATCGTAGTAGTACTGTAAAATATGCCGTTGTTTCTCTTTATTTTGCTCCATGTTTGCGACGCTATAACTCACGAACGACTTAAAAGAAACGACAATCAATCAAATACGTATTAGCGCGTGAAATGATGCGACGAATAAAACTAGAACTATGCGCTTTACAATTATTAAGCTGAAACGGCACTGCCAGAATAATTTGCAAGTAAATGTTTGAAATATTTTTTACCTCTGGTAAGCTTAAAAGGCAACGAATAATAATTTATTTAGTTATATATATATTTGTATATTGGGGATACATATACATGTATATTATTTACACAATTTGTTTATATCGGTACTTGAATTTACCGCCAATTTTACTAACCATTTTTATTAAACGGTGGCTAAATGGGCCTTAGCGGCTGCCCCAAACAACACCTACACACATCACTAAGACGCTACACTCACCACATGCGAAATCATCTCACATCCACACAATCAAATATGTACATACTACACTCGATGACAAGGAACGGGATACCCGCCAACAAAAGAGATCATCCCCGCTGCAAAGAAGTTAGTTATTGGATTAACTATCGAGCCCGCACATCGCCGGCATGCTTCGTTGCTAGTGACAGCTACTTCGCGATTAAAGCGTTTGAGTCTCATAATAACTACTTTAAACTACTTTTCGAAACATAAGTATATTTCTTATAGACGTATTATGTCATAACGGGTGATTTTTTTGAGGTTAGGATTTTCATGCAGTAGTATTTGACAGATCACGTGGGATGTCAGACATGGTGTCAAAGAGAAAGATGCTCAGTATGCTTTGACATTTCATCATGAATAGACTTACTAACGAGCAACGCTTGCAAATCATTGAATTTTATTACCAAAATCAGTGTTCGGTTCGAAATGTGTTTCGCGTCCGTGTCCGATGAGCGATGAGGCTCATTTCTGGTTGAATGGCTACGTAAATAAGCAAAATTGCCGCATTTGGGGTGAAGAGCAACCAGAAGCCGTTCAAGAACTGCCCATGCATCCCGAAAAATGCACTGTTTGGTGTGGTTTGTACGCTGGTGGAATCATTGGACCGTATTTTTTCAAAGATGCTGTTGGACGCAACGTTACGGTGAATGGCGATCGCTATCGTTCGATGCTAACAAACTTTTTGTTGCCAAAAATGGAAGAACTGAACTTGGTTGACATGTGGTTTCAACAAGATGGCGCTACATGCCACACAGCTCGCGATTCTATGGCCATTTTGAGGGAAAACTTCGGACAACAATTCATCTCAAGAAATGGACCCGTAAGTTGGCCACCAAGATCATGCGATTTAACGCCTTTAGACTATTTTTTGTGGGGCTACGTCAAGTCTAAAGTCTACAGAAATAAGCCAGCAACTATTCCAGCTTTGGAAGACAACATTTCCGAAGAAATTCGGGCTATTCCGGCCGAAATGCTCGAAAAAGTTGCCCAAAATTGGACTTTCCGAATGGACCACCTAAGACGCAGCCGCGGTCAACATTTAAATGAAATTATCTTCAAAAAGTAAATGTCATGAACCAATCTAACGTTTCAAATAAAGAACCGATGAGATTTTGCAAATTTTATGCGTTTTTTGTTTTAAAAAAGTTATCAAGCTCTTAAAAAATCACCCTATAGTAACTTAGTTGTAGTTACTTCGTAGGAGGATGGGGTTCATGTGTAGAAGTTCACGAAAGTGAGGAAAGTTCTCTGATCGCCACTCACTTGGGAGTGGCCAGACACGATTCTTTTACATATGACTCATGCAACTCACGACTTCCCATCTTTGACCAAGTATCCTCTGGGTAGCCTAAGAACATCCGTTTGAAGGCGAGCTAAAGTGAGAAGACGTGGGACCCGCCACGTAAAAAAACCCCTCCAATGAAAAGCAACAGCAAGCCTCTGATGAGAGACCCCCTTTTGATGGCGACTATACCAAACGAAATAAGCACTACGAATTGTGGGCATGCACCTGGAATGTCCGGTCCCTTAATTGGGAAGGTGCCGCTGCCCAGCTGGTTGATGACCTCGCCGTCAAAGAAATGCGATGGACGTAACAAGGACTGAGAGGCGTACGTTCTTGTGGCATTTACTACAGTGGCCATACAAAGGAGCGTAAGTTTGGTGTTGGATTCGTGGTGGGAGAAAGATTCCGTCGCCGAATACTATCTTTCACTATTATGAATGAACGTCTAGCCACAATCCGCATCAAAGCGAAGTTCTTCACCATATCGCTGATTTGCGCCCACGCCCCGTCGGAAGAGAAGGAAAATGTGACCAAAGATGCTTTTTATGAGTGCTTGGAGCGTACTTGTGAGAGATGCCCCCGCCACGATGTCAAAATCGTGCTTGGCGACTTTAACGCCAGGGTGGGCAAATAAGGTATCTTTGGCAATACGGTCGGTAAATTCAGCCTCCACGAGGAAAAATCCCCAAATGGGTTGAGGCTGATCGACTTCGCCGGGGCCCGATATATGGTTATCTATAGTACTAGATTCCAGCATAAGAAGATTCATCAAGCTACCTGGCTGTCTCCGGATCGAAAAACTACTAACCAGATCGATCATGTTGTGATAGCCGGAAGACACGTCTCCAGTGTTTTAGATGTGCGTGCGCTCCGAGGTCCTAACAATGACTTGGACCAATATATTGTTGCAGCCAAGATTTGCACGCGCCTCTGTGCAGCAAAAAACGCACACCAACAAACACAAGGAAGGTTCGACGTCGAGAAGCTGCAGTCACAACAGACAGCTGAACGATTTTCTACTCGGCTTGCACTCCTGCTCTCTGAGAGCACTCGTCGAGAACTCGGCATTTTAAACTCGTTACGTACATCTGCAACCGAAAACATTGGCTTTCGGAAAGTGAAAAAAACAGCTGGTACGACGAGGAGTGCCGTGTCGCAGCAGAGAGAAAACAGGCTGCCTACCTCGCAACGTTACGATCGACCACAACACGTGCGGGATGGGATAGGTACCGAGAGCTAAAGAGGGAAGCGAGGCGCATTTGCAGACAGAAAAAGAAGAGGCCGAAATGCGTGAGTACGAAGAGCTTGATAAGCTGGCCGACAGGGGTAATGCTCGAAAATTCTACGAAAAGATGCGGCGGCTTACAGAAGGTTTCAAGACCGGACTTCTCCAGCCTGCTGAATGGCAGTGAACGCACAACACCAGGAGAAGTTGAACCCGATTGCCCAATCGATGACGATAGAGCAGACGTTCCATTACCCCACCACGAAGAAGTGCGAATAGTAATTGCCCGCCTGAAGAACAACAAACCGGCAGGGGCCGCCGGATTGCCGGCCGAGCTATTCAAACATGGCGGCAAAGAACTGATAAGGAGCATGCATAAGCTTCTTTGTAAACTATGGTCGGACCCAAGCATGCCCAACGATTGGATTTCAAGTGTGATATGCCCAATCCATAAAAAAGGAGACCCCACAATCCGCGCCAACTACCGTGGCATTAGCCTCCTCAACATCGCATATAAGCTTCTATCGAGCGTATTGTGTGAAAGATTAAAGCCCACCGTCAACAAACTAATTGGAGCTTATCAGTGTGGCTTTAGACCTGGCAAATAAACAACCGACCAGATATTCACGATGCGCCAAATCTTGGAAAAGACCCATTAAAGGAGAATCGACACACACCACCTCTTCTTCGATTTCAAAGCTGCTTTCGACAGCACGAAAAGGAGCTGCCTTTATGCCGCGATGTCTGAATTTGGTATCCCAGCAAAACTAATACGGCTGTGTAAGCTGACGTTGACCAAGACTTAAAGCTCCGTCAGAATCAGGAAGGACCTCTCCGAGCCGTTCGATACCAAACGAGGTTTCAGAATGGCGATTCCCCATTGTGCGACGTTTTTAACCTGCTTCTGCAGAAAATTATTATCTCCTATAAGAGTGTACAACTGCTGGCGTATGCCGATGATATTGATATCATCGGCCTCAACACCCGCGCCGTTAGTTCTGCTTTCTCCAGACTGGATAAGGAAGCAAAACAAATGGTTCTGGCAAAAAACGAGGGCAAGACGAAATATCTCCTGTCATTAAACAAACAGTCGTCGCACTCGCGACTTGGCTCTCATGTCACTGTCGACAGTCATAACTTAGAAGTTGTAGATAATTTCGTCTATCTTGGAACTAGCGTAAACACCACCAACAATGTCAGGCTAGAAATCCAACGCAGGATAACTCTTGCCAACAGGTGCTAATTCGGACTGAGTAGACAATTGAGAGCAAAGTCCTCTCTCGACAAACAAAAACCAAACTCTATAAGTCACTCATAATTCCCGTCCTGCTATATGGTGCAGAGGCTTGGACGATGTCAACAACGGATGAATCGACGTTGCGAGTTTTCGAGAGAAAAGTTCTGCGAAAGATTTATGGTCTTTTACGCGTTGGCCACGGCAAATATCGCATTCGATGGAACCATGAGCTGTACGAGATGTACGATGACATTGACATAGTTCAGCGAATTAAAAGACAGCGGCTATGCTGGCTAGGTCATGCTGACCGCGTAAGCGGTGTCTACGCCAATTAAGAGGAAGAAGAAGTTACTTCGTGATTAAAGCATTTA
Organism: Bactrocera correcta; assembly: GCA_027475135.1. Lineage (NCBI taxonomy): Eukaryota > Metazoa > Arthropoda > Insecta > Diptera > Tephritidae > Bactrocera > Bactrocera correcta. Next base: position 68,003,262 of record CM050322.1, read on the forward strand.
AATTTCATATACAGTGCTGTAAATCAGTTGTCGAAGTTTATACTCTTTCCGGAATAAATCCAAAAGTAAAAATTAGTACAAAAATGAATTAGTGAAAGTGCAAAGTGAGTGGTAAGTGCATGTGTGCATTGTGCATGGTCCTTCGAGCCTCAAAAAAAGGCACTATTGAGAAAAAAGTTTTATTAAATCCAAAAATGCATTTACACACCGATATATGTGACGCATTAAGTGCAGCTCCAAAAAAAGAAATAAAAATAAACGCTTTAAAAACGGGCCAACAGAGCAGTTACCAGAACAAGAAAACTGTTAAAATGAAATGAAATGAAAAAAACGGAAAAACCAATCGTGCAATTCCAAAACAACAAAACAAAACGCATAGGTATATATGTTCTCAAATGAAGTGGTAAGAAATATTTCTCCACAGGAAAATAAGTATATAAAAAGTGATACTTTTATACATATTGTGTTACAAAAATCGAAACAAAATTAAGTGGAAAAAATACTTTCAAAAACAACAAAAAATGAATTTAAAAAATAAATACTAATAAACAAAAAATGGAAAGGAATCCAACATCGGCAACAAAGACTACAAGAAGCAGAACGAGCAAAACGGAGAGGAAACGGATCACACGTATCGGCATATGCTCCATCTTAATTGCAGTAACAGCCCTTAGCCGCTTGAAGTGGCACAAAGTGAGTTGTATCGACTCTACTTATTATTTCAAAATTTTGTTTTCTTATATAATATGTATGTTGGTTAACATTTACAATTCATATCTATGAACACTGTTTTCAAATCGGTTAACATTTTTTTACGGTTACTTTCCAGAAAACCGAAAAACAGTTTGGTACGCTATACGAGTATATGTACCTCCAAATATATGAATGATATGTTGTAAATATTATATATAGTATATTGCATAATATATAATATATAATTATATATATATTGGCATATACATATCAAAAAAAAAGGGACTACTTATGTTTACCGTTTTATTTTTAATAAAACGGATAACCGATCGGTCCATTTATTCCCTTTTGTGTGGAATTAGATGATATGAGGTATGTGGGGTGATTGTGGTGGGTGTACTCTTGTGTGAATTGCGGTGTGTGGTGTTCTCATGAGTAGTGTAGAATGTCGACTGTAAGCGGTGATATGGTGAGTGTGGTGAAGGTTGCGTGTCAGAGTTGTGAGTCTGAGCCGATTTTGTGTACTAGTATGGTATGTTTGTTGATGACGGGGGAGGACTACTACATATTAGGAATTCTAGTTTTTTTTATAATATATTAATTATTGAATCTAGTTTTTCTTAAAGCCTAACAATAAGTTTTAAAATCTTAAATCTATCTAAAAACTAGACGGCTCAAGCAAGTAATTGAGCTGTTTTGACGTCGCTCTTTAATACGCAGGCATATCTCTTCTTTTAAGTCGTGGTCGCAGGAATTTACCAAGTCATTAGCCAAAGGGTTTGGGCGATCTCGGAGTTTAGATATATATTTAATTCTGCTGTGTTCTACTTCTTTCTTTACTATAGGGATAACAAAGTCCTTATGGATACTTTCGTTGCACATGTATCATGGTGAACATGTAATTTTGCTAAGAATTTTTGATTGAAACCTTTGTAATATACCGATATAAGTTGCACAGGTCATACCCTACAGTCGAATGCCATACTTCCAAATCGGCTTTATGACCGCATTATATAAAAGCACTTTGTTGTCTAGGCTAAGTTTGGAGTTTTTATTTGAAAGCCAATATAAATTTGCAGCTCTAATCTTTTTACATGCTATTTTACTAGAGATGTGTTTTCTCCACGTGAGCCTTCTATTTAGGTGAATACCAAGATATGTTACTTCGTTTGCATGGGGTATTAAAATATTATTTATTTTTACTGCCGGGCACATCTTTGGTCTTAGAGAAAATGTAATATGCTTACACTTCTGTTTACTCACATTTATACGCCAGTTAGCTAGCCGTTCTTCGACAGAACTTAAACGCTTCGATACTATTCTTGATGCTAAAATATGGCATTTGTTAGGGCTCACTATTAACTGTGTCGTCCGCAAAAGTTGAAGTTAATACATCATTAGCTGTTGGAAGATCTGCTGTATTACCTTCGTGCCACACCTTATCAAACACCTGAACTACATCTATAAATATTCCCTGTGCTCAAATGCTTTCTTTATCTCTTCTAGTAATTCTATTTACTTGCTCTACTGTGCTATGTTTCGCACGAAAACCGAATTGATGAATTGGTATTGTATTATTTTCGTGGAGGAAAGGAGACATCTTTGACAGTAATACTTTTTCAAATACTTTTGAAAGACAGGGTAGAAGACTGATTGGACTGTATGAAGACGGCTCTGTTGGCCATGAAATTGGATAGTATCTGAAACTAAGAATTGCATTGAAGAGCAAAGAAATCACCTCTACAGCAATAATTGGTAACTAATTAGCATTTTTGGGGAAATATTATCATGTCCCGTCGACTTTTTTAGATTAAGTTCTTCGATGATACCTATAATTTCAGAAAGTGAAGTCTAAAGAGACTCGAGCGACTCCTAAGCTGTGTTGGGTAAGATTGACAGCTTAAAGTTGTTCTTTGGCAAATTGAGTTGAAATACCTTTCCTATGTGATATGCAAAGCAATTAACCTTTTCCTCCCCACTTCGAGCCCAATTTCCACCCAAGTCTCGTATAGGCATGTTTCAGTCAATTGGTGGCTTCATGGACGTTTGGGATTTCCAAGGGGAATTTTGATTGTTTGAATTTGGACACAGCTTCTTTATATAAATTAAACCATTAGTTTTTGGTTTTGATGTTTATTATGAAAATGTTGTCTTAAGACTGAATACAATTTTTACCTTAAGTCTAAATCAAACCTACGCTTTTACGTACCCTACAGTCAGCAGTTAATCGGATGCGCGTGTGAAGCCGCTATTGCTGGGTTTCGAGTTTCGTACTGAGTTGCTGACCGATGGTGGGAATTGTCTGAAGTGCTGTGTTAACTCCTCCCCTCTTAAATATGATCGTCTTTGATCATCAATAGATCGTTAAATTTTATATAATTTGGAATATTATGAGTTTCTTCTGGAAGGGTAACTATTTGATTGAGGTTGACTATTTGTCTCCTTTTCTATATATTTTATTTCAATCTTTTTTTTCCGTAATAAGATAAAAATTATTATGGTGGTAGTACCGATGTCAGGCTGCCAATAGATTGTGTAGCTTTCTTAAGAGAATTTATCCGCTTGATGTTAATGAGGTGTAATTCTTTTAAAGCTCCCAATGATAGCAATTCAATACGTTCTTTTTGTATTGGGGCTAGTTGCAAAATTGCGGGAATGGCTTCAATTGTTTTTGCTTCGATATTGCTAAATATTTGATTGTTAATTTTGATTGTTGAGTTGTAAAATATTATGACATGTGTTCCATTTATTTCTTTAGTTTTCCCATCAGCTTCTATTTTTCCATTAAATTTATTCAGCAATATTATTCCAGTTTTGTTTCTTCGATTGTGGACACGTGATTCCCGTTTGTTATGGTACATGTGGAATTTAAGCTATTTACTATTCTACTTATGCAATCGTCTTTACTTAGATCTATTAGATTAATTTCTTTACAAATTGCTATTTCGTTAAAATTTTCACATTCATTTTTAATTCCGTATATTTTATTTTTTCCTTTAAGAATTTCTTTATAGTCCGATTTAATTACATAATTGTTTTCTTTCTTTACAGGTCTTATAATTCTTTTTTTTAAATGTTTCATAAAAAGTTAACGGAATTTTTATCATATGTATAAAAAATCGTCATATCTTTGCTTAGTACATTTATCTTTGAGAATTTCAGTGCCTCTTCGGCAGTTTTAAAAGGCATTTGTTCCTCCTTTAGTTTATCAATAGAAAATTTAACTTCATCATTACTTAAAAGTATTGAGTTTATTATATTTTGTTTTGCCCATTGGATGGCATACTTTATATTTATTCATTCTTCTTTGATCAATCTTATTCTGTTTTGTAAATTTATCATAATTTCTGTTATAGTGTCTTCATCCTTTTTTATGGTATTTAATATTTTATTGACAATATTTGTTATATTATTTATACGTTCTTCAAATAAATTATTAATAATTATTTGATTATTATTATTTTGGTTCAGATTATTCAAATTGTCATTTATAATATTAAGATCATTATGATCAGGAGATCCGGCGATGTATTTCCATGACGTTCCAAATAAGTCAATTGATCTCCTCTTCTTTTTGTTTTCTACCGATTTAAGGGTGTTGAGGATTTCAAAAGTTTGGGTAGTTTCATGTTTGAGGATAGGATAAAGGAAGTTATCTTTAGGGACTTGAGTGGTTATTTCATTATAAGTTTCTGTCAGGAAATGTTCGTAACGGTCTAGGTCAATGAGGTGTATTAGTCTAAGTGTTCCGTCCTGTATTTTTGCATTTCCGTTGTCTATTGTAATGAGTTGAGCTTTGAGCTTTACTGTAGTCCAAAATTTTTACATCTGCTAGTGAAGATGTAATCACCGTGAAGATAATTATAAATTTGTATAAATCCATTGTTTCTAAAATAGATAGTTAAGTTTTTATTACAGATTTGTGAATTATACGTCCTGACATTGCTTTAACTGTTGTTCTATTATTCTCAGATACTATTTCCTTTTTATATTTTTGCATAAATTATATCTCCTGGGGAATATTGTTTAGGTTCTGATCTTTTGCTGTTATGGTAAGAAAGATCTAGTTCCTGTTTTTCCTTAAGTAATATAATATTTTCGTTTCTCTGCTGCTCTAACTGTTGCGGGTCGGTAAAAATTCTATTCCCAAAGAATGTGGCGATGGGTTTGTTTCTGGTTGTTGAATGTATCGTTGAATTATATTCTTGCACAGATTTGAATAATAATTCTTCGAACGTTATTCCTATGTTGTTTACTTTTAAACATCTCATTATTTCAGAAAGTGCACTATGGAATCTTTCTACTTGTCCGTTACTGGTGCTACTATAGGGTGGTGTGGTATATACGTTAATAGACAGTTGGTCCTTTAGTAAATTTAATATTGTGGCTGAATTGAGAGATTTTTCGTTATCTACTATTACCTGTTTTGGTATTCAAATGAGATCATTAATACTCTTATTGGGTTTTTTATATGTTATATTGCTTTGGATTGTATAATTTTAACCTATGCGTATTTTGAAAATTTATCAATGGCCGTGAGTATTAGCCTTTTTTCTGTTGAATAAATATCAATGTGTACGATTTCTCCTGGAAACTGAGGAATGGGGGTCTCTTGTAACCGTGGTTTTGGAGGATGTCTATCATATTTATGCTCGCGAAATATGGAACATTGTTTAACTGTTTTTTCGATTTTAGAATGCATGCTTGGAAAGTAAAATTTCTGTAATATTTGTGTTTTGTTTTCGCGACTATTTCTATGTACTCTCTGATGTTCTTTAATAATTATTTCTTCCTGTTCTGTCTCTGACACAATGTCTTGAAGTAGGGATTGTGTGAATCTAATTTTGATATTTGCAAAGTGAAGTGGATATATTTCCTGAATTTTTCTCATTAAGCTTTCTGTAGTGTATAAACCGTTAAGTAATGCTGGGTCAAGGTGTTGTTTAAATATGTCTATAATGTCCTTTTTTTTTTTTTTTTATTAGCTTTCCTATTATTTATTGAATCTACCCTACTTAAGATCCTAACAATAAGTTTTCGAATCTTAAACTACTCCCTTAATTTACACCCTACATGGGTGATTATTTTTTTAAACTGGGCCTAAGATATATCACGTCTTGGCTGGTAAGTCGTTTCTGCGTAATCTTGAGCTCCTGTTCACACGCAATAGCGATCTTGCTAGTTGGTTTGGGTGAACCGAAAGTTTCAATGCATACTTCGCGCTTCGTTGCTCTATTTCAGTTCGTACGTCTGGAATTCTTAAGTCGCGTTGGATGTTCTCATTTCGGATATACCACGGTGCTCCGGTGATTGTACGAAGAATTTTTGATTGCGCACGACGAAGAATTTCGATGTTGCTGCTACTCGCGTTGCCCCACAGCTCACACCCATAGGTCCAGATTGGTTTTAAAACAGTGTTGTATATAATGATTTTATACTCCAGACTCAGGGCTGAGCGAGAGTTAATAAGCCAATGCAAAGAACGTGCCTTTAACTTAAGGTAAGTCCTTTTAGCCTCTATGTAGTTTCGCCAAGTAAGTCGCCTATCCAGATGGACCCCTAGGTAAGTAACATGATTGCTTTGTGGTATTTGTACGTTGTTCAGTGTCAAAGGCGAACAGCTGCTCTTGTTTAGGGTAAATGTAACGTGCTTACATTTTTGCTCGTTAACCTTTATCCTCCAGTTTGCGAGCCAGTTGGCCACAGCTACGATATGATTTCCTAGCAGCGCATTTGCATGAATTGGGCACTTGGAGCGGCTGATTATTGCAGTGTCATCGGCAAAAGTAGACATAGTCAAGCGGTCGCTTACTGGGATATCTGAAGTGTATAAAACATATAGCATTGGGCCAAGAACACTGCCTTGTGGTACACCAGCTTCAATCGTTTGGGCTTCAGATGTAGTGGTGTTACATCGAACTACAAAATTTCGATCATAAAGGTAGGACTTAAACAGTTCGTGGGTGTTTTGCGGGAGTAGCGTTTTTATTTTGTACATAAGACCATCTAACCATACTCGATCAAAAGCCTGCGCGACATCAAGAAATATTGCAGAACAATATTCCCCTTTTTCAAAAGCTGTTCGAATTTCAGATGTGATCCTATGTACTTGCTCGATCGTTCCATGCTTTTCCCTGAAGCCAAATTGGCGAGATGGTATTATGTTGTGGGTTTCAAGATGTGGCTTAATGCGGAGCATAAGAAGTCTTTCAAATAATTTCGACATGCACGATAACAAGCTGATGGGCCTATAGGAGGATGGCTGCGTTTTGTCCTTTCCAGGCTTAGGTATCAACACTATAGTTGACTTTTTCCATTGTTGCGGAAAGTGAGCTTGTTTTATGATTGCATTGAAAAACATACATATACAGATTATAGCACAATTTGGTAGCTCAATAATCATTTTTGGAGTAATTAAGTCGTGCCCAGCAGCTTTTCTTGGATTTAATTTCTCCATAATTATTTTTGATATCTCTTCAGGTACGAATTTCACTGGCTCAGATTCCATCAAATAGGGTACGGTTGGAAGTGTAAAGTCATTAGTTTCTGGGTTTGGCTGGAAGACATTTTTTAGAGGAGCAGCGAAAGTTGCTGACTTTTCTGCATCACTCCGAGCCCATTTGCCATTATTGTCACGTATTGGCATTTCACACTCTATTGGCGCACTTAGAGTTTGATGTGCTTTCCACAATGGGTGCTTTGTACTAGTCGGTGACAGCTTTTGAATATACTGGTACTGCGCACGCTGTTCCTCACTTCTGAGGGCTCTCGTCAGTGCATGTGTGGCCGCTTTCAACAGTTGTTTTGAGGCTGGTGATCTATGAACCTGCCACTCCCTTCGTAGGCGTCGTTTTTGTAATACGAGTATTTCAATTTCCCTATTAGTTAAGCTATGCTTTTTGTTTTCCAGGTAACCTTTTTGAGGAGTTGAAATTTTGGTGGCTGTTATAATGGTTGATTCGAATGCTGCGATGGTATTTTCAATATCGACCGGTGTATCTAACTTTGGTTCGGGTTCTATGTGTGTGCTGATGTATTTTTTGTACTTTAACCAGTTTGTAGCTTTTGACGTGAGCATATAAGGTAGCTCTTTATAGTGTGACTGATGCCGCAAAGTGAAGAGAACTGGTGAGTGGTCTGATGAGAGGTCTGCTCTTGTTTCTGCAGTAAGAAGGCTTTGAGGAATTTTCCTAGTTACTGCGAAGTCAATTAAATCTGGCAGCTTATTCGGGTCTGTCGGCCAATATGTAGGCTTTCCAGGAGATACGTAGTCCAGTTTGTTTCTTTTACATATAAGGGCGTTATATAATTGCTGGCCTTTAGGATTACATGACCGGGAACCCCAGTGAGGGTGTTTCGCGTTATAATCACCTGCAGCAAGAAAGCACTCTCCCAGCGAGCTGAAGAAATCTATAAATTGCTTTTCTGTAATCGGGAAACGTGGGGGACAATAAACGGCGGACAAAGTAATATCACCTTGCTTTGTCTGCACGCATATTGATGTTGCTTGCAGATAATTTTCAGCAGTTCCAGTTAAAGAATGGTGTTTAATGCGACTTCTGATTAAGATACCAGTTCCACCATGCGCCTTTCCATCTGGATGATTCGTACAATAGAAGGTATATCCCGATACATTAAAGTTGTATTTATTGGTTAGGTGAGTTTCTGCAAGAAGCATTATATCTATTTCCTTGTCTTTGAGAAATTTTGCCAGCTCCAGTTTATGGCGAGGTATACCATTTGCATTCCATAAAACAATTTTAAGCGAGCTCATTATTTTGAACTTTGGTTAGCAAGCAGTTGCAGCAATGTGTTTTGATTTCGCATGAGTTCTTGCATTGTGTTCTGCATGAATGTTATGAAGTTCATCATGCTATTTTGCATTGACGCTATCATTGCTTCGATATTCGATTGACTACCAGATTGAACGTGGGGCTGCTGTTCTTGCGGCTCAATAAGACTCGCTGTTGCTGTAGTTATGTCCTGTGTCGAATATTCTCGTTTTGTAATTGTATGTCTATGGAAACAGGGAAATGGTATTTCAAACGTATAGTTATCTATGTCATCGATTAAGATGAATAGATGATTTTTGAAGGCATTTATGGGGGCTTCAGTAGCTGGGATGAACTGATGTGCGGAACTTTCGTCGCTATGGTCAGTAGTCGTTAGGGCGTTAATGTCAGTCTGTGGAGGTCTCGATAGTGCGTCGGCTACAACGTTTGTCTTTTCTGGTTTGTATTTCGTTTCGTAATTGTACTCTTCGAGGATACATTTCCATCTTTTCATTTTTCCGTTATAATTTTTATTACTTAATGCATAGGTTAGGGGTTGATGTTCTGTGAAAATACTTTGAGTGAAACTATTAAATGCCCATATTATTGCCAGCATTTCTTTTTCATTTGCGGCGTAATTTTCTTCGGCTTTACTTAGTGAACGGGATATGAATGTTTGCCTGATTGTTCTAAGACTGCTCCGAGAGCATAATTAGATGCATCAGTGGTGAGGTGAAAATCTTTATTAAAGTCAGGATATGCTAGAACTACTTCCTTTGAAACGAGTGAGGATTTTATTTTGTTGAGGGCTTCTAGTGCTGCGATATTGAGAGTTATCTGCTTTTTACAGGATGCATGCGTCCATCCTCCCCTCTTAAGAGCGAAGTAAGGGGCTTTGCTAATTTAGCATAATCCCTTATGAAGCGGCGGTAGTAGCCGGAAAGGCCAAGGAAAGATCTTAAGTCTTTCAAAGTTTTCAGGCATGGGAAATTTTGTATAGCTTCAACTTTTGAAGGATTGGTTTTTACACCACTTGGTGAAATAATAAAGCCTAGGAACTCGACTTCATTTCGGAAGAATTCGCACTTGTCCAGTTGAACTTTCATATTTGCTTCTTTGAGAGTGCGAAATATTTGTTCAATATTTTGAAGATGGCTTTCTTTATTTTCGCCGAAAACTATTATGTCATCAATGTAGACATAGCAGATTTTACCTATATAGTTTCTTAGAATATCATTTAAGGCTCTTTGAAATATAGAAGGAGCGTTTTTCAGCCCGAATGGGAGTCGTGTAAACTCATATTTGCCATTATTGACAGAAAAGACTGTTTTTTCAATGTCAAATTCTTTTAAAGGAATTTGATGGAATCCACTTTTTTAATTAATTTAATTTCATTTATTTCGGGTATGGGGTATTTGTCGGAAATGGTAACATTGTTTAATTTCCTGTAATCAATTACGAGTCTAAATTTCTTTTCGCCGGAGGCGTTTTTTTTTTTTTTTTTGGAACAACCCAAACTGGTGAGTTGTATGGAGAACGTGATGGTCTTATTATGCCATCTTTGAGTACGGTTTGGATTTTCTTGATGACGAATTCTCTCATGCCAATAGGGTATGGATAATATCTGGTGTAAACGGATGTACCTGAAGAAGTCCTGATTTCGCCTACTACGGTAGTAATGTAGGTTAGTTTTTCGTTTGGATCGGAAAATAACTGAGAATATTTGTTTGCAAGTTTTTGAATGAGGAATTTCTGAGAAGGTGTCATATGTTCTGTCCTTACGTCAATACTGTTTACTGTAGGAGAAAGCTTCTGTTTTATTCTTATTTCTTTACCGTTACCGAATTTAATTATGTCATCGCGAATGATTATAGTTGTATTGAGGCGTTTGAGGCTATCGTTTCCGATAATACCATCAAAAGATTTCAGTCCTGGTAGGATAAAAAATTTCAAATTCGAGTTATCTATTTGAGCTAGATTAATTATTGTATGATGGGTAATTTGAATCTTTCCCGCTATGGAATTTGCAAAAAAAGCTTCTTCATTAGGAATTGGGTTTGCTACAAGTTGTGGTTGTATGTAATTTTTGCTTGATCCTGTATCTATAAGTATTTTTAAGCATTTCCGTTCTTTGTTCTAAATTCTATGTAAGGCAACGAAGAACTTTTCATCCTAAAAAATTAATATCTATGTAGTCCGGTTGGCTATTCTCTTGAACTAGTTGTTCGATTTGTTCGTTGTTTAACGTTGCTTCGTATTCTTCCTTTGTCGATGTCAAGATTTGTTCGTCATGGTGGTCATATGTGGCTTGTTGGTCATATAGATCTTCTCTACCAGTTTCTATATGGAAGTTCCTTTGTTGTTTAAAAGGCACTTGTGGAGGGCAATTTGACGGTCGTTTCCAAGCTTGGTTATTGGATGCATTTCTGTTCATATAGTTAACCGCTTTAAGTTAAAATTTGGTTGTTGCCGTTGCTGAGGCACGTGCTTAGTTCGGTTTAGATAAATATGGCTTAAGAATGTAAGCCAATTGTGGGTAGAATTCGTTGGTGGCCTTTTTAGGCGTTAGAAGTGGGCGAAAGTCCTGAGCTTTTCTGACGTGGGAATTATTATTGATCGCGTAATGCGAACGAAATTTCTGGTTTTCTAACTTAAGACATAAGTGAAGAGCTTGAGGGAGGTCTACGGGTTCTCTCATGCCAAGGAGCCTTGGCAAATCGCCATTCAGTCCTCGAATAAAAGTGCCACACCACTTATAAAATTGGTTAATTGTTCCAGAATCATTTCGCCAGAATTTGGAACAGGATGGGATGTTTGGGTATTGCCTGCGGCGAGTGCGTTTAGCACAGCAGGTCGTATGGGTCGTATGGGATTGTTTGGCATAATTTTATTGGATATTTTGAGGATATTATTGCTTTTAGTTATATGTCCTTATCCTCTGGAGGGCCCTTTTGGTGGTGAATCGCAGAGTTGGACTGTACTTATTAAGAACCGGAGGGTATATTTATTATTTTATTGGCTGTACAAGCCTGTTAATATTCAACGTATTATTTAGGGTTAATTTACATATAAATTTCAAACTTAAGCTTAATTAGTTGTAATTTGGCAAATGTTTTTTTTTATTAATGTTTTTAAATTATTATTAAATTTTCTTGTCTTTTAATTATCACTTTCCACTTTTTTTTCAAATGCTTTATAAATTTCTTAATCTGGATTAATGTTTTAATTTATTCTTAAAAAAATTATCTCTGGTTTTTTAATTATCTCTTTCCAAATTTTTTTTTCAAATGTTTTATAAATTTCTTAATTTTTTAATTAATTAATTTAATATTTCTTAATCTATATGCTTACTTATATCTAGCCTCCTGGCGCAAGGGGTATCGTCCCGTTTGCTGTCCTACTAGGGTCCCTCGTTGCGCACGTAGTGGAGGGTGCGTTTCCTTCCTATCGGATCCTAACGCTTTCAGTCCGGTGTAAGGGACAGCTTCCCAACAGAATATCTTTGGTCCTTAGACGTTATTATTCTTTATCCTTTGGGGCTCCGGTAGCCGCTTTTGTGTATTACTCGGTATTGTAATTTTTACTCACTCGCGTAGCCTTACTTTTAGTATTCAGGCTTTCACTACCTTCGCGCGCTGTCCCTGCTTGAGCGCCAATTAAACCATTAGTTTTTGGTTTTGATTTTTAAAAAAGGGATAGCGGACTCGCGTCCGCTTCTTTATTATAAAAATGTTGTCTTAAGACTGAATACAATTTTTACCTTAAGTCTAAATCAAACCTACGCTTGCACCGGGTCACGTTCCCTATAGTCAGTAGTTAATCAGATGCGGGTGTGAAGCCGCTAATATTGCTTGGGTTTCGAGTTTCGTACTGAGTTGCTGACCGATGGTGGGAATTGTCTGAAGTGCTGTGTTAACTTATACATTTTGGTGTTGAATTTTTCCTCACGTTTAAGCCCTTTTTTTAATTTACGTTCAACAGATTTTAATTGAAGCTGTGTGGAAGGGGAACGATTTATCTGCCATTCACGTCTTCTTGCCTACCTTTTTTCATTTGCAAGCATTTCTATTTCTCTATTACAGATTTTTCTGAAACAAAGCGGCTTATAGCTTTTGTTTGGTGTTCCTAAAACAGCTGCGATGGTTATTATATCATTGACTTCTTTTATGCTTTCGTCAATATCTCTTCCTGTATTTATTTTGTACTTATTAATAATGTGGCTACTGACGAATTTTTTGTATTTTAGCCAATTCGTTTTATAAGAAGTTAGACCCTCTTTTGGATTAACGAATATGGGTTGTTCACATCACTTTATTATTACAGGAGAGTGATCAGAAGATAGATCAGTACATGTATCAGCTGTTATGTGCGATTTATATATATATTTTTGATTACAGCAAAATCAATTAAATCTGGTATTTTCTTACGATCACTAGCCCAATATGTCGGCTTACCAGAGGATATTATTTCAAGGTTATTGTGCCTATTTATAACAGTTTGATACATCTGTCGTTCCTTCTTATGAATAAGACGTGAGCCCCAGTACATGTGTTTTGCGTTGTAATCTCCACCTGCTAGAAATCTTTGACCTAGTATTCCAAAAGTCTTTAAATTCGATTTCTGTAATTTTAAAACGAGGTGGACAGTACATAGCCGTAAGATTTAAGTTACAAACCCGATTTTTTAGTTATATTGTTGTAGCTTGTAATTGTGGGAGATTCTAGAGCATAGTGGTTTAAACGATTTCTAATCAGTACTGCCTTGATACCATGCGCATTTCCATACGGATGGTTTGTAACATATAGTCTAAATCCCGGTATATTGAAATTATATTTATTTGTTAGATGAGTTTCTGAAATAAGCATTACATCTATATTCTCTTCAGACAGAAATCTGGTTGGTTAACACCTTTAGCATTCCATATACAGATATTAAGTAACCAAATTTTTTATCTAATAAATTTTGCAGCATTTGATTTTATGATTTTATTAAATCTTGGATTATGTTTTGCATGGTAGACATAAATTGTGTCATACACTGTGTAAGATTAATCATTTAGGATTTTGCGGCAGTTGCATTTGCATAGTGTTGACTTTCACCACATTTGCATATTTTCCTTGCATATTATTAATGTTAGAAGTAATAGGATTTAAAATTTTTTCTGAGGTTGCTATAATTTCATTACGGGGTGTTTGTAACATTTGTTTACGATGTGCTTGAATGCCCTCTGACAGCTTCGATTTCAAATCATTATATACAGGGCAACCTCTATAGTTAGCAGTGTGATTTCCTCCGCAATTGCTGTATTTTTTAATTAATTCTTCTTTCTTAAGGGTGCATTTAGAAATGGGATGGAAATCACCACATACCACACAAACACTGCTTAGAGTGCAGTATGATTTAGTATGCCAATGTTCTTGGGGGTTAGTACATTGTACCGGACCGTTTCTTTTATGTGGTTCCTCCACAGTTACTCTACGATGCAGCAAATATTTCAAATTATATATTGGATATATTTCTTTTTTATAAGTTGATTTGAGTTGGGCAACAATTCAATTTTAAACATTAGTTTGTTTCTATTAAATATATTTACATCTGTTTAAATTTCCAATGCTTATTTGACTTCACTAGAGTCTACGGCGGATTACAACAACTAGACCCTTAGAGCTCTTCAGTTGATACGAATAATAATTTTTGTTTTTATTTGACAAAAATTTAACGATTTCCAAGAAACTTTTATCTGTGTAGGACTGAATTTTTGTTTCGACTATATTGCCTTTTTTTAAAGGCACTATATGAAAATTGTTAGTGCTAAAAATTTCACTTAATTTCGCAACAAGAGCATTACTGCTACGTTCGCGCAAATATATTGGAGGTGGTTTGGCATTAACGACTGTGGTGGTACCCTTCGCATCGTCGTCTGAACCATTGCTTAGTGTGGTAAATCTGTTGCCATTTAAAACTTCCGTTTTATTTTTATTTGGTGTGCCGCCTGGAAACTTTTTAGGATTGACCGCTGACTTTGTATGACTTAATTTCCTTTTTATATTAACGTAGCGGTCAATGCGAGCTTGTACAGACGGGCCTTTTTTTGTTGGTACACTCTCACCTCGCGTTGCGGTTTTTTTCGCTGCCTGCGCGTTTGTTGATACCTGCAGAATGGTTGCTGTCAAGGCATTTGTTGTTGCCCGATTGTTGTTTTCGGCTGCTACTGCTGACTGCGTTCTTTGCTTCGATTTCTTTTCAGCTGATTGCCGCGGTGACTCATCATCACCGTTACACTCTTTGTATGCCTACGGCCTTGCTGATGAGGCTGCGAAGCACTCATTATTGTTTGTTTGATTTTTTGTTTTCACTTGCTTATTCGTGCACTATTAATTATTATTAATTTGTGTGCACTGTTTTTAATGCTTGTTTGCAATTTAATAAATTGTTTTTTTTTTTGTTTTACTTTTTGCTTGATTTTATTATTCACTGTTTTTGTAAGGATTGAATTCACGGAGCGAATTAAATAACACGTCCGTTCTCTTTGAACACTCTCATATCAGAATTCTAAATAATATATAAACAATTATCGTTGCAATCTTTCAAAATAAACTCCTTCTGCTTCGATGCAGCGCTGCTAGCGTAATTTCCAAGCATTGAAGGCGTTACGGAAGGTATTCTCAAAATATTACTTGTTTGTCTCGGGATCATACTCAAAGATCCATGACTCGTCACCTGTGATTACGTTATTCAGCAATTAGGGGTCACTTTCACACATGTTCAAATATTTTTTGGCACACTTCCACTCACCGCAATTTCTGGTCGTCACAGAGCACGTTTTGAACCATCTCCGCGCACATTAGCATGTTAGCTACGAACGCCCCTACCGAATACAGTCACGGTTCGTAATACAGTCGCGGCAGAAGAAAATCAATCCTATTATTTTCCGGACAAAACCTGTACAGTCCACTAATAGTAAATAGTTATGTATGTATATTCAAATATATTGAACTTGAATATATACATACATTTTCAAGTGACAACAAAATTTGTATTAAAATAGGTTAAAATGTGTATTTGCTTATCAGTCCAAGGTAAATTTAATAGTATCTGACGTTGCTTTTTGGCTGTTTCAAACTAAACATAGGCGGTTCACGTTACAGTGTGCTTAAAAACATTATAACTTTTGTTAATCAATGCATTACATATATTTTTTATTGTATCTCAAATTTTATTTTTTTTAATTCATTATTTTTAAAAATTACGGACCATAAATGACCTACATGTCTCGCATATGCGACACCTTTATAGAAAACTATTCACTGCGACCTGAAGGTTTGAAGTCGGGATTAATGGACTGCTTCAATTCAATCAGATTTCTGAGTTTTTATTCGGACACATCCTGCTTTTAATAACCCCTAAACAAATGTGGTTCAGTCAGGTCAGGTGACCTTGCAGACCAGCCGAAAGTGGAGTTTTCTGATATTAATTAGTTATGAAACTTTCGTTGGACCAATGAGTAGCTTTTCGTACAGTTGCTCTATCTTACTGGAACTAAACGCTATTACAAGGTATTACAAGTCTAGAGCGCAATTGCGGTTAAAAAAAAAAACTAAGTAATTCAACATCTTTAAATAACGTGTCGCGACAATACACCTTGATGAAACTGCATGCAGTAACTCGTTCTGGGTGAAGTTACGTATCGGCAATTTAGCTTGTTTAAAAAAAAGGGGTTCATCAGATATAAAAAGGCAATTTATCACGTACTTGTCTTCTTTGCCATTTCAATCATTTTTTGTTTTGTAAAATTCCAGGCGAATATGCAAATCTAAAGAGTTTAGCTGGCTTTTCGAAAGTAAGTTTAGGGCCAAATAACAGAAATACATGTTTTCAGCAGTCTGAAAACTTAAAATTTTATTTTAAAAACTATAACGATATAAAAGCAAAGCTAATTTTAACTTAATAGCGGGTGATCCAAGTAGATGTAGTTTTTTCAATATCCTTTTTGTGACAGATCATTACGATACGATACGGACCATAATCATATTGCATCTCTTTACGCGCAGTAATAACATATGTTAAGCAATGTTCCATATCCCACCTAACTCCATTTTAAACCTACACATTGTTAATTTGCATGCATATACATTTTATAACCCAATTAAACTTATGTACACATGTGAAATGAAAACTGTTATTCCATTCCTCATATATACCAAATACTATATAAAACTTTTGAAAGAAATAACGAACTGAGTGTGTAGATTGGCGTCACGCCAAACGGCGATAAACTAGTTTGAATAATTTCAATAAATAATTAAATAAATTTAAATAAGAAAAACAATTTATTTAATTCCGACGTTACTAATAATTACGGTTTCCCTGCAAAAACCCCGTTTTGGTTATCGGCTAGCCAAATAACTTAACTGGCGCAGTCGGGAATCTTGGATCAAAGTATCGAACGAAATAATTGCATATATGTACATGTACATATAAAACCAGAAAAAAAAATTCACAGTTAAAACAAACAAAACAAATCCCCGTCAGGGATCGACGGCTTCTAGTGATTCACAACAAAATGAACAAATTAAAAAAATGTTGTAGAAAACAGTTAAAGAAAAAAAATTAAAAAAAATTAAATTTAAAGGGAAACGAAATTTTAATAGAAATTAAAAGTTTCAAGAAATATTAACTTTATCGAAATAAAAGGAAAAACATATGCCCCCAACAAGCTAAAGAATTTGTCCAAAAAGGCATACTCAAAAGTTTACACATACAAACTTAAATCATCTCCAAAACTACAAAAATGGAGGATCTGAACGAAACCATCGCAGAACTGGAAAGAGATATTGGAATACATGTAGAACTAACAAACAAGTAATAAGAAATGCAACAAAAACCATCCGAGATACAAATGAACCAACAACAAATGCAACAACAGTTTTATCGATTCGACATGACACTAAGAGACATCATGGAGCAGTTTCGAAAAATGAAGCTGCTAGACGATCATCACAATCCAACAGCTTCCACCAAAGCATTTGAAACCACTTGTCACTTGTAAATTTGAAATCAATGAAATTTATCTTTTTGACCCATTAAAACCGACTATACAAGGCTGAAAATGTAGATAGGGATTTGCAGGTACAACTTTACAATTCTACAAACAAAATAAGAGCAAATTTACAGTGTCAAACTAAAAGTTCTCACATTAGCGTGGATACTAATCGAAATTTAAGTCGTTTAGCTCATAATTCAAATCTAACGAAAACTGCTAGTTTCGAACAAAATGAAGTAAATTTTTTAACACCGCCTCGAAGTCTTAACTCCCCATAACAACAATTACAATAGAAAAGCACAGAATTAAATCCTTTAAGAACACAGGATCGACAACAAGTAATATTAAAAGAAACGCTTTAGCTGAAAATTTCCAAAAAGAAAACTTTCTGAACCCCTATGTTATGGAACTTTTAACGGAATTAACGAAATAAAATTTAACCCTTTGTACTCCGAGGGTCCAGCCGGCAATGCATATTTTAAATGTATCATACTCTACCTTATTACAAGCAATAAAATATTGATTTTTTTTTTTACGAATAAGTATTTCTCGATTTCAACCAGTTCACATCAGTCCAATATCAATATAATACGATACTTAGTTTTTAATTATAATAAGCTATACGGGATTTGATTCGACTGTAACGTGGTGCTGAGTAGCTGCACCAACGTCCAAAATCGTGAATAGTGCAAAGGGTTAAATAGCGTAAAAATATAATACAATCGATAAAAGTTCTATTACAATAGATTAATGAAGTATTTTACAAAAAAGGAGATAAACCAAAAATTAGAACCAAGACCTAATTTAAGCTGAGAAATATATCATTCTAATGTTATTTTTAAATTTGTAAACCTTATAAGTATACTAATTTTGAGTTCTTAGTTATCTAATTAAATATGTATGTACATATGTATGTACAGCACACCACTCGGGTTGTTTTCAACTACACAATGTAATAACGGGTGATTTTTTTGAGGTTAGGATTTTCATGCAGTAGTATTTGACAGATCACGTGGGATGTCAGACATGGTGTCAAAGAGAAAGATGCTCAGTATGCTTTGACATTTCATCATGAATAGACTTACTAACGAGCAACGCTTGCAAATCATTGAATTTTATTACCAAAATCAGTGTTCGGTTCGAAATGTGTTTCGCGTCCGTGTCCGATGAGCGATGAGGCTCATTTCTGGTTGAATGGCTACGTAAATAAGCAAAATTGCCGCATTTGGGGTGAAGAGCAACCAGAAGCCGTTCAAGAACTGCCCATGCATCCCAAAAAATGCACTGTTTGGTGTGGTTTGTACGCTGGTGGAATCATTGGACCGTATTTTTTCAAAGATGCTGTTGGACGCAACGTTACGGTGAATGGCGATCGCTATCGTTCGATGCTAACAAACTTTTTGTTGCCAAAAATGGAAGAACTGAACTTGGTTGACATGTGGTTTCAACAAGATGGCGCTACATGCCACACAGCTCGCGATTCTATGGCCATTTTGAGGGAAAACTTCGGACAACAATTCATCTCAAGAAATGGACCCGTAAGTTGGCCACCAAGATCATGCGATTTAACGCCTTTAGACTATTTTTTGTGGGGCTACGTCAAGTCTAAAGTCTACAGAAATAAGCCAGCAACTATTCCAGCTTTGGAAGACAACATTTCCGAAGAAATTCGGGCTATTCCGGCCGAAATGCTCGAAAAAGTTGCCCAAAATTGGACTTTCCGAATGGACCACCTAAGACGCAGCCGCGGTCAACATTTAAATGAAAATTTTCTTCAAAAAGTAAATGTCATGAACCAATCTAACGTTTCAAATAAAGAACCGATGAGATTTTGCAAATTTTATGCGTTTTTTTTTTTTAAAAAAAATTATCAAGCTCTTAAAAAATCACCCTTTATATGCATATGCGCGAGTTTATTTTTACATTGAGTAAAAATGAGTCAAAAGAATATATTTTGAGCTGCAAATGCTGAAATGTGTACTCTTTATTTATACTCTTAAGACTAACTTATCACATGGTTCTTACTTCTATTTATACTAACTAATATGCTTACTTATAATAGTTGGTAGTTTGTTAAGATACAGATTATATTATTTGGTTAGGTTTGTTTACATACATATGTACATATATACGTATTGCTTGCTTAGATACAATTGCTTTGTTTTAAGATAAGGTTGTTGTCGTATTCAAACTCAATGTTGTTTCGATACTTGTTTGTTTAGGATTGTTTGTTGTAGTGATAGTGCATTTCAATTGTTCAAACTCAAGGTTGTTTTTGCATTCTGTTTACTGAAACATGAGGTTGTTTTTGATTTTTGTTACTATTATAAGGAATACGTTCCTTAACTCTCCCCTTTGTTAAAATGAAATGTCCTCATTTCAAAACATCTAGGACTTCAGGTTTTCTCGTCACTCTGATCATTTATTTATCGTCACCTAAAATGCAAAATAACGTAACCACATTTTCGAAAATTTACAGTGGCGTGAATGAAACAGGAAATAAAATGGAGAAACGAGTGAGTCAGAGAACATAAAACATAGAGAAGGTGCGGATTCGATGTCGAACATTTTATAGAATTGTAGTACGGAATTCACACCACAAACACATAATTCACGATATGACATGTTAACGTTTCTCAAACAGAGAATATGAAGAGAAATGTATTTTCGGCATATAATGGCATGGCGTATATGCCCAAGCAGAGAATATTGAAGAAAAATAAGTGCTTTGATATTCCACTTTTAACAGCGAACAAAACACACCTCTCAGAGCAGAGAACATAAACACATTTTTTTTATTGTATTTTCTGTCTGACATACCCAAGAATATGAAGAGACATAAATATATGAATATTGAAGAAAAATAATATTTTTGATATTCCATAGGAAATATGTTCCATTATGTATGGAAATATGTATGTATGTAGAACTTTTATTTATTATTTTTCAAGTTATTTTATGTTAATTTAATCTTATTTTATAATAAGTCATTTTAAATAAATAAAAGATTTACCTAACACCATTATGATATTTGCATGATTCTTTAGCTTTCAACCAGGGAATTCCTTTCATACGCAATGTACGAGCGTAAGGTTGCAGAAGGCTAATCACCTACTCATCTTAAGTCCTCTGATTACCGAAACCGAAATAAACAAAGTGAAGATTAAGAACGATAAATTGATGACGACCTTCAGCATGAAAAATGGATTCTGAATAGGAACCTGCAATGTACGTTCATTGCTAGAACCAAATAAGCTACCGCAACTTTGTCCATACGCACGAAGTAAAAAGTATTCGTTTCAAGCGTGAAATCCGTTGTTTTACTATATGTATATGGTTGCGAGACATTGAATATTGCAGAGAATGTTTTACAATTGCTGCAAGCCTTTTTAATCGATGTCTTCGAAAAATTTTGCGGATATGCTGGCCTAACGTTTTTAGCAATGCTAACCTCTGGACCGTAACTAAACAGCTACCGGTTCACATCGAAATTCGACGTCGTAAATGGAAATGCATCGGCCACACTCTGCGAAAGCCTCACGACGACATTAGCAGAACGGTGCTAGATTGGAATCCGCAAGGAAGCCGAGGACGCGGGAGACCAGCCAACACCTGGAGACGGGAAGTCGAACAGAAGCACAGAGAAGTGGTTATTCTTTGAGAGAAATTAAATTTTTAGCTGTTCCACCTAGAAACTACGGGAAACTACATATATACAAATATACCAACGGTGGGGTATTACGGCTATTTAGTTTCCCAAATGAATTGGAGCTGGCAGAAAAGCGGAAGGAGAACCTAAAAATTTCTCCCATTGACTACTTTCCAGCCACTAAGTCATTCATTTGTGAGAAACATTTTGAAAAAGAGGCAATTGGCCCAAAACAAACTTAAATCTAATTAAATATGCATGTATGTATGTACAGCACACCACATCGGGTTGTTTTCAATTACACAATGTAATACATGTGTGTGTGCGTTGTCATATAATTTATTTTGCATGGTTTGGGTTGTTTTCAAGTGCACATGTGCATTTGTAATCAATTGCCCAAACCTAAGTATATACACAGATGGACAAAAGTATTCGCCACTGAACATGCTATACATGAATTAGGTTCAAACTATAAAAAAAATATTCTAAATGTTAGTTTTTAAGTTATATTTCAATAAATTATAATCCGTTCATTCATTCTTGATAAAAAAACTCCAATTAAAAATAATAAATTTTAATATTTAAGCTAAAAACTCCAGAAAGTTCAGAAAATGGTTGGACAAAAGTATTCGCCACTTACTGTATACGAAGCTTATGGTCGCCTTAAGGAAAGAAACTGGAACGTTTACACAAAAATTTTCATCTGGCAATGTCATAGTTTGTATCGTATGTTAGAATGTGTCAAAATATTTTACCGTTATTTTATATTTTGCGCAATTAAGTAAAAATGGGTCGTAAGGGTAAAGAAACCACAGAGGAGGAGAGAAAAATAATTGTGAATTTATTAACTAGTGGAAAATCCATAAAGGAAGTGTGCTCTATTGTTTCGAGACCGCGATCAACCGTGCGCAGCATTTTAAAACGTTTCGGAGAAACAAACACGTACAAAAATTGCCTTCGCACTGGTCGTCCGTGCAAGTTAAGTGAAACAGACAAGCGAAAAATAACAAGAATGGTGAAAAAAAATCCCAAAACTGCATCTTCCAAAATTGCAGCAACAATAACTGAAGATTTGGACATAACCGTACATCCTCGTACAGTTCGACGTGTACTGAATGAAGCTGGGTTTAATGCCAGGGTTTGCCGCAAAAAACCTTGTATAAGTAAGATTAATAAGAAAAAGCGCTTGGATTTTGCAAAAGAGCACCAATCCAAAAATATTTCATTTTGGGAAAAAGTGTTATTCTCCGATGAAAGCAAATTTAATATCTACCGCTCAGATGGTCGTATTTTAACATGGCGGAAAAAAAATACAGAACTGGAACTTCAGAACTTGCAAACCACAGTGAAGCACGGTGGTGGTGGGGTTATGGTATGGGGGTGCATGGCAGCTGCAGGTGTGGGTAATCTCATTTTTATAGATGAGACTATGAAAAAAGAAGATTACTTGGCCATTTTAAAAACAAATTTGAAAGCCAGCGCTGACAGTCTTTGCTTGGGAAATGATTTTTATTTCCAACATGATAATGATCCCAAGCATACGGCTGAGATTGTACGGCTTTGGCTTATTTATAATGTGCCCCATTTACTGCGAACACCTCCCCAGTCACCTGACCTTAACCCCATTGAACACCTGTGGGATTTGCTAGATAAAAAGGTTCGAAATCACAACATAACATCAAAAGAACAGCTTAAAAGAGTCCTTTCCGAAGAATGGCTGAAAATCGGGGCCGATGTTACAAAAAAATTAGTGCATTCAATGCCCAATCGTTGTCAGGAAGTTATTAAACGAAAGGGGTTGCAAACAAAATATTAAAATTTGTATAAAAGCTTATTTAAAATAAAATTGTTGAAATTGGCGAATACTTTTGTCCAACCGTTTTCTGAACTTTTTGGAGTTTTTAGCCTAAATATTAAAATTTATTATTTTTAATTGGAGTTTTTTTGTCAAGAATGAATGAACGGATTATAATTTATTGAAATATAACTTAAAAACTAACATTTAGAATATTTTTTTTATAGTTTGAACCTAAATCATGTATATCTTGTTCAGTGGCGAATACTTTTGTCCATCTGTGTATATTATTATATTTCTTGCATGCGTATTACATATTAACGCATACGTGCCTCTATTATGCACTTATGTATGTATGTTGCATATAAACGAATATATTTTTGTGTTTAATATATGTGGACTGTATCAATAGTAAGATTTTTTTTATCTTATTCAACATTTGTGAAATATAGTATATAAAAGGCTTAAATATAATGTTGTTGTCCGTCCTTTGCTAGCAACGAACATGTTCAATTTTGAACAGCGAAATTGAAAATACGTTTCGATAAATGCAGTTTCTTAAAAATATGAACATATTTTCTGGGTCACATTCTCAAAAGGGGGTTCACTCATCCGAGGCTGTTGTTGTTTTTTTTTTCATTGGTATGATTTTTTACGTGGCGGGTCCCAAAACCCAACGCACAACCCTGCGGAGGGGATTTTTCGCCTTCTCACTTTAGCTCGCCTTCAAACGGATGTTCTTCGGCTAACCAGAGGATACTTGGTCAAAGACCGGAAGTCGTGAGCTGCTTGAGTCTTCTGTAAAGAATCGTTTCTGGCCACTCCCAAGTGAATGGCGATCAGAGAACTTTCCTCACTTGCGTGAACTTCTACACATGACTCCATCCTCCAATACACATACTAACTCCTGAAGAAATAAAATTGGTGCCATTCAAAAATTAAAGTTACCCATTTTGAAAAAACAAATAAAATATTTTTTAGGCATTATTGGCTTTTACAGGAAATTAATAAAAAACTATTCTAAAATAGCTTACCAAATGGTCGCATTGGTCTGTTTCCGAAAAATTAAAAAACATCATCCATCATTCTAAGATATCCCATTTTTACAAAAAGGTTCAATCCATAGAGTTATTAACTCTTAGCTTGAACTAAAGAGACAAATATCATTTTTCCACAAAAATGGCATTATTCCAATTTACGAGAGAATGAATTATAAGGTATACCATCCACAACTAAAAATTAAAATCCATGAAATAAAAAGTAATTGAGACTCGGTGGAAAATATGACAGAAATCCAATCAGAGCTAAATTTCAAATTACCGAAACACCAAATGCAGCCAATGAAATTGTTCACATACATAGAAATTGTTCACATACTCCAATAAAATCTGTAAAGTTTAAGGAGGCGATGCTGTATCAATTCGTTTTGTAGCACAACAATGGTTCGCTCGAGTTAATTTTTACCATAAGTAAAAATGAGTCAAAAGAATAGATTTTGAGCTGCACCGAAATGTGTAGCTCTTTATTTATACTCTTAAGACTAACTTATTACAAGGTTCTTACTTCTATTTATACTAACTAGTATGTTTACTTATAACTAGTTGTTAGTTTGTTAAGATACAGATTATATTATTTGTTTAGGTTTGTTTACATATATATTGCTTGCTTACATACAATTGCTTTGTTTTAAGATAAGGTTGTTGTGGTATTCACACTCAATGTTGTTTTGATACTTGTTTGTTTAGGATAGTTTGTTGTAGTGATAGTGCATTTCAATGGTTCCAACTCAAGGTTGTTTCTGCATTTTTTTTATGTTTCTTACTATTATAAGGAATACGTTCCTTAACTCTCCCCTTTGTTAAAATGAAATGTTCTCATTTCAAAACATCTAGGTTTGAGTCGGCTTATAATAATTAATTATGTTTGATAATTTTTTTGTGTTTACAATTTATACCTTTTTATATTATATAGCAAATTATAATGTTTGCATGTTTCTTATGATGCTTTCTTTTCTTTTTTAATTAGTGTAAATTTTCTGGAATTCACCAAAAATTTTCCTCTTTTGGATTGCCTTCTTTTTGGTGCCTTTTTTGGATTTATTGGGTGTGTTTGTGGAAATTTCCACTTTTCGTATGTGTTTGATTAATTTTTTATTTTTATAATTAATACCTTTATATATTATATACCTAATTATTTTTTCGTGTTTCATATGTTGTTTTCTTTTAGTTAGTTTTAAATTAGCGTTAATTTTCTAGAATTCACCAACAATTTTCCTTTTTGGCTTGACTTGTTTTCGGTGTCTTTTTTGGAATTATTGTCTGCGTTATTCCGTCATTTAACAATTGCTGAATTTTTTCTTAAACAATTCGTTCCACGTCCATTGGAACTGATGGAGGTTGTCGTTGTTGAGATTGATCTCAAAGATGTCTTCGTTGGTATTGGTTTACTCTTTCCCATACTTTAATTTTGTATATAGTGATGCTGGTGTCTCCTCTTGATGGGAATGTGGTATTTTTTGTAATATCTTTCAGGATTCAACATTGTCCGCTGTTTCAGAGTCTATTGCGAATCTTGGTGAAAGTATTATCCACTATTTCAGAACCTATACTTTTGTACCTTGTTCCACTTTTTCAGAAATTGTCGCTGTCCGCTTTTCCAGGGTCTGGATTTGTTTATTTATTTATTATTGTATAAAAACAAACAAGTTAGGAAGGGCTAAGTTCGGGTGCCGCCGAACATTTTATACTATTGCAACATGCAGGAATTAAAGGCAGGGAAATACCTTAAGACGAAGAAACATCAATCAGAGGATCGGAATCAAGGAAGTTTTATATACACATACATATACTCTATTTAACTCATACACAGGTCGACAAATTCGGCATACAATTTCTTAAGAAAACGAAAGTCATTAAATGTAGTATATGGGATTTGTGTTAGTATCGACCAGATTTTATCCATTAACTATTATTATTTAGGTACCTCACATACAATCACCAATCATATGGAGCAAAGTCAGCCGGATGTTCGAAAATTCTGGTAATGGTTAAAAGAGGACTAGGTCATGTTTATCCATTTTTGGCACAAAGATATACTGTTATAATTAAACCAGGCTCTCCCAATTTATTTGAGATAAATAAAATAATGACTGAAATATCCAGCATAAAGTCACCTGGAAGATCGAAAATCTTTATGATAGGTATATGTGGCTGAGGAAAGTATTGACCCAATTCGACCAATTTTTGACATATAGCATTACCATTGTCAGAGAAGGATTATTTCTGAATTTCAATTATATTTCTCACAAAATTGACTAATAGTTTCGGCCGAAAGTTAACTATAGATACTGGGGTCTAGAAATTCAGTACTCAGGGTCGTGAACAGCCCATTTACGAACTCGAAGTTTTTTTATACCAAGGAACCTGCGCACCAAGTTTCATAAATAGATCTCAATTTTTACTCAAGTTACAGGTTGACGGACACACAGTTAGTTAACCGGATTTCAGGTTTTCTCGTCACTCTGATCATTTATTTATCGTCACCTAAAATGCAAAATAACGTAACCACATTTTCGAAAATTTACAGTGGCGTGAATGAAACAGGAAATAAAATGGAGAAACGAGTGAGTCAGAGAACATAAAACATAGAGAAGGTGCGGATTCGATGTCGAACATTTTATAGAATTGTAGTACGGAATTCACACCACAAACACATAATTCACGATGTGACATGTTAACGTTTCTCAAACAGAGAATATGAAGAGAAATGTATTTTCGGCATATAATGGCATGGCGTATATGCCCAAGCAGAGAATATTGAAGAAAAATAAGTGCTTTGATATTCCACTTTTAACAACGAACAAAACACACCTCTCAGAGCAGAGAACATAAACACATTTTTTTTTATTGTATTTTCTGTCAGACATAAATATATGAATATTGAAGAAAAATAATATTTTTGATATTCCATAGGAAATATGTTCCATTATGTATGGAAATATGTATGTATGTAGAACTTTTATTTATTATTTTTCAAGTTATTTTATGTTAATTTAATCTTATTTTATAATAAGTCATTTTAAATAAATAAAAGATTTACCTAACACCATTATGATATTTTCATGATTCTTGTTAGCTTTCAACCAGGGAATTCCTTTCATACGCAATGTACGAGCGTAGGGTTGCAGAAGGCTAATCACCTACTCATCTTAAGTCCTCTGATTACCGAAACCGAAATAAACAAAGTGAAGATTAAGAACGATGATTTGATGACGACCTTCAGCATGAAAAATGGATTCTGAATAGGAACCTGCAATGTACGTTCATTGCTAGAACCAACTAAGCTACCGCAACTTTGTCCATACGCACGAAGTAAAAAGTATTCGATTCAAGCGTGAAATCCGTTGTTTTACTATATGTATATGGTTGCGAGACGTTGAATATTGCAGCGAATGTTTTACAATTGCTGCAAGCCTTTTTAATCGATGTCTTCGAAAAATTTTGCGGATATTCTGGCCTAACGTTTTAGCAATGCTAACCTCTGGACCGTAACTAAACAGCTACCGGTTCACATCGAAATTCGACGTCGTAAATGGAAATGCATCGGCCACACTCTGCGAAAGCCTCACGACGACATTAGCAGAACGGTGATAGATTGGAATCCGCAAGGAAGCCGAGGACGCGGGAGACCAGCCAACACCTGAAGACGGGAAGTCGAACAGAAGCACAGAGAAGTGGTTATTCTTTGAGAGAAATTAAATTTTTAGCTGTTCCAACAAACTTAAAGGAATGCTGTACCGACATTACATCTGGATAAGTTTAGTTCAGTTTTTATCTTGTGGGTGTTTATTTAAGTGTGTGTGTGTGTTTTGATAATTTGCCCAGCCGGCACTTACACATAAAAAAGCGTTTTCTGAGCGTTCAAGTCTGTGACCTTTACAAAAGACATCAAAGCAAGGAGATTATTAACGAAAAGCACCCAACTACATATGTACAATGTATCTGCAATAGAATTTAAACATGAATATGAATTAAAAAAAAAAAACCTATTAAACGTATTTCACTTACGAGGAATGGCAGTGGCAAAAGATATAATATACGTTTGGTAACAAGGAATCTAAATTATTTTTTGCTTCAGGCGGGTTGCGGGTGCACATACAAGTAAAATATTCTCTGGTGCGTGTGTGTGTTTAATTTGATTGCCTGTGGGTGTTTATAATCTTTAATATTCTTATATATACATAAACAAAAAAAATTGTCAAATTTTTAAAAATGAAAACAATTTTTTTTCGTAAACTTTATTTCCATCATATAAAAAATATAATTTAACGATTTTATAATATAATATTCTCAATTTATTGACTTAATATACGAATATTTTTTATAATATTTATTTTAAATAAATAAAAAAAATATAAAAAAAATCGGCCAACTCCGGGATTAGCAGGGATAGTTGTCAAATTAATTGAAATTTTTTTGAAGGAAAAAAAATGGCGAACATAAAAAAAAACGATTTTATATGATTGAACGTTTTAAATTTTTTTCGTGTATTTTTTGCGAAAAGTTCATTCAAAAACAAAAATTTAAAAAAAAGGTCCCCAAAAGTCAATTTCTACAAAAGTTATGGCTGTTTGAAAATAGAAAAGCCATTTATTTGAAAAATCCATAACTTTTTTGAAGTTGAACAGAAACTTTTGAAAAAATTCTCAAAAATGTTTTTCAAAAGGTAGAAAAGGGTGGATAAGCTTTAGCAAAATCTAAAGGAGTCGGGTTCAAAAACGGTCGATTTGGTATGGAATACCCTATATAATGTACTTATATTGAAATAGAGTGTTTGTTATATTGTATATAAATAAAAATGAATCGCCAAAATGTATGTACGCTCATAACTTTCATACGACTGAACCAAATTTGATGATTCTTTTTTATAGTGTTCGTTGAGGTTCAGGGATGGTTTCTGCGGAGAAAAAAATTAGAATAATTGCCGGAAACCCCCTGAAAACAGCCCTTTTCTTTTTCTCATACAAACGAATGAATGTTTGTTCGTTATTAACGCTAAGAGAACGGCTGAACCAATATTGATGAAATTTTAAGAGGTTGTTCGTCGTGGATCGGGAAAGGTTTAAAAATAAAGAACCTGTATGTCTTTCATGAGGAAAAGTCGAAAAATTGAACAATTCCAAAAAGTTAATTTTTTCCATACAAATGTTTTTATTCAATTTTTTGTTTTGTTTTTCAATTATTTACATCTTTCAAATTTGGCGTTTGCTTCGAAAATTTTTGAAAATTATTGCGTGAAAATGCTATGTGTTTTTCACACAAAGTGATCAATTACAGCTTGAAATTTGTTACGATGCCATGAAGAGGTCGCGCTTATATCGGTCGGCGTTCTTTTTGGCATCAACATACATTAGCAGCCCAAGCCACATGAACGAGTACTCCCAGGATGCGATGATATACGTGCGGTATTATGGGTCGCGATCAATCAGAAAGCGATCGTCACGATGTCATAGCAAGACTTTTAAACAGCTTCGATGGACATTATCTTGAAGCAACGCATATATGGTGCTGTTAGATGCTAGATGTACTCTGTTGAATGGCAAAATAGAGGTTTGCCGCACGCACACATTCTTCCACGTACTTGTCTTTCGGAAACACAAACTGGAAATGATGGATATCCACTCTATCGGCGTTGCTCAGTAGACGACAATGACAGAACATTTAGCATTCAATTTAGAGACGTGAGTATCGAAGTTGACAAACACATGGATCGTACCATATTCGCCACTGTTGTCTAATTCACATTCAAAATTCATGTCAATGTTGAGTATTGAAGTTTAGTGTAATCGATAAAATACGTTTGTAAGTACGTCACCAAAGGAAGAAACACGGCGATTATTGGTCTTGAACGATACGGTCGATACGTGAACTGCAATAAAGCGCTTTATAGGATATTTAGTTTTGCAATTCATGAACGTTTTCCGATTGTTGTGCGTCTCTTAGTTAATGTGGAGAATGGCCAAATAGTTTATTTCAGCCCAGAGAATATATTACAGCCAGTGGTAACACCGCCAGCAATAAAATTAACATTGACAAGTTTTTTTCTCAACCTTCGTCAGTGATCCGCTTACGAGAACATTACTCTATTCGAAAATACCTTGCATTCATGGAATGCATCGTCGAAGAAATAGTTACGCAAAAAGCAAGACCAACCAGTGGATGGACATTCAGGTGTGTTCTCAACTAATGCATTAGGATGAATTTACACAGCCCACCCGAAAAACGATGATTGCTTCTACCTTCTGTTGCTATTGATTAATGTACGCGGTTGAACTTCATTTGAGTCATTGCGTACTGTGAATGTACCATGTGGTGTGTGCAATTACAATTGCTGGAACACGATAATCACTGGAAACAAACGATGGACGATGTGATAGCTATTTCGATTGCAAATGAAGATCGCACACTTTTCGCGAAATTCATTTCGACATATCAGCCTTCAAATCCGCGTCAATTATGAGATACGAACAACAATGATATTGCCGAAGACATTTTACATCGTATTCGCTAAAAATTGGAAATGGGTCAATTCCGGTTGACACTTTCAGTGGTGTGATATCAATTCCATCTGCCGTTTATCAATTCACGAAAGATGAACTCATCACCAATCGGACGTTGGCCAAATTATCGTAACTATGATTCCTTAAATGCACGGGCAATATTAGCTGCCAAAAAATACCGATGTTCTTGACTTAAACTGGAAGATTCAAAGTCAAATTCCGGGAGACTTGCGCTCATACAAATCGATCGATCGTCTTGACAATGAAGACGACGCCGTGAATTATCCAGTGGTATTCCTAAATTCTTTGGACAGGCTTGGTATGCCACCGCATCATTTGCGTCTCAAAGTAGGATCCGTTGTTATTATGTTTTGCAATTTTCATGCGCCAAATACAAGGGGGAGAATGCTTGATTCTACGAATTCCTTTGAGATCTAACGATTTCCCATTTAAGTCCAAACGTATTCCGGCATAAATAAGGAAATGCTATGTTTTTCACATGGCCGGAGCGTGCTCACGAGTTGGAAAACCATTTTTTTTGTACACCGGAACAGAAACCGAAAAATGTTGTTTATAAAGCTACGTTACATTGAAAAAAAAAAAAAAAATGAAATGATAAATTTAACTTTCTTTTCATTTCAAATTACATAATTTCACGCAGGACAACGGCTGCGGGGTCAGCTAGTATTTTATATTTATATTTATTTACAATTTTTTTAAATGAAGCCCGACCCAATTATTTCAACCGGTGCGCCCGAACAAAAGTTGCTGCGTTAGCAACTGTGCCGGTGGAGCAAAACTTTTTACGTTTCCTAAAACGAAACTTGCTTGAAATAATTGGGTAAAGGGCTGCAATCTTCAATTACCTCTGATAAAAAAGTTATAAGTATACATATATGTGAAAGACATTTAAGAAAAATTGTTCAAGAAAAGAAAGGCCACCGGGAAAGCGTGTTCAGCAATAAGTGCTGTTTTTTCATGTTAAAAGGCTTAGTCGCAAAATGGAAATATGTGTTTTCCTATTATGTGGCAAAAGATAGCGTTGAAAGTAAGAATTTGTTGAATTTGCTCAAGAACAATTTAAATGCTTCGGAAATCGGGCTTAAAATCAAGTTAATAGTGTGCGACCAAGGTACACCAAATACCAAATTGAGGCAACTATTAGGCGCTACGACAGAAAAGCCATATTTCTTTCATAATGAAAGAAAAATATATATGATGTTTGACTATTCTCATTTGATAAAATGCAGGCTGACAACTTTTAAAGTTGTGCGAAAAATATATGCCATAGACCGGGCATGTATTAATTTTAAAATATGCATAAAATTAACCTATTCGCATGAGTACCTCACAAACTTGGTAAAAATGTTAGTGTCAAGAGTGCCACAAGTATTTAGCAATTCGGTCGCCGCGGCAATTGAGATGGCAATAAAAGAAAATTTGTTGGGCTCCGAAGAGCATTTAAAAAATGCGCAAAGCAACCAACTGCTGTTGAAAAGAATGAATGATCTGTTCGACGAATTGGATTGTAAGACGCTTTGCAATCCAAATCCGCGGCGACGACCAATACAAAGAGATTGTATTGAAAAAATTAACCGGTTGAAAGATCACATCGACTACATTTAAAATATAAAAAAGTCTAACAATCAAATATTGTGCCTAGACTCATTTGTATTAACCATAAATGCAATGATCGCATTGAGCAGCGATATTTTCAATGAATATTCGAATATATCATCTATACTCTTAGATGTCTTGGAAAACTTTTTTTTTTATAAAATAAGAGCGAATTTAAGATGTAATAATCATCCATCTGCACATGAGATGCAATATATTGTTGCAAGGCCATTGTCCATGCACATATTGCGACGCAATTTCTCGCAAACTGGCAGCAATTGCGAAGGAGACGACTACATAAGCCTTGACTGGAATATTGGCCAAGAAGCCGACCTCAAAGAAAATTTAAAACCGTCTGAGCAACGTGACGTGGAACAAATATGTATTCCAGATGAGCACTTCGCTGAGACTGAAAAAGCAGCCGAGATACAGGTTCGCCGCTACTACACGGGATATGCCATATACCAGAAGGGTTTCTGTAGACTAAAGTGCGAAAAATGAGCGTATTTAATTAGAAAGAGTGAAAGCTTCTTTGGAAGCCTCTTCTGAAGCCCTTATAAGGTCTGAAAATTATAAAATCGTAGATGACCCAAGGCTGGTTAATACCGATGATAGAGTCTTCGAAATAAGCCGCCTTCAAATGAGCTGCTATAAAGAACTCTTTAAAGAAAATTCCTGCAAAGTGGGTATAAAATCAATGATTTTTGCCCAGATTACTGCAATTACAAAATAGAAATACCCAGAGTGGCATAGCGAGGCTGGAGATTGGCTCGAACATAGGCATCAATTTTTAGATTCCCTCATAACAGTTTTACTGTTTAAAAATGCGAAACGGCACACCAACAGAAAGAGCTTTTTAAAAATGACGTTAGGAGAAAGAGAAAACTAAAGAAACTGGTAACGTAGATTGTAGGCCATATTTAATTTTTCTAGCAACTTCCGTGTTACAAAAGGTAAAAGAACTATATGAAATAAAAGTACATTAGTGAAATAACTAAAACATTCTCTCTTCTCATTTCTCTCATATCAGAAAATTGTTCATTTTATTTCTTTCAGGGTAGAATTAAGTTGTAAATAGTTTGTAGTCGTAGTTTTAGTATTAGTTATTGTTAGTTAGTTTTAGTATTTGTTACGTAGTACAAGTACGAGCCAAGCTTTGAAAAAAGCTGGTGAAAAAGACCTAATCTTTATTGATTAGGTTGAGTGAGAATTTGTGGTTGTTTAATATTGAGGGTTCCGGATTGGGTGTTGCACCCCACGTTTATTAACATGAGGACTGATCACTTTACAGCAAATCAGCCCTCATTTTATACACGACTTTTGCATGTTTACAATTAAATATGTTTGTTATAAAAAGTGTCTTACAAAATAGATGATGAGATGATTTACAATTTTGATGAAAGAGGAATGATGTGCCCGATTGTCTCTGATTTGATTCCAAAAAAATTTCGATGAATGAACTTATACACTTGATGATTGAGAAAACGAAAAGCAAGAAGAACCCAGCCACATTTTCCATTTATAGCGTGGCTAGAGTGTTCTAACTGGATAACAGTGTGACCCGAGTGTGGGCAATGCATTGGCAATCTTATAATAGTGTGGCTAGAGTATGGGCAATGCATTGGCAATCCGTAACATTCCGCCCGCCATCAGGAGCGTGCTTCTGATTTGATTTTGTTGCCCTGTGGAAGGATTGCCAACTTTGTGATCGGTCTGACGAGAGTGGTAGTTGCAGTTTTAAGTGTAACAACCCTGGTGAATCCATCTGCGCCAGGATGCAGTTGAGTGATTCTTGCAAGTGGCCACTTGCAAGGTGGAAACCTCTCGTCAGCGAGTAGTACGAGTGAGCCAATTTCTAACTGATTGTTTGGGTGCCACCATTTCGTCGTAGCGAGTTGACGTTGTAAGTATGATGTTGACCAGTGCTTCCAGAATTGTTGAAGCTGATGCTGTATCATTTGCCATCGTGATAGTCGCGCGATATTGATTGGTTGTAGAGTGGGTTCTGGAAGCGTGGTGAGTGCTTGGCCAATCAAAAAGTGGCCTGGCGTGAGTGCTGCGAGGTCTTCAGGATCATCGCTGAGTGGTTCTAGTGGCCTTGAGTTGAGGATGGCTTCGATTTGTGTGAGTAACGTCATAATTTCATCGAGTGAGTATGATGTGTCCCCAAGTGCTCGAGTGAGATGAAATTTGATTGACTTTACCGCTGCTTCCCACTTGCCGCCCATGTGCGGTGCTGCAGGTGGATTGAATTGCCACTGAGTGCCGTCATCCAGTAGGAGTGAACCGATTGATGTGCTTTCTGATGATCCTTGAGTGAATAATTTTTTGAGTGTGGCATCTGCACCAAGAAATGTTGTGCCGCAGTCTGAGTAAAGAGTGTGGCAGATGCCTCTGCGTGCGGTGAACTGTACGCAGCAATGAATGTGTCAGAAGTGTAGTCAGTTGCCACTTCAATGTGCACAGCTGATGTGCTCATGCAAACAAATACACAGATCCAGCCTTTAAATTGTTTGGCGCCTCGGCCTCTCCATGATTTGATTGTGATTGGTCCAGCATAATCCACACCAGTGTGGAGAAATGCTCTTGATGGTTGAACCCTTACCGTAGGC
This sequence comes from Bactrocera correcta, assembly GCA_027475135.1. NCBI lineage: Eukaryota > Metazoa > Arthropoda > Insecta > Diptera > Tephritidae > Bactrocera > Bactrocera correcta. The sequence continues at coordinate 68,038,001 of CM050322.1, forward strand.
AACTGGCCCATGAGTTGCTGTGCTCGTTTACCCCTGTGGCGAGCGCATTTCATACAGCGTAGTATGAGTGTTTTGATTGCTGGTCTTCCACCCACAATCCAGTATGATTGTCGAACTTCTGCCATTGTTAGTTGAGTGCCACCGTGCATAGTACGGAGATGTGCGTTGTAGATGACTAATGATGTGAGTGTAGAGTGTCTTGGCAGAATGATTGGATGCTATTGATTGTACGTGAGTATGGAATTTGCGAGTCGACTACCAACTCGTAAAACTCCGTGTTCGTCGATAAATGCTGTCAGTCGGTGAAACGGATGATTTGCAGGTAGTGCACGATCAGCCTTGAGTTGATGCAACTCGAGTGAAAAATACGCTGCTTGAGTTGACTTTGCCCAGTAGATTGTTGCTCTCTCAATGTCTGTTGGGGTGAGTGGTGCGGCAAGAGATGACCCCGGTATTCGTTTGAGTGTGTCAATGGCTCTTAAAATTGTAGCAGTGACGTGAATGAGAGTGCGTAAATTTGAATACCTGTGGATCAATTCCCATTGATTAATAGGCTGAGTGGTTGTCATGACGAGAGTGAGACTTGGACGAGCTTCTTGACTAGTGGTGTCGTCCTGAGTGTCTGGCTGCCGAGGCCAGTGGCATTGTGACTTTGAGAGCCATGGTGGTCCCGTCCACCACAGTGAGTGTGATGATAGCTGAGCGAGAGTGATGCCTCGGGATGCACAGTCAGCTGGGTTCTGTTTGCCCGGAACATACCGCCAGTTGCAATCTGTGGTGAGTTGTTGGATGTTGACAACTCGGTTCCGTACGTAATCCTTCCAGCGTGACGCATGTGATGAATCCACGTGAGTGTGACCAATGAGTCAGTCCAGAGAGTGGTTGATTGTGCGTCAACTTGTAGAGTGGCTTTGACGTAAGTTATTAATTTCGATAGTAGCAGCGCTGCTGATAGTTCTAGTCGCGGGATAGTGAGTCGTTTGAGTGGTGCTACTTTTGTCTTTGCGCAAAGGAGTGTCGTGAGTGTCTCTCCGGATGCTGAGTGGACAGTGACATAGATTGCTGCTGCCATTGCGAGCTGAGATGCGTCGCAAAACCCGTGGAATTCACAATTCGTGGCCTTTGAAGTGTTAATCCAGCGTGGAATGTTGAGTGTGTCGATTTGTTGAAGTTCGAGTTGCAGCGATTGCCATGATTGCAATACTTTCGACGGGACCTGGTGATCCCAACCGTTTTTTTTGCAACCACAATTCCTGCAGCAGCATCTTTGCCTTGATTGTGAGCGGTGATAAAAATCCCAGTGGATCGAAGATCTGAGCCACCTCAGATAAGATTGTTCGTTTGGAGGACTTGTTTTGATTGTCCGAGTGTCTTTTCATGATGAATCTAAGATTGTCCCATCTTGCGTGCCAGTGCAATCCTAGCAGTTTGCTCGTGTAGTCTCCAAGCTGATGCGGTTCATCACATGCTCCAGCTGGTGAAATGAAATTGAGTACTTCTTCGCTGTTTGATTGCCACTTGGCGAGTGGGAAACCGCCCGCCGTGCAGATTTGTTTTAATTGATTGGCGATTGCTTTTAGCTCAGAAGTGTTATAAGCTCCGCCGAAAATATCGTCGACATATCTGCCGTACTTGAGTGCAGGTACTGCGAGTGGATAATTTTTTCCTTCGTCCTCCAGGAGTTGTTGAAGGACTCGGACGGCAAGGAACGGTGCTGATCTCGTTCCGTAGGTGACTGTGGTGAGATGATATGGCATAATCTCTTTATTATTATTGAACGAAAGAATGCGTTGTAAGTCCCATATCTTCATAGACTTCCATGAATTCTGTGTAGAGTTGCTTGTATTCTTGATTGGTGTTGAGTTTCTTGCTGATTTGCTGTAGCCGTCGATGTGCTGAGTTGTACGAATTTCCAAGATTCAATTTTTCTGAGATGACTGGCAGTCGGACGATGTATCGAACCGATTGGTCTCGTTGATGTGTCGTTTTGAAGTGTTTTTCACATTGCTGTTCTTCTGGGGTTAGTTCACTGACCGATTGCCCTGGAACTTCTTCTTGAATCCAGAATCGAGTGAGCAACTCGTCGAGATTGCTTTCTTGTCTAGTGTTTGAGGTGGTGATGAGTGAGAGACGAGGCTGCTGAGTTGATGTGAGTGCTGCTGGTCCAATGATGAGCCAACCGAAAATTGAAAGTTGAACAATTGAAGTGATTGACGGGTACCTGATGATGTTTGGTTTAATAATTCGACCGAAAAAATCAGCGCCGATTATGATGTCCACTGGTTGTGGCAGAAAGAAACTCAAGCTTGATATGGTGTGGATTAGTCCATGGTTCAGATGACGTGCGTGATGATGGTGAACGGACAGTAAGAATTGGTATAATCTGAGCAACGATTTGCACAGTTGTGTCAGAGTGACTTGACTTGAGTATGAGATCAGTTGACCCCTTTGATGTAATGACATTCTTACCGCCGATTCCCGTGATGGTAACTGATGAGTGGCGTCTTTTAATTGAAGCTTGCGTGATGAGATGTTCAGAGACGAGTGAAATTTCTGACCCAGAGTCGATCAGAATTCTAACGTTGATTTGCTGAATCGGCGTGATGATTAGTGCTTTTGCAGTAGCTAGTAACGTGATTGCAGTTGATGAGTGCGTGGCGGAGTTGAGTGATGATTGAATTGAGTGGTTGGATTGACATGAGTTATTGGAGGCTGCACAAACATCCTATTGTTGATTTTCAGTGAATTTGCGTGGTTCGATTTTAATTGTAGCAGCTGGCAAACTTGTTGCTGTAGCTGCTTCGTGCAACATTGAGTGGTGATTGCGATTGCAAATCTTGCACCGCGCAGAACTTTTGCATGATGCAAGGTTGTGTCTGCCCATACAGTTCTTGCAGATGCGTCGTTGGATAACTACTTCATGACGATCTTGAGGTGACAGAGTGCGGAACTTTTGGCATGAAGTGATGAAGTGCGCTCCAAAGCAGCAATCACATTGATAACACGAGTCTTGCTGAGCTGGCTGAGTGGCAGTTTTGCGTGCGGTAGCGTGAAGTGAGCTTTTTGGTTTTTGCTGATTGCTTGAGGTGCTGGCAGTTGATTGCTGACGAGCTGACTCTGTGTTCTCGAGAGTGCGAGCCCGCTGACTGATAAAGTCCTTGAGTTGCGTGTAGGTAGGGTATGTCGCTTGATTGCTAACTGAGGATTCCCACAGTTCGCGAGTGCGGCTTGAGAGTTGCTTGATGGTGGAATAAACTACCAGACAATCCCAATTGTCTGTTGATTGGCCAATGAGAGCGAGTGCGTTGAGTGCTGAATCTACCCCAGAGATGAGTTGCTGCAGAAATTCGGCAGATTCTTTCTGCTTTTGAGTGGCTGGGTGATCTTGAAGCAGATGTGCGAGTTGAGCGTCGATGAGAACTCGTTTGTTCCCGTACCGCTCTTTGAGTGCTGTCCAGGCTGTTGAAAACGCCGTTTCAGTAACCGGGATGTGTGAGATGAGCTCGAGTGCTGGACCAGTAACGGCAACTCGCAAATAATGCAGCCGCTCAAGATCTGTAAGTGTTGAGTTGTTGATTACCATTGACTGGAAGAGAGTGCAGAACGAGGTCCAGTGCTGATAACCACCATCAAAGTTCGGCAGCGGCAGCTTTGGTAACTTTGGCTGAGGCTGTACTGCTTCGCGATATGACTGAGGTGCATGAGTGTCGATTGGCTGAAGACGGACTGCAGCGAGTTGGCGAATATCGCAGATGATGCTTGCTTCTTGTGTGTAAACATCATTCGCAAAATACTCGCGACTGAGATGTGCCACTGGCCAGGTAATTTCCAGAAACGAGTGCTCTTTGAGGAAACCCCTGTGTACTTCCTCAGCTGATTGTAGAATTGCCTTGATTGCAGAGCTGTCCTTATCCCGGAAATTATCGATTTGCTTGAAGTGTAGAGTGAAAACGCCGTTTCAGTAACCGGGATGTGTGAGATGAGCTCGAGTGCTGGACCAGTAACGGCAACTCGCAAATAATGCAGCCGCTCAAGATCTGTAAGTGTTGAGTTGTTGATTACCATTGACTGGAAGAGAGTGCAGAACGAGGTCCAGTGCTGATAACCACCATCAAAGTTCGGCAGCGGCAGCTTTGGTAACTTTGGCTGAGGCTGTACTGCTTCGCGATATGACTGAGGTGCATGAGTGTCGATTGGCTGAAGACGGACTGCAGCGAGTTGGCGAATATCGCAGATGATGCTTGCTTCTTGTGTGTAAACATCATTCGCAAAATACTCGCGACTGAGATGTGCCACTGGCCAGGTAATTTCCAGAAACGAGTGCTCTTTGAGGAAACCCCTGTGTACTTCCTCAGCTGATTGTACAATTGCCTTGATTGCAGAGCTGTCCTTATCCCGGAAATTATCGATTTGCTTGAAATGTAGAGTGAGTGCCTTAACGCGATTGATTTGCGATCTGGCTTTAAACACGAGCTCGTCAGGTAGCCGTGCGGGTGATTGTGCACGTTTTGACGAGCGAGTGGGTTTGATGGAACCTGTCTCGTCCACATCCGAGTGCACAGGTGATTGTCGTCCTGACGTAACAGGCACGTTGAGTGTAGGTGCGGATAGCACCGTTGACTTTTGACTTTGTGTCGATTTGACCGATTGCGCGTCCGAATCTTTACCCTCCGGATTGAGTGCCTCGAAATTTTCGTTATCGGACATGATTTGAAACGCTAAACTGTATTATATAGATTGTACCGAAAATCAAAAGAAAAAAGTCACAAAAGAATTAACCAGAAAACACAAAGCCGCGGAGAACAAACGCGAGATGATCCGGCTCGAAGGACCAAACTGGTTAATATTGAGGGTTCCGGATTGGGTGTTGCACCCCACGTTTATTAACATGAGGACTGATCACTTTACAGCAAATCAGCCCTCACTTTATACACGACTTTTGCATGTTTACAATTAAATATGTTTGTTATAAAAAGTGTCTTACAAAATAGATGATGAGATGATTTACAATTTTGATGAAAGAGGAATGATGTGCCCGATTGTCTCTGATTTGATTCCAAAAAAATTTCGATGAATGAACTTATACACTTGATGATTGAGAAAACGAAAAGCAAGAAGAACCCAGCCACATTTTCCATTTATAGCGTGGCTAGAGTGTTCTAACTGGATAACAGTGTGACCCGAGTGTGGGCAATGCATTGGCAATCTTATAATAGTGTGGCTAGAGTATGGGCAATGCATTGGCAATCCGTAACAGTGGTTGTAGGTAGAAAAATTCTGAAAATCGTGTTTTAATAAAATTATATCCTCTTAATAAGCTTATATATGTGTATTTCTAATAAAATTAATTTTCTTTTTATTTTTCATTACAATTTTTTAATAAATTTACATGTTTTTTTCATTTTTATTTAATTTTCAATAAAATTTTTGTGTAGAAATTTGACCGGCGTAGAAGCAAAAATGCAAAACAATCATACATATATTATGTCGTTTGCCCATTTGTCTGTATGTTCGCCAAAGCAAATGTTCTACAAAAGCATATTTCTATACTCAAACAAAATTATTTGAACCATCGTCTATTTCTATCATGCATAACGAAATCATAATTAGGACATCCAATACAAGTGTCAATGGTGGTGTTGTTGGTAAGCGCTTCGAAAGTCAAGATGAGCACACTGGTTCGAATGTTGACAGAATTTATTTTTAATTTTTGCCTTTTATTCTTCTATGAGAATAAATTGTATAATAATTTTTGTTGAATTGCCGGCACTGTTGCAACATTTCTTCGAAGCAGTTTTGCCATCGTGACGAGAAATAGTGTTTGAAATTATAATCAAACGGTTTGATTTGTAAGATCAAACTTTAAACTTAAATATGATTCTTTAAATCTTTACACAGGTGGGGAGAAAATAAAGACTTATTTAAGCTGAAAACTATTTCATTCTACGAGAAGTGTTTCATTCTACGTGAACTATTTTAGTCTGATTTTATTTAGAGTTTTCACGTATTTATATAAAATGTTGAGTACTATCTTAATATATGTGAATGTGTGCATGTTCATATGTTGGCTATTGTTTGAACCTATGTTGTGTGACCTTGGGTTTGTTTTAATGTGAGACATTTACAAACAGTTGTTAAAATGTATTCTAAGAAGGTTATCATATGTGTTGGCGGGTGGAAAAGTTAAAACACTTATTTTAAGCTGATTCGTACTTTACTTGACTTCAATAATTCGATCGTACGATCGTTCGCTAAAATAATTGTGCTCCTTGTAGGTGTATGTACCACTCCGCCAGCGAATCAAAAGAGAATGAGCCAACGCAAAAGGGTAAGCCGCAGTTGTGCTAGCACAGACAAATAGCGGGACATACATCTACATGGTTGCATTTTAATGTATATTCAAAATTTAGTAAATCCTTAGAGTTGTATTTTAATGTACATTCTTTAAGTTTAAACATTTTATAAAATTAGGGTTGTTGCGCGCTAACATTCCCCCCTCCGTGATCTCCATACTCTGACGTGGGGTTCACTTTCAGATCTAGGCGCGCAAGTTTCACTACTGGCCGTGTTATTAAGCCGTTCGAAGTTTTGATTACGGCGCTTCTTATTTGTCCGTCGCTGCCCTTTATGACATCCAAAACTATTCCCTTTGTCCAAGTGTTCCTTTTCATGTTTTCATCAACAATTATTACGACGTCTTTGGGAGCGATGGGTTCTGGTGTTTTTTCGAACGATTTTGCCCGTCTTGTTAGGCCTGGCAAGTACTCGCGAATCCATCGCTTCCAGAATCGATCAGCCAACTCACCAGATGTGCGAAATTTCTTATTTAGCAGCGACGGATTGGTAACATCGCAATCACCCTTCTCTCTTATGCCACTTGAATTTCCCAGAAGGAAATGGTTTGGCGTTAATGCTTCGCTATCGTATGATTCCAGTGGAACGTAGGTAAGAGGACGCATGTTAATAATATTTTCGACGTCGGCTAAAGTTGCTCTCAGTACTTCCTCCCGTAGACCTTCTTTTGGTAATATGTCCATCAATACTGACTTTATAGATCGTACCATACGCTCCCCCACTCCGCCAATATGTGGTGATGCTGGGGTATGAAAGTCCACTCAATTTCGGGGTATTTTTCCATTAGAGTGCCAGATGATATTTTCTCGATTTCATCTGCCAGAACACGACTAGCGCCTCTGAAATTAGTGCCGTTGTCAGAGAAGATTCGACGTGGAACTCCTCGTCGTGATATAAATAATTTCAGAACAAGGAGGAATGAGTCAGTAGAAAGTGATGAAGAAATCTCAATATGTACAGCACGTATAGTCATGCAGGTAAAAACAACTCCCCAACGCTTCTCATGCCTTCTGCCAATCGTCACGTCGAAGGGTCCGAAATAATCCACTCCTGTATAAGCGAAAGGATCAGTGAATGACGCGAGACGCTCTGGTGGTAACTTTCCCATTTCTGGTGGATTCGGTGTGGCTCTCCGATTACGACATTGTTGACATACTTTTGATATCATCCGCACCAAAGCTCGTAGACCATTAATGCAAAATCGCTGACGCATCTCATTTACCACTATCTCGTTATGGTGGTGATAGAACTTTCGATGATAGAAATCTGTGACCAGATGAGTCACAATATTGTTACGGGGAAGTATAATTGGTTGTTTGAGATCTGTTGTCACTCCTCTTGCTTCTTCAATTCGACCCTTTACGCGTAGCAGTCCGAGCTTGTCTATAAATGGAGAAAATTTGTAGATTGAGCTTTTTCGACTTACCGCGCCTTTCTTTATTTGATCAAACTCCGCGCCATAGCATTCTTCCTGGCACTTACGGAAGAGAAGTAGTTCGGCACTTGTACAGGTGCTATCGGAAAGAATTGTCTGAGTAACTGGATTTCTCGCGGTGTTCTTCATAGTCAAACGGAGAAAACGCAGAACGCACATCTGTACAGCGCGCAATTTTTCCCACTTACTAAACCTTGTAGGATCTGGTTGCGTATCACCAATATCTTTCGAAGAATCAATTGTTACGTGCTGTATAGTTTCTGATACGGTTTGTGGCTCTTTGAATTCGGATGTTGGCCAGAGAGTTTCTGATAGACTTAAGAATTCAGGGCCCATAAACCATCTCCCAGAGCTGTTAAATTCCATATTATTGTACGATTTTGTACCATCGTCAGCTACGTTATCCTTCGTTGGTACCCACCGCCACTCGTTGACTTGTAAATCCTCTAGAATTTCGCCAATCCGCACAGCTACAAACTGGTTGAATTTTCTGGCGTCAGACCTAATCCAATATAGTACATTCTTCGAGTCGCACCAGAAGATCCGGCGATTAATTTGTATGGAGAGTTCCTTTCCTATGAACTTAGCTAGACGAAGTCCTAAGATGGCTGCCATCAGCTCAAGTCTCGGCACCGATAGTGGCTTCAACGGAGCAACTCGTGTCTTGGAGGCAACGAGACAGCAATGAACTTTGTCGCCCATACTGGAGCGTAGAAAGGCCACAGCCGCATATGCTGATATGCTAGCATCAACGAAGATATGAAGTTGGTTGTCACTGCTGCGATTTGCGAAAGTGTACCACCTTGGAATTCGGATTTTATCAATACAGCTTAGCTTTCGCAGCCACTGCCACCATGCGGAACGTTCTTTATCATGTACAGGTTCATCCCAAGTTACGCCCGATCGCCACACATCTTGTAATATCATCTTAGCTTTAATTACAATAAACCCCAACAGACCCAAAGGGTCAAATATAGTCATCATTACTCGAAGCATTTGTCGTTTCGTTGGAAAAGTGGATTCATTGAAGATATCCGGTTTGAACCTGTGAACAAAGGTTAGTTCGTCACTGGTTGGTAGCCACCACATACCAAGAACCTTTTGAAGTTCTGATCCTGGCTCTATGAAGCATTTATTCCCGGGTTCATGCTTATTTGAGAGCGCTTGCAGAACTCGTTTAGAATTCGACAACCAGTTTCGCATTTCGAAACCGCCTTCACGATGGATGAAGCGGACGTCAGTAGCGAGTCGAATCATTTCTTCCTCATCATCCATACTAGCCAACCAATCGTCCACAAACGTATTTTCGACAATTGTTGCCACAGCATTTGGTGGTACCTTCTGGAAACGTAGAGCGTTCTTATCTTTTATGTAGTTTGCCAAAGATGGGGAACACGATGCCCCAAACGTCATAACGGTCATAGCGAATACATCCGGACGTCTGCTACTTTCGCCGTTTCGCCACAGGAACTGCTGTACTACCTGATCTTCCGCTCTCACCCTAATTTGGTGAAACATTTCACGAATATCTCCACAGATAGCCACTGGTCGTTCACGAAACCTCAATAAGACACCTAACAACGATCTTAGAAGATCGGGTCCTTTCAATAATACGTCGTTCAGACTCGTACCTTTCACCTTAGCAGCTGCATCCCACACGATTCTCAATTTATTTTTGTTAACGTTCTCAATTGTGAATAGTGGAATAAACCAAGATTTGCCTCCTTTTGATATTTCCTCAACATTTAGTTTTCTTATGTAACCCTTTTCGAGATAGTCATTTAGCTTCCCAACAAGATACTGCTTCAAGTCGGGGCTTTTTTCCATCTTCTTTTCCAGACATTGGAGACGGTTATATGCCATTCGATTTGAGTCGGTCAAGTCGATGTGGTCATATTTCCACAAGAGTCCCGTTTCCCATTTCTTAGCACTGGCATCATACAAGACTGTTTTCTCCATTATGTGGTATGCACGCTCGTCTTCCCTTGATCTAAACGGTTTGAGAACAGGATTGATACCCACCGAATCGATAGAGAAATAGGCTTTCATTAAGTTATCAAGCTGATCATATTTAGTACAGGTGCAAACGTGGAGCAGATTTTCGTCTGACTGATAAGCCGACTTATCCTGACCATATACTGACCAACCTATTTTGCAACGCGCAGCTATTAAATCATCACCTTCAGCTTGACTCACCTCCACAGGTACGCAAAGTTTAGCCGTGTTGTCCAAGCCTATTAATAATTGCGCTTTGCAGTCGGTGTATGGTAGAATAGGCAATGACTTCAGGTGTTTGTGCTCATTTAAAGTGTTTGCGTTGAGGGTTTGTTGCGGTAACTCGAGGTCAGTGATTGTTCGAATATTGTGCATACGATATCGTCTAGAGTTTTTCTCTCTTGCAGATATTTCACAGCTTAACACCTTTGAGTTTACTTCCTGCTGTGTTATGTCGCCCGTCCATCTCAAGCACAAGTCTTCACCAGGGCCGTCGAGACCTAACTGCTCAGCCAATGTACTGTCCATCAACGTGCATGATGCTCCCTCATCAATCAACGCAAATATCTCCACCGTGGCTTTAGGACCATACAATATTACCGGAATGTAACGAAAAATGGCTCTCCTAAACTTACGTTGATGAACTAGGATTGTATTTACCCGACTAGTCTTAGCTGCATCATTTTGGCTATGTAGTAGTGGGTTGTGCACCATTCTACATCCATCTATCCCGCAAACTTGCTTAGAGGTGCACCGTCTAACCATGTGGGACTTAAAGCATCGAATGCATAGCCTTTTGTTCTTGATTAACTGCCAACGTTCATTTCGGCTCTTTGCTAGGAAGTTTGGACAATCGGTAAGATTGTACTCTTTGTCGCACAGAGAACAAGGTATGGAATGTTTAGTTTCCTCTTTACGCGTTTTGGTGAGGCTAAGCTCTTTTGGTACTTCGTCGTGCACGAAAACTCTTTGCCTATTGCTCTTTCCTAACACCTTTTCTTCCGCAGCGTTACCGTTGGTTTCATTAAGTGGCGTTACCTGGCTTGCACATGATGCCAGCGCAAATAACCATTCATCAAAGGCCACGACATCTACCCTTGAGATGGTTATTCGACGACGACCCCAGTCTAACTTCATATCCCCAGGAAGTTTACTCAGCAACTCATTGATAAGCATAGGGTCGTTGAGATAATCGTTCAGACCCAATGCTTGCATGGTTGCTCTATAATTTTGTACACCCAACGCGAGATCGATAAGGGTATTCAGTCGATCGGTCCTCACTGCTGGCATCTGTCTCAATTTCCGTTGTAGGGTGTTATGTATAACGTCTGGCCTCCCGAAAAGCATACGAAGAGTTTCGATGGCTAGATGAACTGTAGATGGCATCATCAATTTTCCTCGAACAGCTTCAAGAGCGGCACCGCGCAGTGATTTTTGTAATCGTATTAGGTTTTCTTGTTCAGAAAACCCGCAGCGTTCTGTTGATTGTTCATAGTTTGTTATAAACAATGGCCATTCTTCTGGCCTTCCGGAGAATGGTGGTAAATCTTTGCTTATCGCCTGTCTAGACGCTATATGTGATGGGTTTAAACTCACGTCAGAACTATTCTGAACCTGCCTCCATGTACTATCGATGATGGGCGCAAAACCTCCCTGTGGTTGCCCGAAATAGTTGCGTGCAGGAGAGAAGGGGTTATATTGTGCGGAAGCACTGCACCCACCTCCATTACCCAAAGATGTGACGCGAGGTAATTGGGCGTTTTGAAAGACGATTCCTCCATAAGTGGACGTATAAACTGAACTCATTGGTACGTGCTGGCTCTGACCAAACACGCATGCGGATGAATGAGCAAATGTAGAGTTCATTTGGGGTCCACCAACAACTGAAGGTAGTTTGTTATAGAGACCCACGTGGTTATGTTCCTTGGGCATGCCCGCATATGCCGGTGGTTGATTCATAGCCATGTCCACGCCTCCGGACCCAAAAGGCAGCGAAGAATGTGACGAAATTTGAGGTAAACCGTGCGATGAATATTGAGCAGGTGTGATCGTCATAGTCGCAGCAACATTTGTGGAAAAAATAGGTGAAAAATTAATTTGTGTCGTATTTGTATTTGACATACTACTTAGTATTGAAGACTGTGTCCCAGTTATTGCGTTATCCACATTAAGAGGTGATTCCATGTAGTTGGTATTCGCACCGGTAAACGTGATCACGCTATCATCAATAACGGCACCATCTAAGTTCCGCAAGTCAGGCATAACGGCTTAGCAAATGGCACTCCGCGATGCAAATTAATTTTAAGCGCAAATTTCCACAATTGTATTGAGTGACAAATATCACGAATATTTGATCGCTAATACCACAATTATTTTAGAATGTTGGCGGGTGGAAAAGTTAAAACACTTATTTTAAGCTGATTCGTACTTTACTTGACTTCAATAATTCGATCGTACGATCGTTCGCTAAAATAATTGTGCTCCTTGTAGGTGTATGTACCACTCCGCCAGCGAATCAAAAGAGAATGAGCCAACGCAAAAGGGTAAGCCGCAGTTGAGCTAGCACAGACAAATAGCGGGACATACATCTACATGGTTGCATTTTAATGTATATTCAAAATTTAGTAAATCCTTAGAGTTGTATTTTAATGTACATTCTTTAAGTTTAAACATTTTATAAAATTAGGGTTGTTGCGCGCTAACAATATGCAAACACCTTATCCTTAGTAATGTTTGTGCTATTGTCTGTTGAATGCTATTGTTTTGCAAGACAATGCATTTTAAGTATGTTTATTTGTACTGGCTCAGCATTGGCGAAGATAAGATATTTGAACATATTGCAGAAGGAAAAAAGTAATAATTCAATACTAGTGGACTGTACTCGTATGTGTTTTTAAAATAGTGAGAATTACACAGTTTCATATCTTATCTATTATGTTGAATATTCTTAAGTACTATGATGACGAATTTCGAGGGCAGTATGGGAAGGTGCATTATCGTAGTGTAAAAACCACAATTCCGGCCTTTTTAGGCAAATAGCGTTACGCAAACGACGCATAACGTTCAAATAATATTTCTTGTTGACTGTTTGACCGGTTGGAAGGTATTCATAATGCACAACACCACGATAATCGAAGAAAACAGTCAACTTGACCTTGATTTTTGAACAACTTTGGCGCGATTTTTTTGGTCTCGGATCGGGGTCGTAAGCCTAGATCCAAGTCTCATCGCCAGTAATTATGCATTTCATCACTCCCTGATAGTCGGAAAGCATCGTTTCACACACTTTAACGCGACGCTTTTTTCCAAGAAATTCAATGTTTTCGGCAGCAGACGGGATTTGACGCGCTTGAGGCCCAAAACATCATTCAAAATGGTATTGGCTGAGCCTTTTGATATGCCACCTTCATCGGAAAGGTCTCTAATTGTTAATCGACGGTTTTTCAACACCAAATCTTTAATTTGTTGAACGTGAGTTTCGTCGACTGAGGTTGATAATCGCTCTTCGTCTTCGACACGTTCACGGCCGGCTTGGAACTCACTATACCACTTGTAAACATTTTTTTAAACATCCTCACCAAAGGCTTTCTGCATCATCCTCAACGTATCCGCAGCAGAAAATTGTTTTCGTAAACAAAATTTAAAGGAAATTCTTTGCTCAACAAATTTCGACATCGCAAAAAAACGAAAAAATCACTTTTAGCAGCCCACAAAACGACACTTATCTCAAACACTAATGAATATTTTGACATGAAATTTGACATAAATGTGACTGATAGTACTACCAACCTACAAAAAAAAATAATTCTCCAAATCCTTCGACGCGCGCAGTTTAAATTCAAATGCCTCCTTTTTTGGGCACAGGTATATAAATTTATTGCATTTTCTATTATTTTTATGTAGTATTTACTATCCGCTTCTGCACTATGGACTGTATCAAGTATGTCATCTTCATTGAATATTTCATTTAAATTTAATTCTACTACATTATTATTTTTAAAATTTAGTCTGCTTAGACCATCTGCAATTACATTTTCTTTACCTTTAATGTATAAAATGTCGAAATCAAATTCGTTGAATTTAATTTTCCACCTTTGTAATTTTGAATTGGGTTCCTCTATATTATTTAACCAAACCAATGGACGATGATCTGTTTTAATGGTGAATCTACGACCAAAAAGATATGGGTGAAAATATTTAGTGGCCCACACTATAGCTAACAACTCTTTCTCTATAGCGCTATAATTTTTCTCATGTCTCATGACTGGGAAATGAAATTGTTTTGTTATCTTGCATAAGGCCTGCTCCTAGAGCAAAATTACTTGTATCTGTTACAAGAGTAAAATTTTTTGTGAAATCTGGGTGGATAAAAATGGGGTAATTTTTTATCAATATTTTTAATTTAAAGAAGGAGTCTTTGTAATCTTGGTCATAAATGTTTATTTTGGAGCCCTTTTTTAAATATTTTATTAAATGGTATGCTATTTAAAGTAATCTTTAATAAACCTCCTATAGTATCCCGTAATACCTAAAAATGCTTTTATTTCCTTAACGCTTCTTGCGAGTACAATCTTTCTTTTTTGCTTCCGCTTTTTGAGGGTTTGGTTTAATACCATCTTTTGTAATCAAGTGACCTAAGAATTTTGTTTCTTGTCATAGGAAATCGCATTTATTTAATTGGATCTTTAGATTTTTGGAACGAAGTTCCTTACGGCAGGCTTGGAGAAGATAGGGATTTTGCTGCGGGACCTAACTGAAAAAAGTGATAATAAAACCGTAAGAAAAAACCCGTAAGAAATAACCCGTAAGAGATAACCCGTAAGAAAAAGACTGTAAGATCGCTAGTTATAGCCTACCTTTAGATCTTGCAAAATAATTAGGCATGAAAATCTATAACATTATTGTGTATGCAAATTAGTTTTGAGTGTAGTGCGGAACACATAGAGCGCGACAGACTGCAAACTACATCTGTCAAATATTAAAATACAGACGTTCTTATGGACACCGTTATTTTGACAGCTGCACGACTACACGACTGCAGGCCGACAGTTGTCGTTCCCGCTAACTTGAATATTTCCTATATTTGCCAACGGCAGTAGGACGACAGTAGAGTTAACAGTAGAATGGAAGATAGAAAGAGGAGGTAGAGTGGTGATGCCACTAATATGTAGAATGTAAAATTACTCACAGCTCTTACAAACTTGACGTTATTTTACAAATAAAAGCATAAAATAGCTCTATTATATCATTTGTAATAACAATTGATAATTTAAAACAAATAAATATTTACCAATTTTTATTTAGATATAATTTGAATTATTTTTTTATTTTACGTAATTCATTATTTCTTAAAATACTAAATTTTCTTAATACTTGTCTGTACTTAAATAAAAACTAATCAGCGAAATTTGAGAGAAAAATCAGGACAACCTACATAAAATAAAATTAAGCACAATTTTTTTTGCAAATTGTATCGATTCTACATTATCCGAAGGAACTTCGTGCCTACCTGGTGTTCCACGACAGCACATTTGTTGTTTTCTTTTATTCTCATTAAAATTTTGCTCAATGATTCTAGGTGCTATTCTACGCTTGTAGAAAATACTAGAATGTCGTCCATGTACACAATGCAATTTTTGCCGATATATTATTTTAGTATATCGTTCATTAGCCTTTGGAACGTTGCCAATGCATTTCGCAATCCGAAGGGCATTCTAAGAAATATATAACGTCCATACCACTTTATTAATAAAAGACTGCAAGTACACTTTATGTTTAAATTCCTTTTAATTTAGAAGGTAACAAATATGAAACATATAGTATAAATGTCGAATATAAACATATGCACTAGATTAGCGATAAAAAGTCGAAGAGACGGTGTCCAGGTTCAGAACCGTGAAATAATGTTTTTTTTTGCAAAAGTAGCCCGGTGGTTACTACTGATGGATTGATGACTTGACGCAGCTCTGGTGACTCGAATTAACGTAGCACTCAGGATCGGTGAATAATCGGAACGTACTTATGTTGACGCGTCGTATTGTACGAGTATAGATCGAATTTAGCCTACTTTCCCGTTGCCCATCCTTTTTGATGAGTGGGTTGGCGTACAGATGTGTTGAGTTGAGCTGTAGTGTCATCAGCTGTTGCGATGAATTGCGATGTAGCATTAGGATGCGCCAGTTTTACCGAGTAGAGAGCACTCATTTAAACATCCTGGGCCCCCTAGGCGAATATTTCCCTAGTTTTCAATATATGTATATCTGGGTATTATTATACTGTTGGTGGAGTAACAGAGGCAGCAGAATATTAGCTGTAAGAAGCGATTTTGGTTTTAATAGCCAATTGTATTTTGTGTAAATATTGGTACTTGAGGTAATAATTGATTTTGCGTACTTTGACGACTTATTGTATTATTATACCAACAAGGTTGTTTGCTTTTATTAATTTTATTATCTGTTATTTACAATTTACTATTCACCGGTTTGGCATACCGGTAGTTTATTATATGCCTTTTCTGTATTATCGACAATGTTTGGACTTTATTTATTCTCGGTTTATGAAGGATAGTAACTCCAGGCCAGGACAGATATGGCCAGAATGGGTACTCCTGGAGTTAGAACTATGACAACAGAGGGATCTTGCGAGAAAATGGCCGTGAATGGAGAACGGCTTCGATTCGTGGAGTACAGAATTCTTCATAATTAATTAGATGCTTTGTGTAGCTAATTCCCATAACCCACCCATAAAGAGCGCTTGGATAGATGTGCTAAGAGCGACCTTTGCCTTTTGTAAGTGTGGGTGCGTCATTGGGAGTATGGTGATCCCTTATCTTCCTTTGGAGATTTTATTTATTTTTGAAAATTTTTGAAAGTTGTCGATTTTTCGACTTTTTGATACAACTATGTTATATCATATATAATTTTTTAGTGCGTGTGCACTAATTTGGCGTTTCGAAGCCCGCGGTGTGGTGGGATTTGTTCAGAATGTCCCATTATTGGAGAAAGCCATCCAGAGGGACCGAAAAGTTGTATGTGCTTTTAATAATTTGGAATGTCAGAGGTAACTCTGACTTTGTTTTGTATACCAATTTATGGAGTATTGAAAAATTGTGGCTCTAGTGGTAGTCGTACGACGTACCTGCTATTATTTGATTGAGCAGTTATGGGGGGAAGTTTTTATTATACTCAACTTGAGTTGGTATGGTGGTAACCAGTTCTGTAACTAGTCCATTTTGTGCCTTTGAGCAGCATGGCGTCTCTTGGCAATTTTTAGTATTTTGGCTTTCGGGATTTGCTTTTGTAATTAAACCCGTGGTTCTTTTTGTATAACATAAAATAAAACGATGAGTTTTTCTTGGCAGCACTACGTGCTTACTTTGAGCTTTTATTTCAAACTGAAAACTTAATTCTATTGCAAGCCACCATCAAGCTTAGCTCGAGCCCTATAAGTGCATAGTCATCAAAATTAGGTTTGCGCGTGTTTCGCTCACCTGCCTAATAATTGGGAGAACGGATGCGCGTGTAGCGCATTGCATTGAGCTAAAATTGCAATAGGAGTCTCAACTGTAAGTTGACTCCTAATTGTGCAGACATTGTTGTCAGCGAATTTATATGAATTTATATTTTGTTAACTCCTCCTTCCGAAATTCCAATCGTCCCCGATTGGTCTTTTAAAGTATGGTATGTCGTTAAGACTTTTATATTTTGCTACTTTTCTTGTCGGCATATGAATCGCTTCCGCGTTTTGAATAGTGATTTCGGCAATTTTCCGTGTCCGAATTTTAAGGGTTATAATTATGATTATAAGAATGACCAAAATACCGAAATGAGTTAGCATACTAGACTTGACTAGTAAATTTAGAGAGCTAATTTTTTTTATATTTTTAATATTAAGCTCTCTCATAAACTTTAGAGATAGTACTTCTTTGTACTCGGATCGAGAATTTGAATTACGGATTAATGCTGGCAATGGTCTCAGGCTGTGAGCTTCGCAGTAAAATTTAAATTGTCAATTTTTATTGTTTCATTAAAAAAATTTACAATAAATGATCCGTTTAAATGTCTCGTTACATTATTACTTATAGTTAAATTTCCTTGAAAGTTATTTAGTAAAATTAATCCCCCTTTTAGTTCTTCAATGTTTCAATACAATACAATCATAAGTTTTGTTTTCTATCAAATTTTTAATACAATTTTCATTGTTTAAATCTTCAATTTGGTCTTGTTTGCATATTTTTACATTATTTATTTGTTTACAGTCATTTTCTATTCCATAGTAATTTTCATTACATTTCAAAACGTTTTCAAATTTTAATTTCAAAATTGTTCCATTTTTGCTTATTGGTTTTATTAAAATGCAATTACAAATTTCATTCCTTGTTTTTTGTACTTTTATTACATAAATTAGTAAATTTTGTTTCATAGCTATTTGAATATTTGCAAAGTTTAATGATTCTTCTAAAGAATCAAACGGAATGTTTTCTTCAATAAATATGTCATTTATCTTGTGAGCCTCTTCATTCGATATTATGAAACTGTTTATTATGCTTGCTTTGGTAAGATGTATTGCTCTGTTAATGCTTTTAATTTCTTCTTTTATTATATCAATTTTAAATTTATACTGAAGTATTAGTGAGGTTCGAAATTCATTGCTATTTTGTAGTGTTTTCAATATGCTGTTGCTTACATCGGTAATATTTTAAATTCTTTTAAAAACGTTTCTATTAATTACTAGCTGTTGGTTATTGTTTTCTATGCTTTTTCAAATTAACTATTGATCGCTACAAGGTCATCATGGTTGGGATTTCCCGCAATCCATTTCCATGCTGATCCTATAAAATTTAATGACCTCTTTACTTTATATTTTGGTGTTATATTGTTGATAGTAATATTAATTATTTTAATTTCTTCTGCAATGAATGGGTGCAAGGGATGAGAAGGTGGGATATTTTTTATGAAGTGGGTATTTATGTCATCTAGGATACTCTGGTGAGGTTGATGAAGTGAAGGATCCTGTAAGTTCCAGACTGCACTTTCCTGATGCCATTTTCGTTGGTAACAATTTCGGATCGAGAGTAATCGAGTACTTCAACCGAAGCATAGCAAAGGATGTGAAGGGTTATGGAAATTAGTGATCTAAAAGGAGATATGATTATATTAGTTTCTTATACGATCTTTGTGGACTATTTTGTCTGATTCTGTTTTTACAGTGGAATGTCTGTTTTCCTTAACTATTTCCTCTTTGTACCTTTTTGAAAGTTTTGTTCCTAATCTTTTATTCTGTTTAACAAAAATTTTGCCTCCTGTTCAATAGTCAATAGTTTCCTTTCTATATTTGTTATGATATTGCAGGTCCTTTTCCTGTTTCTCTTTTAATTTTTCTAGAACCTTCGTCTACCGAAGAATATGTCAACGGGTTTTTTTCCTTTAACAGAATGGTTGTATTCGTTTACATATCATTCCATTAGTTCGTCGAAATTTTCATCAGAGTGTTCCTGTTTTAAACATCTCATAATTTCTGATATTGTTGAATGAAACCGTTCTATTTGTCCATTCACCTCGCTTTTATAGGGTGGTTCAGTGAATATTTTTATATTGAATTCGTTTTCTAACATGAATTTTATTGGTTGAGAATTAAATGTCTTTTCGTTATCGAAAACTATAGCCTTCGGAATTCCAAAATAAAATATAATTTTTCTTAAGGGTTATTTTATACTGTCTATACTTTTTCCATCTATTTTCTTTATAATGGCTAATTTGGAAAACTTGTCAATAGAAGTCAGTACTTTATGTTTGTCTGTTGAGAAAATGTCTATGTGAATAGTATGACCTGGATATTCTGGTAAGGGTGTAGCTCTTAATTTTGCATTGTTTGGGTGGCGATCATATTTATTTTCTTTACAAACTTTGCATAATTTTGTTATTTTTTTATTTTTTTCGACATAGCGGGAAAATAATATTTTTCCAAAATCTGTAGCTTATTTTCTTTTTCGTTTCTGTGGGCACGATTATGTTCCTTGATTATTATTTTATCTTGGGCCTCGGTCTGAGTAATATCTTCAACTACTATTTGTGTGAAACGAATTTTGTAATTTGCGAAATGTAGAGGGTAGATTGATTGGATTTTTAGCATAATGGGCTCTGTGGTTTTTATACCATTGATTACCGATGGATTAAAATATTTCTTTAAAAGCGATTTAGCGATTCTTCATTATAGGTTGTTTCAGTTATTAAGTGCCTATGGTACATAAAGAAAACTATTTCGAATTTGTGCGAATTTTTGGAAACTTCTGATATGAAAATTTGGTTTTTGAAGACGTTAATGGGTGTTTCTACTGAAGAAATTAAATTTTCGGAAGAGCTGTCACTACTGTGGACAGTCATTGAATTTAAGTTAGCGATTGGTGGTCGTGAGAGTAGGTCTGCGACGATGTTTGTGTTGCCTGGTTTATAAATGATTTCGTGGTTATATTCTTCCAATTGTGCCTTCCATCTTTTCATTTTTGCATTAGTATTTTTGTTGCTGAGAGCAAAGGTCAATGGTTGGTGATCAGTATAAATCTTAACCTTTTTTGATCCATATAGGAAGCATTTCAGGGAGCCAAAATTAGTGCCAACATTTCTTTTACATTGGCGGCAAAAGTTTCCTCTGCTCTGCTTAGAGTTCTTGACAGAAAGGATATTGGCCTACCGTCTTGGGAGAGTACGGCTCCTAGAGCGTAATTTGAAGCATCCGTGGTAAGCTTGAAAGCTTTTTCGAAATCTGGGTAGTGAAGTATAACATCGTCTGACGTCAAGCAATTTTTCAGGTCTTTAAAAGCTTCTACTTGTTGTGCTGTTAGATTTAAAAGTGTCCTTTTAGACTTATTCTTGGAAACTCTCCCCAGCTCTCCTCTCAGTATTTCAGTCAGAGGTTTTGCAATTGGTGCGTACGCTTTCATAAATCTGCGATAATGTCCGGTCATTCCTAAAAAGGAGCGTAAATCATGGACAGTTGTGGACGGTGGAAAATTTATTATAGCTTCTATCATAGCTATGTCGTCAACATAAACGTAGCACTGAACGCCGATGTGTTTTCGTAGCACATCATCCAAAGTGCGTTGGAGAATGGCAGGCGCATTTCTTAAGCCGAATGGAAGTCGAGTAAATTCAAATTTCCCATTGGCAATGGAGAAGGCGGTCTTCTCAATATCTGCTTCGTTGAGAGCAATCTGATGGAATCCACTCTTAAGGCCAATTGAAGAAAAATACTTATTTGATCCTAGATTAGTTAGAATAGTGGTAATATCTGGAATGGGATATTTATCTGCTATGGTATCCTCGTTCAATTTACGATAGTCGATAACCATACGGAATTTTTTTAATCCTTAGGCGTTTTCTTTCTTCGGTACGACCCATACCGGAGAATTGTAGAGAGATTTCGATAATCGAATAATGCCATCTTTAAGTAATTCCTCAATTTGTTTGTCTATTTCTTTTTTTAAAGGCATTGGATAGGGGTAAGTTTTGGAATATATTGGCCTATCGCTTTTAGTCCTAATTTCGGCTTTAACGTTCGTGACATATGTTACTTTTTTATCTGGTTCAACAAATAATGTTGGACAAAAGTTAAAGAGTTGTTTTGATCTTTCGTTATCTTCGGAACTCAAATAATTTAGCCTTAATGTAGTGTGTGCAATAGAGTTAATTGCTAACTGGTGGATGGGATATTCGTATTTATTGAGTAATGTAAAATACATAGTTCTCGTTACCTATTATATCATCAAAGGCTCTTAACTTGGGCAAAATGTGAAATTTTAAATTACCTATTTCATCACCGAAAACACTGATATTAGCATGATGAGTAATTTTAACGGGTCCACCAACAGAATTTGCAGTGAAGGGTTTGTTCGGAATGGGGTTTCTAATATAAGTTGGACTAATATAATTTTTGTTCGATCCGGTATCTAATAAAAATTTTAGTTCATTGCCATTTTTTCATTTTGAAACGATAGTATGGCAACGAGGAGTTTAGTCTAAAAAATTGATTTTGTCACCAGGGGTTGCTTCGATCTCTTCTTGTTCTTCGTTGTATTCGGGTTGGTAGTCCTGCGAAGACTCGTAGTACCCTTCAGGAAATTCTAATATTTCATTATCGTATTCTAGTGGGTCAGTTTCTGTAACTTCAGTATTGTAGATCCGTTGCATTTTATTAGGAGTCTGTTTTATCTGTCATGGTGGTCTCTTACTAGCTTGATTATTATTAGCCTGCGCTAGTTCATTACTAAATGCTTGTGGTTTGTTACTGAATGTTTGCAGCCTATTATAAAATGTTTGCTTTCGTTGATACTGAGGCCTATTCTGATAATTTATTTGCTTCGTTTGAAGAGAGCGATCAACTTCCAATGGTGTAGGAGGTTTTGGAAGAAGAGGTGGTCTAAAGTTTGGTTGCACTGTGACGTAGTGTCGGTTTTGTCCGTACTGTTGATACGAATTTGGTCTAAGGGATTGGTTGTGAACATTTGTAAGTTCTGGGTAAAAGGATCTTACTTGGGGTTTGAATGAATATGACCTTGGTTGATTCTGGCTAATAGGTTGATTGTGGCTAATAGGTTTGGTATTGGTCGGCAAGCGACTGATGCTATTTCTATGGTTCGTCCTGTAATTCATGTTGCCTAATTTGAGACATATGTTGAGAGCCTGTGGTAAACTGGTTGGTTCCTTTACACTTAACAGGCTGGTTAAGGCACCGTTCAGACCTCTTATAAATGTGTCAAGTGTCTTTTCTCTATATGTCGTTGTCATGGCATACAAAGCTTCTTCACCTAACTCCAGGCAATCGATTTTGTCTAGGATAAGTGAGAGAAATTGATAAACTTGTTGATAAAATTCTTCAACAGTGCTACCCCGTTGTGCAAGTGTTGTCATTTGATATTCCAACGTGCTAACGTCTCTCTTGCCTGAGTAATGTAGCATCAGACATTTTTTTATCTTACCCCAATTTAATGGGGTGCGGTAAGACTCAAGGGCCGTGTCAGCTTCGCCAACTATCTTGTGTCTTATTGTATGCAGGATAGCAAAATATTTTGGGGTGTTCTTATTCTGTCCGTACATTAATAATATTCTATCTACCGATTTCCGCCATGAACTGAATTCTCCGTTTTTAGCCAAAAATTCTCGTAAGCATTTTACCACATCCGGAACTCTTTCGGATGCGTCCACGTTAATGCTAAAATCTACAGGATGTTCAACTTCTTCTTCGGTTTGTGGGTGTAGTATGGTCGAAACTGTTTCCGATATTTACGAAACGAGTTTTCTCTCTTGATTAGGAGTGAAAGTGGAAGGTATGTGAGGAGGGGAAACGTTAGTGCTGGATGAGTGCAGATTTAATCTCGACAATGTCGTTGCTATTTGTTCTTCTTGACTCATTTTGATTCACTACCTTTCTTTTACGTTAGAAAGATGAAAAATATGAACCTTTCCTTTATAATTTATTATTATTATTTCTAGTATATAAAAAGTTGATTTTAAATAATTTTTTCCTTATATTATCTATTTGGTAACAAATATTTTATTTAGACTAACTTACATTAATACTAGCCACTGCATTATGTCCTTAGATGGTTGATTGCTGGTTAATAGTAAGTTGATGAATGTTGTTGCACCCTTTTTTCTCTTCCTGGGTTAATGAATGTTGTTGCACCTTTTTTTTGTCTCTTTTGCACTTAGCCTTGTTTGCTGATTTCGTTATTTGATGATTTTACTATTTGTAGTTGGATTGTTAATCAGACATTGATGAATGTTGTTGCACTTTTTTTTTGTCTCTTTTGCACATAGCTTTATTTGTTGATTTCGTTATTTGATGATTTTAGCCTTTTAAGTTCGTTTAATTTTAGTATTCATTAAAAAATTTTATTTTTCTTTTAAAAATGTAAAAACAGTTTTTTTTTTCTATTCTTGTTGATTATGTTGATCTTCTGTTTGGCGGGTCCGTACGAACCGTCCTTTTCGTGAACACGTGCTGTGCTCTTACTACGGGGCCAACTACCATAATTTTTTTTCCTTTAGAAGCCGCGAATATAAATCAGTGAACGATTTTTAACTTTCGCGGTCCTTGCTCGGGCGCCACATAAAATAAAACGATGAGTTTTTCTTGGCAGCTTTCTTGGCATTTGCTTACTTTGAGCTTTTATTTCAAACTGAAAACTTAATTCTATTGCAAGCCACCATCAAGTTTAGCTCGAGCCCATTAAGTGCCTAGTCATCAAAATTAGGTTTGCGCGTGTTTCGCTCACCTACCTAATAATTGGGAGAACGGATGCGCGTGTAGCGCATTCCATTGAGCTAAGATTGCAATAGGAGTCTCAACTCCTTTACTCCTAATTGTGCAGACATTGTTGTCAGCGAATTTATATGAATTTATATTTTGTTAACTTATATGCGCTCCTTTGAGGTGAGATGGGATATGTGCTGAAATGAAGCATTGTTTGATGTCTTTTATGACAATATAAGCAGTTAAATTTGCTTTTGGAATTTTTAAGATTATGTGTATAAGACAAGCAGTTTGTACAGAGTCTGTGTGATCTGACAAAGTTGTTCCTTTCCTTAACGTTTAATTTTTTAAACTTCTCGCAAGTTTAAGCTTACGAGTATGCCCTCTTGTGCATAGTTCGCATGACGTATGCTTTCTTTGTTCAGATGTGTTTTGTGAAAGTTTTTGTTTAAATCCATTCCATTTTGGTCGTGTTTAATGTTTTTAGTTTTGATTATTTTTTCTTCTAACCTTTCCGCAATTTCATATTGGGTGGTGCGAAAGTCTTTTATTTGTTGCCACGTTGGGCACTTTTTTCGTGATGAGAGCGATTGCTCCCATAGAAGTAACGACTTTTCTGGTAATGCGGCGGTGCAAATGTTTACCGTGTGTTGTTTTGTGTCGACAGAATCAACAAACAATTAGAAAATTTTTCACTTGTTTCTTTCTCGATTTTAGGCAAGTTTAATAGTGTCGTTACTTATTTATCGACCAGTATTCTTTCGTTTTCATATCTCACTTTTAGAGCTTCCCAAGCCAAATTGAAATTATCGTCATTAAGAACGAACTGTTTTACTATGACGCCAGCTTGACCTTTTGTCTTGTATCGGAGGTGATACAATTTTTGTGTTTTTGATAGTTCTGGATGGTTGATGTAAACAGCTCTAAACATGTCCCGGAAGGACGGCCATTCTTCATAACCTCCATAGAATGTTTATGTGCCACATGCGGATAGGCTTGCCACCCGTACTTTATTATAAAGTATTTTACGTTATTTCAGGTAATTGTACTCTATACTTTATGAGAACAATAAAGTTCACAAAAATATTTTATTTCGCATTTATTTGATTTCTTTGAGATTTTGAAAAGTTTAGTCGATGAATTTCTTAAACGAAATTTATAGATTGGTGATTTAGTGCTGAATCGATGTTGCCACCCGTCGGCGCCACATCACTCAAGCACTCTTTTTGTACAATTACGGGACATCTCGACAGGATAGAATATAAAGAATACTAGCTGCATTGCCGTGCCCATTGCCTGTGGAGACTCCACATTGCTCACAGTTTACTAGATATAGAGTACTATCTAGTTTGTCGTGTATCGTAAGTTAGAAGCTGTCACTTCAGCAGTTTGACAGCGCAGATACAAGATTTATTGATGCTCAATGATACTGAGAATGGTACGATTGAAATTTATTTGCATTTTTGTAGTTACTTATTAAATTTATTTAATAAGGTTGTGATACGTCTTGTAGGCAATTGCATAACAATTTTAGATATTTATGTGATTATGGTTAATTTTAGAAATCAATTAACACAAAGAAAACAAGATCTGTTTTTTGGCTTTGAAACAGGCAAAAAAATTAAACTGTTATCTTCACCGGAACTGACTAGAAAAATTCAAGGGAATTTTTTATTACTTATTGACGAATCCCTAGTGTACCTGATTTTAATAACACGAACTGGTTATTTACACTGGGTAATATAAATTTAAAGAGTAATATAGAGTTTGACAATATTGTAGACATAATTGAAAATTTAAATCTGCAAAAACTTAATGTGGATATGGATGATCTTTACGTAACACAACTGCACAAAAATGGCAGCAGGTATTTAATATGAGTGATTATAATTTTTTAAACTTGTATAAGGTAATATCATTTTTATTGTCTATTCCCGCCACGCCAGCATTCACAGAAAGAGTTTTTTCTGTGATGAATAGCAAATGGCGAGACGAAGGAAACAAAGCGACTCTGAATTTGATAAAAAAATGAGTTACTGATTTATTTTAATTTAAATATAGAATGTAAAGATGCTGTGCAATTGTTCAGTAAAGATGCTAATTCGATACAAATTGCAAAAAGCAATAAAAAATATGTTTTTAAATATAATAATAAAGAAAAATAAATTATACTTTATTTGGATAGTATGTGCTTTTTTTTCTAATCAATAATAACCAATGTACTTTAACTGCAAAAAAAAAGGTGGCAACCCTACAAGCGGAGACCTCGAGGTGGATGCCTGAACTTGCTTTTTGACTGTCTATTTGTGGCAGTTCTACTCTACTGTGGGGAGTAGGCGTAATTGCTTTTATTAGCTTTAGTTGATCGGAGATCATAGCTTTTGTTTCTTCGTACAGGTCCAAGCAGTTTTCGTAAATAGCGGTAGCAGATAATTTAAAATTTTCTGGTAGATCTGAATCGTCAGAATCTACAATGGCGTCATGAGCCGTTTGGAGGCGAGTCCAAAAATTTTAAAGATTTTGGCCTTTTACTTCTAATAACGATTCAAAGTTTTCGTGAATCGGTGAGGAGGCAAATCTAGTGCAGTATCTTATTAAACTGTCACTTTGTGAAATGAACTTAAAAACATCTTTTGAGCGTTTAGCTCCTGCAGGTGAATTTTGATTTTTATTATTATTCACTATTTTTACTGTATAAATATTTGTCAAAATGAGTTAAATTTGTCTCAGCGTAAACCGAATTCTCTTTTCAATAAATAAGAGTTTACTTCGTATAAAACGGATTTTTTTTATTTCTTATTATTACCGTTTCTTATTTACTTGCTAAACGATATTATTTATTTATATTTTAGTTTGAAGTTTGAAAATATCCGCACTTTAAATTTATTAACACTTTTTACGTCCTTATGTTAGTATTTAGGTACACCCTTTTCTGATGGACCAGACATGGTTTCTGAAATATCAGTTAAGGCTTGTTGAAATTGAATAAAGTGCAGCAGGGTATGATGCTTCATTGAGCAACATCAACATGTAGAAGATTTGCATTGCTGCACCTGATGTCCTGGTTTAAGGCAATTTATGCACAAATTTGCTCTTTTAGTTTCCTTTTACCAGTCTTTCACTCAAACTTGCGAATAGTGGATAAATATACACATTATGGTCATGTTTCCGACAAATCGCAAAACTTTTGGAAGAAGCCTTAGAAACAACAAATGCATTTTTACGATTCTTTGTATTGCTCACCTGTGTGCTAGGCGTTTTTGTTACCTTACCATGAGTCACAGTTTCTAACGTTTGACATCTCCTCTGCAAGAACGTAGCCATGTCCGTCCATATGGCCAACTCGTCACCTGGAACCTTTTCTTCCCACATAGCATATGTTTCGGGATCTAATTTCTGCGCAGTGATGTGCTGAAGCAACCAATGAGCTATTTGTTCGAACGTACCAACTCCAAACGAGGGTAGCTGCAAATGCGACAGACTAGACTTTGGTTGTTTCATCACAATGACAGACGGCTACCAGAGCAGACATAGTTGATTTCTAATAGATGACATTACTTGAGAATCAGCACATTTAACCCCCTCGCTGCCTTAACTGTGATGAAAGTCACAGCGAATTCATCGCGATTGCTGGTGTCAAGCTCAGCAGAGTCCTCTTTCTCTAGTTGTGACTGCATTAGTTCAAATTGATGTTGAATACGGCCGAGCTGTTCTCACAGTTCTGCATGATCCCCGGAATTAAGTTCTTCTACACCAAGTGGTGTTGAATTTAACTTGCCTAAATGACTACTGGCTGGAGGATGGAGTCATGTGTAGAAGTTCACGCAAGTGAGGAAAATTCTCTGACCGCCTTTCACTTGGGAGTGGCCAGAAGCAATTCTTTTACATATGACTCAAGCAGCTGACGACTTCCGGTTTTTGACCAAGTATTCTCTGGGTAGCCTTAGAACATCCGCTTGAAGGTGAGCTTAAGTGAAAAGGCGAAAATTTCCCTCCGCAAAGTTGTGCGATGGGTTTGGGAGCCGCCACGTAAAAAATCATACCAATGAAAGGGAACAACAAGCCTCCGATGCCCCTTTTTATGGGGACCATGGCAAACAAAATAAGGAATACGAAATAAGGGCGTGCAGCTGGAATGTCCGGTCCCTTAATTGGGAAGGTGCCGTTGCCCAGCTGGTTGATGTCCTCGTGAGAATAAAGGCTGACCTCACCGCCGTCCAAGGAATGCGATGGACGAAACAAGGACAAAGACG
This sequence comes from Bactrocera correcta, assembly GCA_027475135.1. NCBI lineage: Eukaryota > Metazoa > Arthropoda > Insecta > Diptera > Tephritidae > Bactrocera > Bactrocera correcta. The sequence goes on from CM050322.1 coordinate 68,066,288, forward strand.
AGAGGCAATTACTACAGTGGCCATATAAAGGAGCGCAAGTTTGGTATGGGATTCGTGGTGGGAGAGAGACTCCGTCGCCGAGTACTATCATTCAATGAACGTCTAGCCACAATCCTCACCAAAGCGAGGTTTTTCAACACATCGCTGATTTGCGCCCACGCCCCGACGGAAGAGAAGGACGATGTGACCAACGATGTCTGGAGCGCACTTATGAGAGATGCCCCCGCCACGATAACAAAATCGTGCTTGGCGACTTTAACGCCAGGGTGGGCAAAGAAGGTATCTTTGGCACTACGGTCGGTAAATTCAGCCTCCACGAATAAGCATCCCCACATGGATTGAGGCTGATCGACTTCGCCGGGGCCCGAAATATGGTTCTCTGTAGTACTTGATTACAGCATAAGAAGATTCATCAAGCTACCTGGCTGTTTCCGGATCGAAAAACTACCAACCAGATCGATCATGTTGTGATGGACGGAAGACACGTCTCCAGTGTTCTAGACGTACGTACGCTCCGAGGTCCTTAGATCGATTCGGACCACTATCTTGTTGCAGCTAAGATTGGCACCCGCCTCTGTGCAGTAAAACACGCACGCCAACAAACACGAGGAAGGTTCGACGTCGAGAAGCTGCAATCACAACAGACAGCCGAACAATTTTATACTCGGCTTGCACTCGTGCTCTCTGAGAGCACTCGCCAACAACTCGGTAGAAGGAAACTTTGGAATGGTATTTCAAACTCCTTACGTACAGCTGCAACCGAAACCACTGGTTTTCGGAAAATGCTAAAGAACAGCTGGTACGACGAGGAGAGTCGTATCGCAGCAGAGAGAAAACAGGCTGCCTACCTCGCAATGTTACGACCGACCACAATACGTGCGGGATGGGATGGACAGAGGGAAGCGAGACGCATTTCCAGAAAGAAAAAGAAGGAGGACGAAATGCGTGAGTATGAAGTGCTTGACAAGCTGGCTGACAGGGGTAATGCTCGAAAATTCTACGAAAAAATGTGGCGGTTTGCAGATGGTTTCAAGACTACAGCAAACGCTTGATCTAGTCACCGATGCCCAGAGCATACTTAAATTATGAAGGGAACGCTTTTCCAGCCTGCTGAATGGCAAGGCCAGGAGAAGGCGAACCTGATTCCCCAATCGAAGACGATGGAGCAGACGTTTCTTTGCCCAACCATGATGAAGTTCGAATAGCAATTACCCGCCTGAAGAACAGCAAAGCGGCGGCGGCCGACGGATTGCCGGCAGAGCTATTCAAACACGGTGGCGAAGAGCGGATAGAACATATTTGATACATTAAAGCCCACAGTCAACAAACGGATTGGACCTTATCAGTGGGGCTTTAGACTTGGCAAATCAACAACGGACCAGATATTCACAATGCCCCAAATCTTGAAAAAGACCCGTGAAAGGAGAATTGACACACACCACCTCTTCGTCGATTTCAAGGCTGCTTTCGACAGTACGAAAAGGAGCTGCTTTTATGCCGCGATGTCTGAATTTGGTATCCCCGCAAAACTAATACGGCTGTGTAAGATAACGTTGACCAACACTAAAAGCTCCGTCAGAATCGGGAAGGACCTCTCTGATCCGTTCAATACCAAACAAGGTTTCAGACTAGGCGACTCCATATCGTGCGACTTCTTCAATCTGCTGCTGGAGAAAATAGTTCGAGCTGCAGAACTTAATCGAGCAGGTACAATCATTTACAAGAGTGTGCCGCTGCTGACGTATGAGGAGGATATTGATATCAGCGGCCACAACACTCGCGCCGTTAGTTCTGCTTTATCCAGACTGAGCAAGGAAGCAAAGCAAATGGGTCTGGCAATGAACGAGGGCAAGACGAAATATCTCCTGTCATCAAACAAACAGTTGTCGCACTCGCGACTTGGCACTCACGTCACTGTTGGCAGTCATAACTTTGAAGTTGTAGATAATTTCGTCTATTTATGAACCAGCATTAACACCACCAACAATGTCAGCCTGGAAATCCAATGCAGGATTACTCTTGCCAACAGGTGCTACTTCGGACTGAGTACGCAATTGAAAAGTAAAGTCCTATCTCGACGAACAAAAGTCAAACTCTATAAGTCCCTCATAATTCCTATCCTGCTATATAGTGCAGAGGCTTGGACGATGACAACAACCGATAAGTCGACGTTGCGAGTTTTCGAGAGAAATGTTCTGCGAAAGATTTATGGTCCTTTGCGCGTTGGCCACGGCGAATATCGCATTCGATGGAACGATGAGCTGTACGATATATACGACGACATTGACATAGTTCAGCGAATTAAAAGACAGTGGCTACGCTGGCTAGGTCATGTTGTCCGGATGGATGAAAACACTCTAGCTCTGAAAGTATTCGACGCAGTACCCGCCGCGGGAAGCAGAGGAAGAGGAAGACCTCGACTCCGTTGGAAGGACCAAGTAGAGAAGGACCTGGCTTCGCTTGGAACATCCAATTGGCGCCTCGTAGCAAAGAGAAGAAACGAGTGGCGCGCTGTTGTTGACTCGGCTATAATCGCGTAAGCGGTGTCTACGCCAGTAAAGAGGAAGAAGCTAGCATAAGTAATTTTTAAGTTATAAACAATTGATAATTGAAATTGTAATTTTAGTATTAGCAGAACATTTGAAAATAAAGGTCATTTTGACCAAAAATATAAATTTTTTTAGGCGTTTTAATTGAACCGGCAATAATTGGCGCCCGATCTTAAAAAAGCTTGTTCGGTTCGTGAAAGTCTAAAAGTGCCGTTAAAAAATATAGAGAAAAAAAACGCCGCGAAAAAGACAGTAAAAAGAGCGTGAAAAGGAGAGACTTCCTGGATGCTCCAACGATACCAACAAGGAATAGCAGCGAAAGCCTACAGCCAAGGTAACAAAAACAGTGTGAGAAGGTGTACCTCAGTACTAACAAGGAAAATGGATAAATACACAATCATCGGTTACGAGGATAATGTAGCTGTATATAGTGTAATTAGCATAAGAAATATAATTTATAATAAAAAAAAACAGAGAGAAAAAAATTGTGAAAATAGTTAAAAAAAAAATTATTAAATTATTAAGTGAATGAAAAATTTTAATAAATTATTAGGCTGCAGAAAAATTGTAAAAGAAACGTAAATATTGCCTTAGTTTTGCGAAGATCAAAAAAGAGAGATTTTTAAACTAACCAAAAACTTTATGCATTTATATTAATAAATCAAGAACCAAACAGAATTCTCGTTTTGGCTATAGTGAAGTAAATATAAATAGCCAAAAACATAAACTAAACTGAAAATAATATTGCTTATCTCTACGATTCCGTAGCCAACTCAGGAGTTGACCGGAAAATCCAGGGTAAAAAAGCCCCCTTCCTAGAAGGGATAACAAAAAATACAAATATTCAAACTAAACTAGTGTTATGAAAGTTTGAAAAAAATAAAATAAAAAATTTAAAAATGGCAAATCCAAGCAATCTAATTAGACCGCCCTCATAACACAATTCCGCCAAAATTTGGCAAACATGATAAAAAACATGGTAACTTAAGCAATAGAGGCAAGAGTACCTAATGTAGTACATAATATTCTTAATTATAAAATAAACCCGGTCATTACGGACCAAACAATAGACGAGCAATTCCAAAACAACATGAATGAAATGGATAAGATTCCAGACGTTGTGAGATCCCTAAGGGAATTTTCAGGAAATGCTTCAGAATTTAGTTCCTGGAAAAAAAGTGTCGAACGCATATTAAGAATCTACGATCCCTCAAAAGGGACACCTAAATATTTCGGTATTTTAAATGGCATCAAAAATAAGATAGTTGGAAAGGCAGATATAGCCTTAGAATCCTACACCACCCCCCTAGACCGGACAGCAATCTCCCGCTGCTTGACTACTCACTACGCATACAAACGAGACATAGGGACCCTAGAGTACCAAATGAAATGTCTCATACAAGGACGAATAACAATAAACGAATTTTACCAAAAGGTATTTGGACATTTGTCTTTACTTCTAAACGAGATAGGATGTATGGAGATATGAGAAGAAGCAGTCCACTTGTTTACGGAGAATTACCGCGCCAAAGCCCATGATACTTTTATAAGAGGACTTTCTGGTGATCTTCCCCAGCTATTTGGCATTAAAGAACCAAAAAGCCTACCCGAAGCTCTCCATCTTTGTCTCAAATTAGAAAACCAAAGCTTCAGAGCTTCTCACGCTAATAACCAAACCTTTATCACACCATCAACTTCTCGTCAACAACTCATAAATCAGCAACAGCCACGACAGCAATACACCCAACCCAGATATCATCAACCATTAAACCCTCAAACCACATCCAAATTTTATCCTAAACTAACAACCAACTAAACCTTCATCTTTCTAACATTCAACAACATTCAAATCGGAATCCAAATATATTTAGTCAACAATATCGGCAACAAAACCAGAATCTATATAGTCCACAGCAAAACATTGCTCCTCCTCCTAGACCCCCTAAACCACCTCAACCGATGGACGTGGATGAGAGTATAAGGACAAGAGCCGTTAATTACGCAAATCGGCCAAAACCCCAAGAATCCGGTAAAAGACCATCAAACGCTTCAATGATAAATAACCTCCCACGAAAAATGCAAAGAAACTTTCACATAAATTCTAACGAACCAGCAAATGACCAACACAACGAAAACGTATACAACTACAATGACCAATACAACTACCATAACCAATACGACTACAATAAGCAAACATACAATGAGCCGAATCACAAGGACACAATTGAAGAAACACTCGACCTCACTGACGTTCATTTTTTAGGCTAAATAGCTCTTCGCTACCTTATTTCAGGTGCAGGACGAAGAGCGGCGAAATAATGCAAATATTAGTAGACACCGGATCCTATAAAAATTACATACAATCAAGCTTAGTAGAAAAAGCAATAGCGAACAATACTCCTTTTCAAGCCAACTCAGTAGGCGGCAAAATAAAAATTACTCACCATACATATCTAAATCTTTTCAATTTAGAAATTTGCAAATTAAAATTTTTTCTATTGCCAACACTCACCACTTTCCATGCCATATTAGAAAACGATAGCTTAAAAGCACTTTCAGCAATCATACACACAAAAGAAAATTACATGGTAATAGCAAATATGAGAATAATTTATCTGAGACAATATAGTGTACAGGACGTTAACTTAATAATTATCCGCGACGAACATATGAGTACAGTAGAAAAACGTGCAATTAGGAAACTAGTACAAAAGCACTGAAACCTATTTTCGGAACCGGACGAAAAACTAACCTACACAACAAAAGTAGTTGCAGGAATTCGAACAAATTCAGACACGCCTATATACTCCAAGTCCTACCCTTATCCTATTAGCCTTAAATAGGAAGTTGAAAAGCAGTTAAATAAATTATTAGACGACGGTATCATACGATAATCAAGATCACCCTATAACTCACCTGTCTGAGTAGTGCCTAAAAAAGAGGACGAGTCTGGCAGAAACAAATTTGGAATGGTTATAGATTACAGGAAGCTAAACGCAGTTACAGTTGCAGATAGGTATCCAATACCTGAAATAAATGAAGTTCTCCCCCAACTAGAAGAAAACCGAATTTTCTCTGTGATTGATTTAAAAAGCGGTTTTCATCAAATTCCTCTTAAGGAATCTGACGTGCAAAAAACAGCATTTTCGGTGAACAATGGGAAATACAAGTTCACCCGACTTCCGTTTGGTTTGAAAAATGCCCCAGCCATATTTCAACGGACGCCTGACGACATACTAAGACAATACATAGGCAAAATATGCTATATATACATAGACGATATAATTATATTTAGTAGAGAGGAAAAATCACACTCCGAACACATATACACAATTTTTGATACCCTCAGTAAAGCAAACATGAAGGTTCAAATCGATAAATGCGAATTCTTCAAAAAGCAGGTCGAATTCCTAGGATTCGTTGTATCTTCCAAAGGAATTTCTACAAACCCTTCCAAAGTATAATCAATATCAAATTTTTCATACCCGTAGACGATCAAGGACTTACGATCATCCTTAGGCTTATCCGGATATTATAAAAGATTTATCAAGGAATGCGCCAAAATGGTCAAGCCACTTACATCCCTTCTTAGAGGTGAGGAAGGAAGAATGTCGAAAAGAATCCAAATAAATCTAAATGAGGAAGCTAAGTCTGCAAAACAAAATTAAATCCACACTGACATCTAAAGACGTAATTTTACAATATCCTGATTACAAGAAAGAATTTGACCTAACTACTGACGCCTCAAAGTACGCCATAGGCGCCGTTTTAAAGCAAAATGGCAAACCAATAAATTTTATAACAAGAACATTGAACAAGGCCGAAGAAAGTTACGCAGTCAACAAAAAAGAAATGCTTGCCATTATATAGGCACTGAACTCATTCAGAAATTATCTATACGGTACAGCAAAAGTTGTAATACATACAGACCACCAACCACTTACATACGCTCTCAGTAATAAAAATAATAACTCCAAACTAAAGCGATGGAAAGCCATACTTGAAGAATAAAACTATGAATTAAAATACAAACCTGGGAAAGCCAATGTGGTTGCAGATACATTATCCAGGCCTTTTGAAGTAAACTCCCTATCAGTTGCTACATATTCCGACGAAAGCTCTTCACACAATCTAATTCCTGCAATAGGGGGACCCATAAATGCATTCAAAAACCAAATTTGGATCTCGTTAGCAGATGAAGACAGCTACCAGTTTAAAATACCATTCCCGACCTACCATAGACACATAATCACACTACCCAACTTTTCAACAGAGAATTTAACTTCACTATTGAAACGATACCTTAACCCCTCAGTGATAAATGGTATATTTACCTCTGAGGAAATAATAGGGAAAATCCAAGAAATTTACCCACTTCACTTTGATAATTATAAAATTCGTTACACTCAAACAGAAGTAAAGGACATAACAAGCGAGCACATAGGAATAGAGACGAAAATAAAAAATAACTAATACAAAGATTTTACTTTTTTACTTTTTTGAAAACAAAAATAGAAAATATAATTAAACAGTGTAGAGTCTGCAAGGAAAACAAGTATGATCGCAACCCTAATAAACCACAACTATTAAAAACCCCAATACCTCAATACCCTGGAGAAATTGTGCATATAGTCATTTACAGTACGGAAAAAGTTAGTTCTAACAGCAGTAGATAAATTCTCCAAATATGTTCAAGTTAAAATAATAGAGTAAAAATCAATAGAAAATATCAGAGAACTTTTACGACAAATACTTTTCGCTTTTGGTATGCTCAAAACAATAGTTATCGACAACGAAAAATCTTTAATTTCAGCTTCCATACAATTTATGGTTGACGACCAACTCGGTATTAAAATTTTTAAAACTCCCCCATACACAAGCACAGTTAACGGACAAATAGAAAGATTTCACTCTACCCTGTCTGAAGTTATGCGCTGCCTTCAAACGGAACGCACACACTGCTCATTCCAAGAACTCTTAGACCGACGTACATACGAATATAACTACACCATACCTTCCGCAACAGGGAAACGACCTATAGAGACATTTTTTGGCAGACGTGTTACGTAGACCCAGAGCAGTATGAAAATGCACGACAGGAAAATATAGAAACGAGAAGGCAGGCAAAAGATTTAGAAAACCATAATAAAACACAGAAACTTATGAAAATATATACTCCTGGAGATGTAAATTATTTCAGAATAAACAAACGAATAGTGTCAAAACTTATACAAAATATAGAAAGGGAACAATTAAGGAAGACAAATCCATTGTAGTAATCACTGAAGAAGGACAAACGGTACATAAAAGCAACATCAGACAATAGTAATTTTTTCTCTTTTACTTTGCAGGTTTTTTGTGCAGCTAGTGTACGCAGACTTTAAAATAATGGACTATGCAAATTCACAATTAGCAACATTCGATACAGGATTGACAAGAATACAAACAGGAACCTACCGAATTATACATAAAGTAGACCTAGCAGCATTTCAAATGACATTCGACGAAATGGACAACACTATTAAAACCAAGATAACATCAGAAAATCTCTTTCTACCCATTTTGATATATGAATTAACCCTTACACAAACTTACATAAATAGACTCCGACCCAAAAATTTAAAAAATCTATAGAAACAATAGGAAAAGTTTGGAAATGGATCGCGAGAAATCCCGATCATGATGACTTAGTAATTTAAGATAATCAAATAAATAATATAGTAAGCAATAACAATAATCAAGTAGTAATAAATAAAATAATTTTTGACAGGATAAACAATATTACGAGATTAACGAATAAGATTTTAAAAGCTGTACAATCTAATGAAGATGTACAACGCAATTTTGCTATAGAAATAAAATATAAATTAAAGGTTGCAAAAGAAGAAATTGTTAATATTGATTATGCGATTCATTGGACCAAAGCCGGAATCGTCAATTCGTATATTTTATCAAATGAAGAATTAGCATTAGCAAAATCCATTTTTATAAAAAATAACTTGACATTAAATAACGTAGAAGAATCGCTAGAATTGTAAATATAAAAGTAGCCTCAAATGAAACAATGTTATTTTATATGATAGGAATACCATTGATAAACGAAGAAATTTGCGGTTCAATTGTTATCAAACCCAAAAAGAAAAATAAATATATTAATAAAATTCCCTATGAGGATATCGTAACCTGTAGTAAATATAAGGTATTTGGAATAAAAACAAAATGTAGTGAGAATAATCATATAAGAATTTGTAACTATAAGAATATGATAGATAATAGTAATACTACTTGTGTCCCGCAACTACTCAGAAGCGAACCAGCAGAATGCACTCAAATAAATAACCAGCACATCCCATCGATAGAAAACATCTTCCCTGGCATCATATTATTAAACCAGTATAATGGCACAATTGAAATCGATAACCAAAAAATAAATCTTGTGGGATCAAACGCCGTTCAATATCGTAAGTCCACAGTTTTAATCGACAACTAAAAGCACTCCTTTAATGAAATACTAACTAGCAAATCATTACCGGCAATCCTACAGTCAAACATCTCTTCGAACAAAGAGGAAGAAATTCTCAGCCTTGATATGATGAAGGAACTCCACATAAATAACACCAATCATTTACAAACACTGCAGACAACCCACACAGCAGCTCTAAATAAAAAAAATTTTCATTAGTAGTTATTTGCCTGATCAGTCTAGCAACAATAGGCACTGCATCAATCATAAGGAAGAATTGTAAAACAAAATTAATAGAACCATCGAGCTACAATGTAAACGTGAAATGGCCAATAACAAAGAAGACACATCGGAAACTCCCACGTCAAAAGTGCCAATAACCCTAATAGTTTTAACAAACGAGGACGTTCGTTTTTGACGGTGGAGGAGTTAGCAACATTTAAGTTAATTGCGATAACCAGAATAATGCTGGATAAGCAATTAACCAATCAACATCCAGCACGCGCAGTATAAACTACAGCCAGGAATGAATGCAGACCAACAATGATGCAACAATTGCAACAATTGCAATCAACATCCGGCACACGCGGAATAACGAGACACAAGTAAATAAATCAATAGTGCGAGCATAAGTAATTTAAGTTATAAATAATTGATAATTGAAATTGTAATTTTAGTCTTAGCAGAACATTTGTTAATAAAGGTCATTTTGACCAAAAATATAAATTTTTTTAGCCACTTTAATTTAACCGGCAATAATTTACATTTTTGTTGGAGAAGCTGTCCCAGCGGCAAGGAAAGCAGTGGCAACTGGCGATCGTTCGTTTGTGTTTTCGGCACAGCTCGGATTTTCCACCGATCTATACAATGTTGTGAAGCTTTGTCGTCGCGTCAGTTCTTCACCACATTGACTCTTCGACAAAACGTGAGCTTCAGCCATTGGTTCGTGACAACGGAGATTTCGCATGAAGCAATAAGTGTACACATTTACATACAAAGTTGTGTATAGACAAATTTACAAATATTATACCTACGATCTGTCATATTTGCATACATGCACACATAATTACATAGATATCTACGTGAATATGCGCGACCACTTGGTCTTTTAATATGTCATCAAACCTATACAGTGAAATCTATACTTGCGGACACCTCCAATAAGCGGACCCCTCTCTTAACCGGACAAAAATTCAGGAACCAAGTTTTACTTTGTGTTTTCAGAACAATTTCCACTCTAACAACCGGACCCTCTCGTGACCGGACGCGGACACTTTTTTTACTACTTTTTATTTTCATTACCTCTCGAAAGCGGACGCGGACCTCTCGACAAGGGACAAGAAACTTGGATTCCTGAACGAAAGTGTAAAGAAAACAGTAAAAACCTCTGATGAGCGGACGCGAATTTTTTTTTTGAGGACAACGAAGACCAATAATTGAAGTAAATGTAGAGTAACTAACCGAACAGCCGAAATCTATATACAAGTAATATGAGTACATACTCGTACACACACCATATGTTAAACTGTGAGGACAAGCGGTAACTTGCTAAGATGTAACGGGATCTATATGTAGCAATTTGTAGCTATTAACATGAAAAAATAAAAATTATAATTCATTTGATTTGTCTTTGCAAAACGTTTAAGTCGTGTTAACCGGGAAAATATGCCACAAAAAAAGAAAATACTTTCTATTAAAGAAAAAATGGAAATTTTAAATGTGTTGGAGAAAGAAAATTTATCTGTTCGTGCAATCGGAAAAAGGTTAGTGCTTTATAATAGTACAATTTTTTTTACTTTTATATGTTTGCTTTTAAAGATTCGATATTGGAAAATCCCAGGCTGCCACTATTGTGAAAAAAAGGAAGACATTAAAAGGATATGGTTGAGTGGTGATAACATAAACAAAAAGAAAAACTTCTTAAATAGTGATGGTTCAAAAATAGACAATTTGTGTTTTGAGTGGTTTGTCAAAGCCAGAAATCAAAATATACCAGTGTCGGGCCCTATTATAAAGGAAAAAGCAAAACAAATTGCGGGTCAATTAGGACTTCAAACTTTTTCGGCATCAAATGGATGGTTGGAAAAATGGCGGAAACGACATAATGTGACTTTCAAATGCATATGTGGGGAATCTGCTGAGGTTAATCCTGAGGATGTACATCAATTCAAACAAAAGCTACCAGACTTATTATTGGGCTACAGACCAGAAGATATATTTAACGCAGATGAAACTGGACTTTTTTTCCGGGCTTTGCCAAATAAGACTCTTGCCTTGAAGAACGAAAAATGCGTTGGCGGTAAGTTATCGAAGGAAAGATTAACAGTGCTATTGTGTGCCAATATGGCTGGAGATAAAGAAAAACTGTTGGTGATCGGAAAAGCAGCATGCCCACGCGCGTTTAAAAAATGCGATATAAAAAATCTGCCAGTTGAATGGAAGTCAAATCCCAAAGCTTGGATGTCTCGTGAAATTATGTGTGAGTGGCTACTAACTTTTGATAAAAAAATGGGCTCTCAGATGAGAAAAGTTTTACTATTTTTGGACAATGCCACAACTCACCCTCGAGATATTAAACTTAATAACATAAAGTTGATCTTTTTACCTGCTAATACAACATCCATTTGCCAGCCCCTCGATCAGGGAATTATACAGAATTTCAAATGTCACTACAGATGCAATATTATCAAACAATATTAACAAGAATAGATGAAAGTTCAATGAACAAACTTTCAAAAACCTTTGACATTTTGGAGGCTATTTATTTTATTAAGACTGCATGGGACAACGTAACGATGGAAACAATTAAAAACTGTTTTTCTAAAGCTGGTTTCCAGAAAAGTTTGAACGAAATTTCTGACTTCGATGCAGAGGACGATATTCCCATATCTACGTTATCGGCTTTGATAAAGCTTTTAAATGAAAATGGGCAAGGGCAGCATTCCGATGACTTTTTGTTAATCGACGAAATTGTTACTACAGAAGATGATAATATTGACATTGTTATTGACGAAACGGTTACTGACGAATTATCTGACAGAGAAACTAAAGACCTCAATGAAGTATGCGCTCAGGATGCGAGTCAAATTAAATCATACACTGAAGCACTAAAACAACTTCGTTGCATTAAAAAATTCGTTAGTGACGACGTTACTGGATTTCAGTACGCCAAAAACTTGGAAAGTCATCTTGAAAACTGTTTTATAAAACAGAAACAAGGAAAGTTGCGACAGACTTCGGTAAAGGAATTTTTAAAAGTCCAAACATAAATAAATATGTTCAATATATTATAACTATGAAACATCTCGCAATAAAAATGAAATATATAAATTAAATTACCAAGAAATCTAATTTATTTAAAAAGTAGCGGACAAAAATTGTGGAACCGTCAGTATCCGCTTGTTGGAGGTTTCACTGTAATGCTCAGCAAATAAATATGTATGTAAATATATAACATAATAAACCAACATTAATTAAATATTTAGGTAATAATGCATGCTTGACTTTATTATATGTTTACAAAGATGTTAAGGAATTCGTCATGAAATAGTTCAACTTGTACGTGCATGCTTGTGTGCTTTGATATAAAATATATTGAAAATATACATACATACATATGTACATATCATCACCTGAAATGCAACATAACGTATCATCAAAAAAATCGAAATCGAGTGTCTTATTGATTACGCTTCACTACTTCAAATTACATACACAATATTACATAAGTATGTCCAACATTTTCAAGTTCTACGCTCAGATATAAACCAGTTTTAACCAATTCTAAATTTTTTTTCACTCATGTTCCATTTTCTTTCGTGTTTCATTCATGTCACTGTAAATTTCTGAAAATGTTGTTACGTTATTTTGCATTTCAGGTGACGATATGTATATCGTCGTTTGCGCATTTTAAATATGGGAATCTGTAAGCGTACATTTCTTAACATCGGAAATAGCGCAACTTTTCTCATTTAACACTGAAAATGCTCAATTCTGCTATTTCCCCTGATGTTAAATGTGGTGAAAGACGCTAATAATGCATACATATGTATGTATGTAAACATATGCACTCAGGGGTCGACAAACATACAAAAGAAAATTACGTGATACGTCAACCGTATGCGGTAATTGGTATTATGACATACGATAGCAAACGGATCGTAATGTATTTTCAGAGAACGTCTTTCATAGAGAAGGTTCACGGCGCGGAGATCGTAAAAATATTTTTGGCTAACTCGGTAGAGATGGTCCAGTTTTACCACAGACAAATTATAAGCGTGTTTCACCACGCAAATAGCAGAATTGAGCATTTTAGAGTGTTAAATGAGAAAAATAATGCTAATTTCAATGCAAAGGAATGTATGCTTACAGATTCGCTTATTTACTAGCACAAACGACTCTGCTTATAATTTATAGATCGGTATACATACATATGTACATATATTTGTTATGAAAACACATACATACATAAGTGTGTATTCTAAAATTGACCTATTTTATGATGTATTCCATAAAATCTTTACAAGTATTACTACCTAAATATACATTTTATATGGGTTTGACATGTATGTACATATGTATTTATATACAAAAATTAGTATATGTATATTTGTCAATTGCACATGTATTCATTAATAAGCACAAAAATAATTCATACGAACATACATGTTTGCATATAAACGTATAAAAATATAAGCAAAAGAGCGAACATATGTACATATATGTATGTATCTATGTATGTATCTGTTAGAGCAATATATAGTTTGAGCATAATTTTTATTTCACGCTCAGCTCTTTGAATACATTTGAAATAAATTACTTTTTCAAAGCAATATCCGATGTTAATGTAAAAATAAAGCCTATTTTATAATTATTTTTTGAATATGTACATATATCAAATCATACTTATGTGTATACTTTATAACATACATACAAATGTATATAACGAACTATCATAATATTATTAAAAAATGAAATATTGTAATATATAATAGTGATAAATGTACATTAATCGTATATTTTATCATTCAAAACTTACATACATTCACATGTATCATGACCATACATACATACATTCATATGTGTTTATGTTCACTTTCGCGAATTCAAATCATATTATCACTTATCAATAATAACATGAGCGCGCTGCTCATATGTACATACATAAATATATGCATACAACATACATACTTCTTCTTCACCCCCAAAAATTACAAACATTGCTTTGCAAAAACAATGATCGTTTGAAATAGCATCATACATGCTTATATGCGTACACATGTAAATATGTGACATTCCCACACAAATAATCCATACACAACATACATACTTATATGCGTTCACATGTAGGTATGTCTACCGCAAAAATTACAAACATTGTTCTACAAAAACAAAAATCGTTCAAGTAGCAGCAGCAGCGTCACAAGCCAATAGGCATGGCAGCCAAATAGTCGATGCCCAAATTTGTAGAAAAACACACAACAACAAGATTTTCATTCATGAACGCAAGCGCACTTTCAACCGGCAAACTCACTTCATTCATAAAAGCAAATGGTGTCATCTCCCCGAGCATGCCTTTGCCTACAAGCGTCTTTTCGCGACGGTGGCAAAAGCTAAAAATCATAAATTGAACAATTTCTGATATTTTGCTAGAAGGAAAAAGTGTCAACCCCGCAAACTCGCAAAACACAGAAAGAAGTGACAAAAGTGGCAACGTACTGTTGTCAATTTATAATATTTGTCAATTTTAAAATATTTTTCCATGTCTCGCAAAAATCTTCGTCGATATGTATGCAGACTCACACGTATATATTCATACATATTTACGCAAGCTTGTGGGCAAAGCTGTTAGAGCGGCAAGGGAAGCGGTGACAATAGACGATCGTTTGCATTATTTTCGGCACAGCTCGGATTTTGACCAACAACACAATGCTGTGTCGCTTTAACGTCGCGACAGTCCTTCGACAGATTCACTCGTTGGCATCAAAGCAAAAAACGCGAGCTCTGCCATTGGTTATCCGTGTCAACGGAGATTTCGCATGAAGCATTCAGTGTACATATTTACATACATATGTTGTATGTAGACAAATTTACAAACATTATGCGTATGATCTGTCATATTTGTTAACATGCACACATAATCATTTGGGGTGAAGAGCAACCAGAAGCCGTTCAAGAACTGCCCATGCATCCCGAAAAATGCACTGTTTGGTGTGGTTTGTACGCTGGTGGAATCATTGGACCGTATTTTTTCAAAGATGCTGTTGGACGCAACGTTACGGTGAATGGCGATCGCTATCGTTCGATGCTAACAAACTTTTTGTTGCCAAAAATGGAAGAACTGAACTTGGTTGACATGTGGTTTCAACAAGATGGCGCTACATGCCACACAGCTCGCGATTCTATGGCCATTTTGAGGGAAAACTTCGGACAACAATTCATCTCAAGAAATGGACCCGTAAGTTGGCCACCAAGATCATGCGATTTAACGCCTTTAGACTATTTTTTGTGGGGCTACGTCAAGTCTAAAGTCTACAGAAATAAGCCAGCAACTATTCCAGCTTTGGAAGACAACATTTCCGAAGAAATTCGGGCTATTCCGGCCGAAATGCTCGAAAAAGTTGCCCAAAATTGGACTTTCCGAATGGACCACCTAAGACGCAGCCGCGGTCAACATTTAAATGAAATTATCTTCAAAAAGTAAATGTCATGAACCAATCTAACGTTTCAAATAAAGAACCGATGAGATTTTGCAAATTTTATGCGTTTTTTTTTTTTAAAAAGTTATCAAGCTCTTAAAAAATCACCCGTTACATATGAGCACATGTGATACCACTTGCTCTTTTAACATGATATCGAAACTTTTAATAACCAAAGCAAATATACATATACTTATTTTTGTATAGAAATACATATGTACATACATATATGACCTGTCAAACCCATATAAAATGTATATTTAGGTAGTAATACTTGTAAAGATTTTATGGAATACATCATAGGTCAATTTTAAAATACACACTTATGTATTAGTTTTCATAACAAATATATGTATGTATGTATGTATACCGATCTATAAATTATAAGCAGAGTCGTTTGTGCTAGTAAATAAGCGAATCTATAAGCATACATTCCTTTGCATTGAAATTAGCATTATTTTTCTCATTTAACACTCTAAAATGCTCAATTCTGCTATTTGCGTGGTGAAACACGCTTATAATTTGTCTGTGGTGAAACTGAACCATCTCGACCGAGTTAGCCAAAAATATTTTTACAATCTCCGCGCCGTGAACCTTTTCTATGATAGACGTTCTCTGGTATTTTGAATTCACAATAGTTTTTAAGTTCCACTCTTTGTTTTGGATCGTAATTTTAGGTCACAATAGATGTGGAGCTGTCAAAACAGTTGCGAAATTTTCATTGAACTAACAAATCTATTTAAATATAAAAATGGATTCAACTTTGTTTTTTTATTTGAGCTCTAGAGAAAGTGGTGGGAATAAAAAATAGTGCGGAGATAGCTAAGAGATCGTAGCAATAGCGTGGGTATAAAAGAAAAACAAATTATGAATCCTAATTAACAAAATTTTCTTTGTGGATGTATCGTTAAACAAAGCGTTGGAATCTTAAACAGATGGTGGAGAATGGATATGGCAAGAGAGAAAGGTATCACCACACAAAAGTGGAAGATTTGCTAACGTTTGTTAGTCATTACATAACATCTGCATAAAATTTACAATAACTTACGACCCTCAAAATTGCGATTCTTAACACATACAAGAAATGGACACCGAAGTAGCGAACCGCCTCACCGCAATCGAATAAACGATATGAGACCAAAAAAAGTGTTCTTTAATAAATTTAATTAAAAAATTTATGTGCCATTATCCTTGCAAATAATTTTATTTTTAATCTCAACTAAAATACAAAAATTTTGTTCATATAAATAATTTTTTTTTATTTTTAATGAGATATTCCATTCATTGGTTTCTTTTTTATGTTCTTTATTACTAAAAATCATAAAAAACATTAAAAAACTTTGCTCACATTTCCATAAATTTGCATAATACGATTGGTAATTTGCGTTCGAATGACGATTTGAACGAACGGATACGTTTATATATTCGCTCACGTATGCCATCATGCCAGATTACGAAAGAAGCTTTACGATCACATATGTCGTAATCTGAAATACAGGCTTTTAGGTGACGAGTGATACGTTCACGGATGTGACAATTCGACCTCAGTGCTTCCTGCGAAATCTCTGTTGACACAGACATTCAATGGCGAAGCACACGTTTTGTCAAAGTCATGTGCTGAACACATTGAGCGCGACACGACATGGCAGCTCGACAATGAACTGAAAATGGCGTTGTGAATTCTTCTACATAAAAATTTGCGAGAAGGCAACAACATAACAATGGCCGGTTTGCATGTCCATTTTGTATGTAGACAATTTCGTTGTGGCCATTCTAATACCTTGAACTTCAATGAAATTTTAATATTTTGTTCAAAGTGAAATTTTATGCAAAAAATAAGTAAATAGTAAATGTATTTGTTTAAAATTATCAATTGTAATTACAAAGGATAAAATAGAGCTATTTTATGATTTTATTTGTAAAATAACGTCAGGTTTGTTAGAGCTTTGAATAATTTTACATTTGACAGATGTCGCTTGCAGTCTATCGCGCTTAATGTGTTCAGCACGTCAATGTGTCGACGGACCGACGCGGCGACAAAGCATCACAACATTGTGTTGTTGGTATAAAATCCGAGCAGTGCCGAAAAAATAAACAACCACCGCCGATTGTCACCGCTTTCCTTTCTCTCTAACAGCTTTACCAACAAACTTGTGTAAATAATATATGTACATACTTATATGTATGAACTTGCATACATGTGGGAATGAAACGATATGGCAGCACAGAAAAGTCAAAAGAAGAAGAAGAAGAATATCAGCAAGACGAGTAAGAAGTGTACGACGTGCGGCAAGATAGAGCCGAATTAATTTTAATATTATATAAATCGTTTTTTCCTTTGTATTCTTAAAATTAACAGTTTTGTTTAATAAACCATATTATTAATTTGTTCAATGTAATTGGTCTAATCTACCCAATTGATCTTGCCCACAAATTTGGGGGCTCAACCTAAAAGTAATAGATGTGTGTACATAATTGGATATTTCTAAAAGGCGAATCTACAAAGCTTTGCTAATGTACGTGAAAATATACGACGAATGCGACCATTAGCGCATTGCATAGATTTATTTTCGAAGACGCGGGTAATAGACAAAATATGTAGACAGAGGCTGCGCGAATTTGAAGGTTTTAATTACGACGAGCGCGACGACGAGTATGCGCAAAAGTCCACATACATTGCATCAAATTTGTCTGTAGCAGAGTTCATTTCCATTTGCAACTTGTTGCGACTGAGCTGCAAACAGGAAAATGTACAGTTGCATATCTTTCGAAATCTACAAAAAGGGAATTTGCTTGGTTCCAACGATAACGAAGAAGACGGTAATAATGACGACGTTTGCGAAGGCGAATACAGCGGTGAGGTAGCAACAGGCAACTTAAACGGCAGAAATTGCGGCGAATTGGCGGACAAGTGTACTAATCAGTCTAATCCAGGGATGGGCATATTAGCCCTCAGTGGCATTTTGCCCGTGCGGGCACGAATGCACATTTTGAGGGCTAGGTGAGGGGACCATCGCGGGCAAACATGAAGAGGGAAGTGAGAGCAACGTATTTTACCACTCCATATTTACAGATGAGAGCAACGTATTTCCCACATCATATTTACGAATGAGAGCGCACGCATATATGGGAAGTTGCACTGTGGGTAATAACTGTAAAATTGCCCAACAATTTTAAGTTTCTTTGTAATTACTATAAATTTATAAAATGTAAGACAAATAACAAAAAATATAATAAATATTTTATTATAGTAATAATTTTTTAATATGTCTTTATAACAGCATTTAATTTGGTTTTCCATAATAAATTCTATGTTTGGTTTAATCTCAATAGCTGTAGCTACACGCATTATTGTACCAAAATTTAAATCTGATAACCTATTTCTTATTTTAAGTTTTTTTTAATTTTATTATTGAAAAAAATTGTTCGCAAGTGTAGGTGCTTCCAAACATTGATTCACATAATTTTCGAAGAAAAAAGTTTCAAAAAAGAATATTTTTTTAAACAAAGATCTTTATAAAAAGTAATTCTGTCTGAAATTTGCGCAAACTTATTTTTAAAAGAATAGAGAACTGCAGATCTATTATATATATACATAGCAGAGCTTTCCTAACTTAAATACTTTTCTTCCCATTCCACATTAAATGGACTCAGTTTTCTTTTTAAATTTTGGATACTGCTTTCACTCGCTGATAACATTTCGGCACATTTAAATTATAGTAATTTCAGTTTATGAACCACTGTTTTTTCAAACGCATATACTCAAATACAATAACACAATACTCCTTCTTCTACCGCCCGTTTACCATAGAATTTCCAACGACTTGGGGTTTTCCCCGTAGAAACGACTCAGCAGATTACTCTCTCACAACGCAGGGTTGCCAGTCTCGATATACTGTAGTAATTATAAAAATTGTATTCAATTTTTTTTACTAAACTAACTCAAAATCAGAATCGAATGCTATTATTTATAAATATATAAACTATTTTTAATAGTTTGTTTTCAGTTTTGATATTTTATATTATGAAACTGTACAATTTTTTTGTATTTGTACAAAACTACATATGCGTATTGAGTAATGGCAACATTGTTCAAATGAACACGAGAACAAAATGCCTGCCGCTCGTAGCGGAGGGAGAAGCGAAATACGATGTTTCTGCCATTAGTGATTGTATTCTAACGGGTGATTTTTTTGAGGTTAGGATTTTCATGCATTAGTATTTGACAGATTACGTGGGATTTCAGACATGGTGTCAAAGAGAAAGATGCTCAGTATGCTTTGACATTTCATCATGAATAGACTTACTAACGAGCAACGCTTGCAAATCATTGAATTTTATTACCAAAATCAGTGTTCGGTTCGAAATGTGTTTCGCGCTTTACGTCCGACAAATTTTGTTCAGCGATGAGGCTCATTTCTGGTTGAATGGCTACGTAAATAAGCAAAATTGCCGCATTTGGGGTGAAGAGCAACCAGAAGCCGTTCAAGAACTGCCCATGCATCCCGAAAAATGCACTGTTTGGTGTGGTTTGTACGCTGGTGGAATCATTGGACCGTATTTTTTCAAAGATGCTGTTGGACGCAACGTTACGGTGAATGGCGATCGCTATCGTTCGATGCTAACAAACTTTTTGTTGCCAAAAATGGAAGAACTGAACTTGGTTGACATGTGGTTTCAACAAGATGGCGCTACATGCCACACAGCTCGCGATTCTATTGCCATTTTGAGGGAAAACTTCGGACAACAATTCATCTCAAGAAATGGACCCGCAAGTTGGCCACCAAGATCATGCGATTTAACGCCTTTAGACTATTTTTTGTGGGGCTACGTCAAGTCTAAAGTCTACAGAAATAAGCCAGCAACTATTCCAGCTTTGGAAGACAACATTTCCGAAGAAATTCGGGCTATTCCGGCCGAAATGCTCGAAAAAGTTGCCCAAAATTGGACTTTCCGAATGGACCACCTAAGACGCAGCCGCGGTCAACATTTAAATGAAATTATCTTCAAAAAGTAAATGTCATGAACCAATCTAACGTTTCAAATAAAGAACCGATGAGATTTTGCAAATTTTATGCGTTTTTTTTTTTAAAAAAGTTATCAAGCTCTTAAAAAATCTTTAATTTGTGTAAAATGTCAGTATTGCCGCAACCACTCTGCGATGAACATAAAGTTACGGAGAAATTTAATTGATTTTTTTTTCACAACTTTTCGCAACTTGTTATGCCCTTCTCTCCGTAAACTGATATTCTCCTTATCTAGACCCCGTGAGCACTTTGTTAACTTTGCGGGCTAAAAATGTGTCCATCCCTGGTCTAATCCAATTAGAAAAACAACCATCAGGAAAGAAAAACGACGATTGCTTTGTATCATTTTTAAACAACGATTACGTAACCAAAAAAAAGAACACAATAACATCGAGAAGCAGAAGAGCGCAACCATCACAATTGTCCCGATTTGCAATGAATTTTCGTGATGTAGAAGAAACATTAGGACAATATGATGGAACTGACAGCTTACCAGTTGAAGTTTGGATAAACGTATTCGAGGAAACATCAGCTGTTATAGGATGGGATAATTTTGAGAAATATGTATTTGCTAAAAAGTCCATTAAAGGCACTGCAAACTTATTTCTGAACAGCGAAAGGGGAATTGTTTCTTGGGAAAAGCTGAAATGTGCATTGCTGAAAGAATTTCAAACAGCAACGAACAGTGCTACCATACACAAACAATTAGGTGAAAGAAAAATAAAAAAAGACGAAAACGTGCAAGATTATTTTTTTAAAATGAAAGGAATCGCATCAAGGAGAAACGCAGCATTCTTAGCTTTTATCCAGTATGTGATCGATGGCATAAAGAATTTGAGTTTAAACAAAAGCATTTTGTATGGCGCTCGTGATATGACGGAATTTAAACAAAAACTTAAAATATACGAAATGCTGCGATCGAAATCAA
This sequence comes from Bactrocera correcta, assembly GCA_027475135.1. Classification (NCBI taxonomy): domain Eukaryota; kingdom Metazoa; phylum Arthropoda; class Insecta; order Diptera; family Tephritidae; genus Bactrocera; species Bactrocera correcta. The sequence continues at coordinate 68,087,953 of CM050322.1, forward strand.
AAGATGAAGAGAAAGAAATATTTAAGAACAAGAAAGTAAATAGTGATTTTAACATAGAAATAATAAATTCAGAAGAATGAAGTGTAAATAGATTCAGAAAAACAGTGAATAGTGTTGAAGCAAAAGTAGACATTCGTTGTTATAATTGTGGTGTAAAAGGACATAAAAGTATTGATTATAAGGACAGAGAGAAAGGTGTTAAGTGTTTTTGGTGTAATAACTTTGGCCATATGTCGAAAAATTGTCCAAACAAAAACGTACAAAGTGACAAACGTAATTTACAAATTGTTCAAACAAGTAGAGATATAATGATGAAAGAAAATTTAATGTTGTTACATATAGAATGTACGAATTATTAAAGAAACCGAAATTGATAGGATCAAACTTTTATTTAGTTGGATTTAGACAAAAATCAAATGAAAATAAAGTGCAACCAATTAGACATTTTGAAAAAGTGTAGAAATAGACAGTAACATTTTCAATTTAAATTTTCACGTCATACCATCAAGCAGCATAGACGTTAACATTATTATAGGTGAAGAATTATATTCACAAGCTGAGGTGCGAATTAATTCAAGTGGTATTTTTGTGCAAAAATTAAATACGTGTGAAGAACATGCGCTGATGAAAATTGATAAATGTAAAGGCGATATAAACGTCGACCCTCTTGCTAGTACTGCTGCAAAGCAAAAAGTTTTTGATTTAATTGAACTATATACGCCTAATAAAACAAAAACAACAAATGTGAAAATGACAATAGTGTTCAAAGACGATACGCCAATTTTCTCTGCATCTAGAAGATTTCCTTTTATTGAAAGGCAGATAATAGGCAAGTTGAACAATAGCTTGAAGACGGAATTATTAAAACTTCAGAGTTTGAATTCTGCAGTCCAGTAGTATTGGTGAAAAAACGCGATGGCACACCCAGGCTGTGTATAGACTACCGACGCATAAACAAAGTAATAATTAAGGACCGGTTTCCACTGCCCTTAATTGAAGACCAACTCGATCGACTACAAGGCTCCAAGATATTTAGCACGATTAATCTAACAAACGGGTTCTTCTACGTTGACGTGCCTGATACATCATTTGTAACACATAACGGTCAATATCAGTTCCTCAAGGTTCCATTTGGATTGTGCAACTCTCCTGGCGTATTTCAGAGGTATGTAAATGCTATATTTCGAGATTTTAAAAAAGAGGGAATTGCTTTCCCTTACATCGACGACGTTATAATTCCGGCAACTGACAAAAAAGAAGCGCTAATTCGATTAGAAAAGGTTCTAAACTTGTGCCAAGATTATGGGTTTCAAATAACAAAAAGAAATGCCAATTTTTACAAAGACGAGTGGAATTTTTGGGCCACGTTATAGAAAATAACCAAGTCGCTCCATCAAGTATGAAAATAGAAGCAGTTATCAAGTATCCATTATCAAAAACGTTGAACAGTTAGTTTGTTTAAAAGTTAACAGTAGTACTTTAGAAAGTTCATTCGCAACTTTGCATTAATTGCAAAGCCGCTAAATAATTTGAAGCAGCAAAATATTGTATTTAATATGGGGGATGAACAAATGAAATCATTTAATACTTTAAAAACCCTTTTAAGTCAAAAGCCAGTATTAAGTATATACCATCAGACGCATCCATAAATGGTTACGGCGCTGTTTTATTACAAAAATCCCCAGATGATAGTCAATGGCTGTAATAGAGGCTCTTAAAAAGTTTAAAGTTTATTTATTGGGTTTACATTTTACCATCATAACAGACTGTAATTTGTTTGCCAAAACAATAGACAAAAAAGATTTGTGTACGAGAGCAGCTAGGTGGATAATGTTATTGCAAGAGTATGACTACGCTATTGAACACCGTTCTGGTTCAAGTATGAAGCATGTAGATGCATTGAGTAGATTTCCGATTTTAACAATTACCATAGATGACGTCACTTTAAAAATAAAAGAAGCGCAAGCACAAGATGAGAAACTGCGACTAATTAAAGAAATTTTACAAGAAAAGGAAAGCTATGAAGATTACTTTATGAAGGGTGACATTTTATATAAATTAGTAAACGACTGCGAGTTATTAGTCCTAGCCAAAAACATGCAAAAAGAAATTATACGACGAGCCCACGAAAAAGGACATTTCGCTTTAGCAAAAACTAAAGATATTATATCTAAAGAATTCTTTTTTTCCAAACTGAATGAAAAAATTCAAAAGTGTATTTCCAATTGCGTTCAAAGCATCGCTGTCAATCGCAAAAGAGGAAAACAAGAGGGCGAGTTATATCCTCTACATAAAATAGATACTCCATTACATACGTACCACGTCGATCATTTAGGACCATTAGAATCTACAAGTAAAATTTATAAGTACATATTTGCAGTAATCGACGCATTAACAAAATTTTCTTGGTTATATCCTACCAAATCAACATAAGCAAAAGAGGTCATCAGTAAGCTAAAGACGCAAAGCACCAATTTTGGTAATTCAGTTAAAATTATTTCTGATAGAGGTTCGGCATTCACGTCCGACGAATTTAAAGAGTACATACTGTCGATCAGAAAATATAAAACACGTTAAGATAACTACAGGACTACCACGTGCCAACGGCCAAGTTGAAAGATTGAACAGCACAATAATTGCAGTTTTATCGAAACTAAGTATCGAAGATGCAACAAAGCGGTATCGTTATGTCAACCGAGTACAACAGGTGCTAAATTCTACATATCATTGAAGCATAAATATGACACCGTTTGAAATGATGATTGGGACCCGAATGAGGTCTAAAAAAGATATTTATATTAAGAACTCATCGAAGAACAATTTGTGCAACAGTTCAACCAAAATCGAGATGAAATGCGCAACGACGGGAAAAAACAAATCCTTAGAATACAAGAAGAAAACAAAAAATCCTACAATCTGCGACGTAAAAAAGCTCATATTTACAAACTAAATGATATTGTTGCTATAAAACGTACACAATTAGGTAGCGGTTTAAAGCTCAAACAAAAGTTTTTAGGCCCCTATCGAATTACTAACGTAAAACCAAACAACACTTACGATGTCCAAAAACTGGGTAACGGCGAAGATCCAAAAACAACAACAACGTGCGCAGAATTTATGAAAGAATGGCTAAATACATTTTATGACGACGATTCTACTTAAGTTATTCGAGACGAATATCACGAAGGATGGTCGATATGTGGGAATGAAACGATATGGCAGCACGGAAAAGTCAGAAGAAGAATATCAGCAAGACGAGTAAGAAGTGTACGACGTGCGGCAAGGTAGAGCTGAATTAATTTTAATATTATAAACATCGTTTTTTCCTTTGTATTCTTAAAATCAACAGCTTTGTTTAATAAACCATATTATTAATTTGTTAAATGTAATTGGTCTAGTCTACCTAATTGATCTTGCCCACATATATATCGACGCAGATTTTCGCCAGGCAGGGAAAAATATTTTAAAATGAACAAATATTATAAATCGTCAACAGCTGTGTTGCCACTTTTTCCACTTCTTTCTGTGAAGAAACATCAGAAAGCTTTACAATTTATGATTTCTAGCTTTTACCACCGTCGCGAAAGACACTTGTAGGAAAAGGCATGCTCGTTCATGAATGAAAATGTTGTTGTTGTGTGTTTTTCTACAAATTTTGGCATCGACTATTTGCCTGCCATGCCTATTGACTCGTGACGCTGCTGATGCTACTTGAAATGATTGTTGTTTTTGTATAACAATATTTGTGGATGACATACTTGTCTACATGTGAACGCATATATGTAAGTATGTATGTTGTGTATGAATTATTCGATTGGGAATGTCATACGCACATATTTACATATATACGCATATAAGTAAGTATGTTTGATGTTATTTCAAACGATTGTTGTGTTTGTAAAGCAAGGTTTGTAGTTTTTGGAGGTGACATATTTACATGTGTACGCACATGCATACAAGTGTGTAGGTTTGTGTATGCGTTATTTCTGCCAATGTCATACGCACATATTTATGTATGTACATTAGGGTGGCCCTTAGTTGTATGGAGGGGGAAAAAAAAGTTTCTGGATTCTCGATCGCACCCCCTAGAAATATGCGAATAGCCCAAAAACTAGTATATACAAAGTTTTGGGTCAATAAAAAAAGGTTTAGAGGTTGCGCAAGGAGCTTGAAATCCTGACAAATTAAGAATTTTTGCCATTTTTATGTCTCAGACTTGTACATATGAGCAGGGCGCACTTGCTATTACTGATAGGTGATAATATGATTTGAATTTGCGAAGGCGTACATATGTACATAAGTTTTGATTGATAAAATATACGATTTATGTACATTTATCACTATTTTATTATATTTAATTTTTTTTTATATATTATTATAGTTTGTTATATACATATGTAAGGAAGTATGCACATAAGTATGAATATGTCAAATACAATAAGTAATTAAAAAATTGGCCTTATTTTCATATTAATTACGAATATTGCTTTGAAAAAGTAATTTATTTCAAATGTATTCAATTGCATCTATATCCATAAATATGCACAAAAAGCATAAAACATAGGGAAGATGCAAATTGAATTATGTATGATCTTCGATTGAACGGCTAACAGAACTTATAAGATTGTAATACGGAATTTCACCATTCTCGCTGCTATTTAGAAGAAATGAGCACGTTTTCTGGCAGAAATATGTATATTTAAAACGACTGGATTTATGCGATAATGAATAAAAAGAACTGCTTTGAAGAAAAATATACAAAATCACACAAAGAATGTAAAAAAGTATTCTCTGAGTCACATATGCGTGATCTTTTATCATAAGAACCATTTTTTTCAGAAAAATTGTAAAAACTTTAATTATTTTTACAAAATCGTGAAAAATTAAATAAAAAATAATTTAATTATATTTTTAAATTTTTAAGTTATTTCAAAAAAGTTATATTTATTTCGAATATTACAAAAAGAAGATGAGCCAATTGAGCTGAAATGTGCTCACATAAACACGTCTTTCCTTTCATTCCTTCAAAAAAAAATTAATGACCTTCACATTCGTACCAATTCTATTGCATAAGCACGCAAGCTTTAGAAGCATAATACATACATATGTACATGGATACTTACAAATATTCATACAAAGCACAAAACATGAAATGTATATGTACACATGTACATACATATGTGCACCAGAGAATCCCTTGTCTATCACAACCATACCATCATAAATATGACTTCAGCCAAACAAGGAAACACGTGTATGTGGCTACAAAAAGTTTTAAAATATGAATGAAGCAAAAACAGTAACAACATACGTATCAACTCATCTTCCCGCACAAGAGTCGCTGCCTATAAACTATTTGTTCAAAAACGAACATGTACGTTGATACCAAAGGACATTCAGTACGCATCAATTTATTTCGTTTTATTATACTACTGTGTCCAAAAGGTGACATTTGAATTTAAACTGCGCGCGTGCGAATTATGTTTTTTTAGGTTGGCAGTAGCTGTCAGTCACATTTATGTAAAATTTCATGTCAAAATTTTCATTAGTGTTTGAGATACGTGTCGTTTTGTGAGCTGCTAAAAGTGAGTTTTTCGTTTTTTGCGATGTCGAAATTTCTTGAGCAAAGAATTTGAATTAAATTTTGTTTACGGAATCAATTTTCTTCTGTGGATGCGTTGAGGATGGTGCAGAAAGCCTTTGGTGATGAGGGGATGTCTAAAAAAAATGTTTACAAAAGGTGTAGTGAGTTCCAAGCTGGCCGTGAACGTGTCGAAGACGAAGAGCGTCCAGGGCGACCATCAACCTCAACCGACGAAGCTCACAAACAAAGATTTGAAATTATAGACCTTGATTATGAAGTTAGCATATCGAAAGGCTCAGCCAATACCATTTTTAAGGATGTTTTGGGCCTCAAGCGCATCAAATCTCGACTGGTACCGAAAACATTGAATTTTTTGGAAAAAAGGCGTCGTGTTGAAGGGTGTGAAACGATGCTTTCCGACTACCAGGGAGTCAAGAAATGCATTATTACTGGCGATGAGACTTAGATCTAGGCTTATGATATCGAAACAACCGATCAATCGAGCGAATACCGTGCCAAAAGAGAGCCGAGACCAAAAACATCGCGCCAAAGTCGCTCAAAAATCAAGATCAAGTTGAAAGTTTTCTTCGATTATCGTGGTGTTGTGCATTATGAATTTCTTCCAACCGGTCAAACAGTCAACAAAGAATATTATTTGAATATTATGCGTCGTTTGCGTAACGCTATCCACCTAAAAAGGCCGGAATTGTGGAAAGAAAATTCTTGGTTTTTATACCACGAAAATGCACCATCCCATAATGCCCTCGTAATTCGTGATCATTTCGCTAAACACTCAACCCATATCGTTCTGCAACTACCGCATTCACCTGATCTGGCGCCGTGCGACTTCCGTGTGTTCACCAAGCTCAAAAGATCACTCCGGTGACACCGTTTTTATACGATAGAGGAGATTCAAGTCGCAGCGAAGACCGAACTGAAGGCCATCCAGGAAAGTGACTACAACCAGTGTTTCGAAGATTGGAATACTTTGAAGGGGATGAAATTGATTCGGAAGAATAAATAAAGAATTTTCAAAATAAACACAATGTCACCTTATTTTTTGGGCACATAATACATCGAAGAAATATAAGGAACATAATAAACGTAACACTTGAAAGCGAAGTTTCAAAAATAATGTAACCTACCGCAAAAAGGATTAATCGTAATTTACTGCCCAGATGACAAATTATTTTTACAAATTCAAGATTTTTGTATAAAATTTTTCGCAAATAATGCAAATCTAAAAATAATGAGATCAAATATAATTTTAAAAGATGTAACACACAAAGGAAAACTTTTAACATTGATAGAAGAGAAACACCTGGAAAACAATCACAGGGGAATAAATGAAATATTTGAAGAAATAAAGAAAACACACTACAACCCCAAATTACAAAAAGAAATAGAGAAATATGTACATCAAAATTGTGAAATATGCAATAAGGCGAAGTTCGACAGAAACCCTTCAAACATAGTTTAAATATTACGGAAACTCCTAAAACACACAATCAAATTGTTCATTTTGATATTTGGTACCCACAAAGAGGCATACTGTACCTCACAAGCATCGATAAATTAACAAAATGCGCAACAGCCAAATCATTAAAGGACAGAACTTGGATATCAATTGTGAATGCCATAGAAGAAAGAATTCAATGTTTCAGCAAACCGGAAACTTAAGTAACATACAATGAATTAGATACAGTACCAATAAAACAGTTCTTAAAAGATAATAAAATAAACCTACACCTAACGACCACTTATAATAAAAAAGAAAACTGAGATGTTGAAAGATAAGTGAACACAAGACTTTTTAATGTTGATGCAAATAACAACGACCATTTGAAAGAGAAAGTATTTAAAGCAATAACCGCTTATTATAATACTATAACTTCTACGACAAAAAAGATTCCAATTGATTTCATAAATAACTTACTTTCCCAACAAGAACTAAACAAACTCGCGGAAAAATTGCAAAAGCAAAAAGAAAATATAGTAAATAATATATATAAAAAAGAAAACAGAGTAAATATGTATATAACGAATCATTGAGTTAACAAAACACAACCAAGATACGAGGGAGTAGATAACTTTAAAGAAGAGGGAAATCACTTAATATCTAAAGATTCAAAGTTTTAAAAAGCGTACAAGACTCAAGTTAAACGAAAATTTAAATTTCAGGATGGTGAAAATACAAATACAATACTTTTAACGATAATAACAGTAATCAATATACTATACTTCTACAAATAAACAAGCTTGAGAACCAATTGGGATACGCTAAAATAAGAATCCGAGAGATAGGAATAGTGAATCAAACCGCAACGGTATTACATACGAGGTGTGTTCAAAAAGTATCGCGCATTTTGTGTTTTATCAAAATTTATTTATTTATTCATGAATATCTATTTTGTCCCCTTCAAAGTAATCCCCATGAGATATTATACACTTGTGCCAACGGTTTTTCCAATCTTCGAAGCACTTCAAAAAATCATTTTTTTTTTTTTTTACCTTCTTCAGCTCCTCCTTCGATGCCGTCTTTATCTCGTCAAGAGAAGCGTAACGTCGTCCTTTCATGGGCCTCTTCAGTTTAGGGAACAAGAAAAAGTCACAGGGGGCCAGATCTGGGGAATACGTTGGCTGCGGCATCATTAGTGTGTTGCTTTGGCCAAAAAGTCGCGCACAAGCAACGATGTGTGAGTAAATAAAATTGAAAATAACTTAGAAAATAATTTCAACCAACATAACAGGAATGACAGGGAAATATTATACGAAGAAATAAAGTCTAAACACATTAATGCCTACAGGAAATAACAAAAAACGCAAAGGACTATTTAATATTGTAGGAACTACATACAAATGGCTCTTCGGAACAATGGACAATGAAGATAAGGAAAACATACTACAACATTAAGAAACAATAGAGAAAAAACAATCAAAATCATCAAATATATATAAATTACAACTTCAATAAATCCATTAATACATAAAAAAGAACCATAGAAAACGTTTGGACAGAAATACTAAAAAACTTTGAAAAAATAAATAAATCAAACGAAAAAATTATAAAACACATGCTTTACTCCGATCAGATGCTCAAACTTAAACACTTGGAAAGTTAAATTGATGAAATTCAAGAAAACGTAGCTTCAGCAAAGCATAATATGTTACACCCTAGTACATTATCAACAGAAGAAATTGTAAGATTCAATATTGACAATTTTAAATTAAAACACCTAGAGACAGGACTCCTTTTAGCAGAAACAGTCAAAAACGCTACTCCCTTCCTTATACGACCTATCTTATGGACGCGCAATGTAAGTGGACAGTGAAAAACGCTACTCCCTTCTCTCTTTGGCGTAGATGCCGTGAGAATCCACGACATTTGGATTTTGCCGCAGATAACGTGGCAGCTGATTGCTCTCTCACGACACAGGGTTGCCAATATCGATATACTGCAGTAATTATGAACTTTTATAATTCAATCTGTTCAATATTTTTGGAATTTTCTTAAAATATACAAAATCAGAGTCGAATGCTATTATTTATAAGTATGTAAACTATTTTTAATAGTTTGTTTTCAGTTTTGATATTTTATATTGTAAAAAATTGTAATTGAAAACATAGATGTGTACAAAACTACATATGCGTATTGAGCAATGGCAACATTGTTCAAATGAAAACAAACAAAGATGGCTGATTTCTGCGTTTTTCCTACGTTCTCCACTGTGCACATATTTTGCCGATAAGAAAGGAAAAGGAAGGAAGGAAGCAGCGTTTTTGACTGTTTCTGCTATTTCATATAAAGATGACGCATTACTGTTAGCTCTAAAAATACCAATTACACACGTTAAAGCAGATCTAATACTAATAACGCCATTACCTAATAGGCAACATTTTAAAATGACAGGAGAAGAGAAATATGCAATTAAACTAGAAAACAAAATATAGAAATATACAGAAGGAGCACATTTCAAAAACTTAAAAGAAATTAACGTCTGTCCGTTTAACCAATGTAAATACGAAAATAATAATGACACAATGATTGAAGATATCGAAGACGATACTATCCTGATTAAAAATGCATATAAAATAGAAATGAAACAAGACTGTGACAATAGAGAAATTGTATTCGAAGGAAATGCATTAATAAATTTTTATAATTGTAAAGTTGAGATAAAAAATAAATCATTTCAAAACCAAAAAGTTATTGTAGAAGAAAGATATATTTTACCTAAAAAAGAACCTGATGTATTACAGTTTGAAAAAGTAATAAATTTCTCAGAGATAATAATAAATCAAGAAACAAATATAAACAAGTTGGAAGAAATAAAAATACACAAAAATGTAAATTATGGCATAAGCACACTAATAATATTATTAATAGCAATAGGAATATTGGTAAAATATATAATATATAAGATATATACAAATACAACTCTAACTGTAGAGCTACAAATTCCACCTCTTTCAGATGAGGAAACACAAAAAACAAAAACAAATACCATAACTGGTCCAACGTCAAGTCCAAACATAAACAAAATAAAATAGAAACAACAATGTAACTATACTTTTATAATCATGACTAGTAATAATAAGACAATTTTGCAGCATCAATGTTAGATATTCGATGGAGACCATTGCATCTAGGGGTGGAGGTGTCACATATGGACATATATACACCCGATAATAAATAAATAAACATTATTCACTTCAAGAAAGACTTCAAACCTGAACTCTTTCTTGAAATAAAAGAAGCTTGCTTACTCATTTTCTACTGATAAAACAAATTCTTCTGGCATGAATGCATATGTGTGTATTAGGGTGTGTCATTCTCAGGCAACCTTTTTTTCAACTGAAAAACAGGCTAAAAACTTTCGAAAATGTGAAAAAAGTCACTCAAAAGATGAGCCCTTAATCTTAGTATAAAGAAGTGCCTGTTTCAAATTTTTTATTTCCATTTAAATAGAAAATTCTCTCTCGTGATAAAAAGAGCTTACCAATTCCTTTAGTCCTGTCTTTCCATGGTTAGTGTAGTGTTTTTTATATTTGTAATTATTACAAATTTCACAGTTTGGGCAAGGTTCTTTGCCGGACCAATAAGAACCTTATGTTCGAATGACGAAAATATGTCTAGTTTTATTATACTACATATATTATAAATATGGATCGAAGATGGAGTCATGTATAGAAGTTCACGCAAGTGAGGAAAGCTCTCTGATTGCCATTCACTTGGGAGTGGCCAGAAACGATTATTTTACATATGATTCAAGCAGCTCAAGACTTCCGGTCTTTGACCAAGAATCCTCTGGGTAGCTTAAGATTAACCTTTTGAAGGCGAGCTAAAGTAAGAAGGCGAAAGGGAATGTGCGCTGAGTTTGGGACAAAGCGAGGTTCTCCAACATATCGTTGATTTGCGCCCACGCCCCGACGGAAGAGAAGGGCGATGTGACCAAAGATTCCTTCTATGAGCGCTTGGAGCGCACTTACGACAGCTGCCTCCACCACGATGTCAAAATCGTGCTTGTCGACTTTAACGACAGGGTGGGCAAAGAAGGTATCTATGGCACAACAGTCGGTAAAGTCTTCCTCAACGAGGAAACATCCCCAAATGGGTTAAGACTGATCGACTTCGCCGGGGCACGAAATATGGTTATCTGTAGTACTAGATTCCAGTACAAGAAAATACATCAAGCTATCTGGCTGTCTCCAAATCGAAAAGCCACCAACCAGATCGATCATGTTGTGATAGACGGAAGGCACGTTTTCAGTGTTCTAGACGTGCGCACGTTCCGAGGTCCTAACATCGACTCGGACCACCATCTCGTTGCAGCGAAGTATCGCACCTGCCTCTGTGCAGCAAAAAACGCACGTCAACAAACACAAGGAAGGTTCGACGTCGAGAAGCTGCAATCTCAACAGACAGTCGAATGGTTTTCTATCCCGCTTACACTCCTGCTCTCTGAGAGCACTCGTCAACACCTCGGTATAAGGGAATTGTGGTACGGCATTTAAAACTCCAAAAATGCGGCTAACAGAAGGTTTCGAGACCGGTGCATACTCTTGTAGAACCCCCAAAGGTGATCTAGTGGTCGATGCCAAGCATACTAAATTTATGGAGGGAACCCTTCTCCAACCTTATGAATGGCAGTGAAAGTACAACGCAAGGAGAAGGCGAACCCGATTCCCCAATCGATGGCAATGGAGCAGATGTTCCATTGCCCCACCATGATGAAGTTCGAATAGCAATTACCCGCCTGAAGAACAAAAAAGCGGCAGGGGCCGATGAGTTGCCGGCCGAGCTATTCAAACACGACGGCGAAGAAGTGATAAGGAGCATGCATCAGCTTCTTTGTAAAATATGGTCGGACGAAAGCATGTTCAACGATTGGTATTTAAGCGTACTATGCCCAATCCACAAAAAGGGAGACCCCACAATCTGCGCCAACTACCGTGGGATAAGCCTCCTCAACATTGGTTATAAGGTTTTAGGGCATATTGTGTGAAAGATTAAAGCCCACCGTCAACAAACTGAGTGAACCTTCTCAATGTGGCTTTAGACCTGACAAATCAACAACCGACCAGATATTCACAATATCCCAAATCTTGGAAAAGACCCGTGGAAGGAGAATCGACACACACTCTTCGTTGATTTCCAAGCTGCTTTCGACAGCACGAAAATGAGCTGCTGCTGCGATGTCTGAATTTGGTATCTCCGCTACTAACTAATACGGCTGTGTAAACTGACGTTAAGAAACACCAAATGCTCCATCGCTATGACAGTATTTGCAAAACACAAAACAAATGGGTCTGGCGGTGAACGCGGGCAAGCCAAAAATATCCTTCATCAAACAAACAGTCGGCGCACTCGCGACTTGGCTCTCACGTCACTGTGACAGTCATAACTTTGAAGTTGAAGATAATTTCGTCTTTTTTGGAACCAGCCTAAACACCACCAACAATGTCAGCCTGGAAATCCAACGCAGGATATCTCTTGTTGACAGGTGCTACTTCGGACTGAGTAGGCAATTAAAAAGCAAAGTCCTCTCTCGACGAACAAAAACCAAACTATATAAGTCACTCATAATTCCCGTCCTGCTATATGACCCTCATAGTCAGAAGTGTAAGGGGTTTCTATATCAGTACAAGTCTTTTCACAGCCAGAAGTGTAATGAATAAAATGGAGATGACCAAATTTACGACGAGTGAAGAAATAGCATCAGAAAGCTCAGACGGAAAGCACATTGGGCAGTTTGGAACAGTGTACATTTGGTGTGTGTAAACTTTCCGAAAGTTAAATCTCCAAAATTTCCCCACGAGCTGTACAACGGTCCAATTATAGCTTATTCCTCAATATGTGGGCAACAGGACTCGGTATTCCACTGTAATTACGTTCTGACTAAGAATAAAATTTCTATTCAACTTTAAAATAAGAGCGTATAAATAACTTCGTAACTGTAAAACTTATAGAATTAACTCCAAATCTAGAAGAAAATACATAAATGTCAAGTGTTCTGTACCGCAAGTATGTCTAATCGGGACGATCAGACTTATAGTAGGTGGAGAGCAGTATGACCAACACGGATGATACATTATTGCAACATTATTATATATATTTCGTTAAAATGTGTTCACCAAAAACTAATACAATTAGTTTATTTCTTGAAATTTCTACGATTTTTTACCATTTACCCGCTGTTCTATGCTTCTTCTTCTCATCTCAAAATAGTCACGTCACAAGATGGAGGTATAGTGCACTTTGTTTTTGTAATAACCGTCACGATCAAAACCGAAAAAGTCCCCTACGAGAGCTTGAAATTTAATTGAGTGAGTTAGTTGACATCAATGATAAACAATATTACACTTCATTATTGGATCGATTTGACGTCAAAAATAAAACCAAGCCAAATGCCTTTCAAGAAAGTATCGCGAATTCCCTATTTTCCCGTTTCATATCCCTCTTATATGGAAAACAGGTATATTTTTTTCCTAGGTTGGTACAACTGTTCTGATATAAACAGCTGCTGTAAACACACTTGTTGACAGATCGCGCTAAATGTTGGCATCCTGATTTAGGACAGTTTTACTAACCTAGTAAAAAAAATTTACTTGTCTTCCATATAAGCGGGAGATTTAAATGAGGAATTCCCGATACTTTCTGGACAGGGTGTATATGTACATATTTATAAGCACAATGTTTGCATATAATTACAATACTTACTGTTGCTGGAGAATTTAGTTTGACGACACACGGTAAAACAGCCAAACCACCTTTCTGTGCTATAACACGAGTACTATTCTTTGTACTAAAATGAGATTGACTTGATTCCATAAAATGGTTTTTTATAGGTGACATTTTGCTGACATCTGCAAAAAAAATAAAAAGAAGTAAAGTAAAGCTTAAAAATAAAACTTAAACAGCGAATTTTTTGTGCAGTTCGGCAAGTCTACCTAGTAAGAAAACACTAAACTGAGACTAACAAAAATTCGCATTTTCACAGCACAAATGAAAGTCCCTCAAATTAGAAATTGGTAACAGAGCGAAACAAGGTATTATCTATTTTCATACTCTGTAACAACATGTTGCAAGGAAATAATATACATAGTTTCATTAACATTGCGATGTCAGAGGAGATGACCAAACTACCCACCAAACTGCTTTGTTTACTATAGTTCAACAAATACTCTACTAACACTAGAACACCCACTATTATTGTCTAAAGGAGCCATACCTTTGAATACTAGTAGCTAACTGAATATAGAGTTGACATTTTAGTATTTCCATAGAATTTCGCGAGTTATGCTGAACTACGTTTTTGCCAAAATGTTACAACTAAGCAAAAAAACATCAAGAAAAGGAAAAAAAATTAAAAGGTCATAAAAAAACTGACACATACGAATGCCAAACCCTTTGAGTGTTTTACTATACTGACCTAGTACCATCACCCTGACTTGGAATTTCTCACCCCCCAGACAATAATCCCAAAAATGTTCCACAGTGTAATCGTCTTTCGAATATTGGATTCTGAGCAATTTTTGGTCGTCAGTCAATTTGTGTGGAACAAAGCGTGCTCATACCTTTCGCAAGCGAAAATGTTCGGTCAAAATGCGATAAATCGATGTTTTCAATTTCAATGATTATTTCGGCCGATTGATGAATTCACGCACAGTTTCGATGGAATTTCCGGTGATCACGGATTTTGGTTGGTCCACATGTTGATCGTCAATTATGTCCTCACGACCACTTTGAAAACATTGAAACCACTCGTGCGCTCTGCTACGGAATAGACAATTATCGCCATAAACTTGTTTCACCAATTGAAACGTTTCGGTAAAAGTTTTACCAATTTTAAATTAAAATTTAATGTTGTCTCTTTGTTCTAAACTCATTTTCGCACCGATAACGCATACTTAAAACGCAATAACTTCACTTCCAATCTATGAAATGCCATGAAATTCTCAGTGGACAGTCGATAATAGCTGAAAGCACCTTGCAGAGCACTAATTTTTTAAATATAATTATCCTGTTTTAAAGCCCTAATTAAGTGATAGGTAGGTACAAAACAAAACCTAGGTAATAAACAAAGTTGGAAGGTTAGGTAAAGTGTAACCAGGTAAAATCAGGTTCTAGAAATTTTTATAAATTGGATGCAAACACATCGATTTACGCGTGCAGCTTGAACTTTGAACAACCAAGCACCTTTCAAATTTATGGAAAATAAATATATTTTTTTTAAATAAGAATTATTTTTTTTGAAATATATTACTATTTATGCACTAAAAATTTTATAAATTGGGTGCAAACACATCGGCTCACTTCAGTTTACGCGTGCAGCTTACACTATGAACAACACAAGCAGCTTTCAAATTTGTCGAAAAAAATATTTTTTTTTTTTGTAAATAACAATTATTTTTTTGAAATATATAATTATTTATTTATTTTTATTTCCTCATTTTATTCTTGTATATTTTTTATTGGTATAAATATTTTATATTAATTTATAAAAATGCCAAGAGTACCAAGGCAGTCGCAGGAACACAGACGTCGCAATGCTTTGAATCGAAGCCTACAACAATATAGCCAAAATTTGGAAATAAATCGACTGAGTAAGGCCGGCTATACTTGTATTGCACAATTACGAAGATCAGATTTGAAGTTCCGTAATGAAAAGAATTCCGGACAGTTCTGCACGTTCCAATAGACGACGAAACCTAATTCACAGAACTGCGGAGCAGAAGCGCGACGCATTAAGACATTCAAACCGACGACTGGATTCGGAATACAGAGCTGAGGAGCAGGAACGCAACACCGCGGAACATTTAATTAGGCGAACGAACCCAGAATATATGGCAGCGAAGCAGAAGCGCGACACAAGTTGGGAAGTAAATGGTAAGCCAGAAAGAATATCAGATGACGTCGCGAACTTTTTTCTGATGCACTGCTAGAAGAACAAGCACGTCACTTGGTTCATTCACCAAGTAAAAAGCTAGAAAAACGTCAGACCTCATCAAAGTTCACGCACTCGGAAGGTGCTAGAAAAGTTTTTTTTACTTGTCATCGAAGTTTCCATCTTCGGACCAAAAATATAACATATAACAATATAACAAGGTAAAATACCACATATCTGCCTCTCAGAAGGATTGGAGTAAATCCTATTTATCCACATCATGTCCTTAGGATATGAACGACAGTCTGCTTTTCGAGGAGCAGTTGCAAATTTCCCGATTTCTGTTGTTGAGACAGCCACCATGGTGCCACGAAGATTTAAAAACAGTCATATTATTCAAGTGCACGTGAAACGTCGCTTGAAATATCAGCAAAATTTTATGACATAGACAGTACGACCAGCAAAAAAATTGCGTTAAATACAACATTCAAACGTCCAGTGATTGCCAGGCAAATGTAGGAAACGAGGAAACTGTGCCAACTATTGCGGATCCTGCAGATGAGGCAGTAGTTAGGGACCTGCTTTTTTTGCCCGTCAGGAAAATGTACAGAAAATGGAAGAGGAATTAAATCCAGGTGGCCAGGAAACTCTGATGGACAATCGACATATTCCCCCCCGATGGCGAGTCATATCGCCAGCTAAATGATCATCGATGGGAAGAGTGCACAATTTGGAGATACATAGCTTGTTTGCAAATACCATTGGTCGTTTTAACTTCAGCTACACGAACTTTAGAATCGTGCCTCAGGAAGAGCTTAGTGGAACACCAAGCAGCCATTTGAGTGGTGGTAATGCTTCATCCTTTATAATGACAAGAGTTCTAATTGGGATATTGTGCCTTGAATATCGCCATTGCTCCAAAAGTGATAAATATTCGGAGCTTCACCTCTTCAAAAAAGTCTGTTGCATGAATTATATTCGCAGCCCGTTGCTCAGTCGAACGGTGTTTATTGTTGAAAGGTTTGGTTCCGGTATAGACGTTAGTGGTGCACATGTAAGCAAATGCCCTGATGTGGGATTATCTAAATCATCGTGATTTTCTCTAATTGCACAAAGTGGTCGAGAGTTAGTAACTGCTGAGATCTGACATACAAGTGTTCTAAGTTCATCAAAAGATTCGCCAGAAATGAAATTTCGCTGCTTCAACATGTTGATGCGTGAGGAATCGTTGCTGTAATTCTGCCATTTCATTTCTTGCTCCAACAAAGTTTGTTGCGTTGTCAGACCAAATGATCTTTGGTTTTCCACGAGTACAATAAAAAGGACGCAATACTGCTAGAAAGGATTCAGTTGAAAGATCTATGAACCGCCTTCGTAGCAAAAAATTTCAAGAGACTTATCTAACATATCGTTGATGGTCTGCTTCTTATTTTAGATCGGTAGAAGACCTTCCCGTAATAGTCAATTCCGGTGATTAGAAAGGGCTGACTTTGACGCGCGTGGTCTTATGGCAAGTTACCAATAATCTGTTCGCAAATTTTGGGTTGTAGTCTGAAACATTGCACATACTTGCTTACTATGTGACTCACCACATTTTTGCCTCCCAGGGCCAATATTGTTGTCGTATTACAGCAAGTAATGCTTACTTATTGGCACAGATTTTTTAAGATCCTTGTATTCAGAAGAAAACTCACTCTCTGCCCCATGCGAAATAAATACCATGTTCCTTGTTGAATATGTGTTGCATCGATAATAACAGAATGGACCTTTTTGATGAACATACATATGTACGTAACCATATACATATGCGCTGCATTACGTTAAGAATCAAGCAGACATGGGGATCCAAATTTCCAACGTGAAGAGTTTGGTAACTCTGTGGGCGATGCACCTCTCGGTAAGATGTCTGCAGGGTTCAGATGTGTTGGTACATACCGCCACTCCATGACATTTGTTAAATCTTGTATACTTGTAAAGCAATTGGTGACAAAAATATTAAAACGTGAAAGCTCCCCCTTGTTCCATGACAAAACCGTTGTAGAATCCGACCAGCAAATGAATTGACAGTTAAATATTCATAAATGAGCCAGAAGCGCAGCTGCACATAACTCTAGTTTAGGAACTGTGACCGTTTTTAGCGGGGAAACCCTTGAACAGAGCAATGTTGAGGTGCGTGTTCACCTAAACGAGATACTACGTAGAAAGAGGTGCCGTAAGCTGAGAGGCTGGAACCACAAAATGCATGCAACTCCAAGCTAGAATTTGGAAAGCCAAATGGAAATATGGAAATATTTCCTATGCTACTAAATTCATCGTAAAATTGAAGCCACACAGTTTGATGAGTCATTGGTAGACTTTCGTCCCAATCGATCTTCTCCACCCACAGTCGCTGAAGGAATATTTTTGCCTTGCACACTATGGTTCCAATTAATCTCAACGGATCATTAAATGAATATTTTTATGTCATCTTTTGGTTCATCTCTCCAAAGTATGCAATGCAAGTAATTATCAGATGTGCTGACTCGAATGCACCGTTACCTTTTGCAAATGTCTCCTCTTAGGACGATCGGATTCATACGAAAACGAAGAAGAGTGTCGGCTAACTTTGGTTGAATGCTTGGATCTGCCACCAGCGCATCGTTCAACAAATAACCAGTTGTAGTCTGTGCTGAGCTATCGTTTTTGAACTCATGTAGGATAAGATATGTGGGAACCGATGGTATTGTCTTCGATACTGGAGAAATGTGTTAAGGTTCGAGATATTCCTTCATAAAAGATACATATTGTAATTTTACTTCCTTATTACTTTCGAGGCGTCTCTCAAGAGTTAGAAACCGTCGTAACGCTTGCTCGTAGGAATCACCAAGAAGGCTAACACTGGGCTTTAGAGGAAAGCGAACCGAATATTCGCCTGTCGGCATGCGACTGTACTTTGCCTTGAAGTGATCTTCGCAATCGAGTTCCTCTCTTTTTGCCTTACCAATGGGCTCAAAACTATTGTCTATTTCCCAAAATGAACGCACCATTTCGTTGAAAGATTTATTATCTGTGTCACACTCAAGTAAGGTTATTATTGTTGAATAAAAGTATACAAAATTTATGTTTAATAAAAAAAAAATTTGTTTGTATTTTCACAATTGGGTTAAAGAGATTATAATTTTTATTATTATAAATGTTAAACAATTTAATTTTATGAAGATAGGTGTCGACACACGGGGCGGCGAGAATCCGATTCCGACTTGCTGGAGCTGGCGATCGAGCTTTTCCGGATGGAAGTCGAAAACTATAACCGAGGTTGAGTAGAGGTGTTGACGCGGCGCAGTGTCTCAGCGAATGTAGTTGATGATCGAATTGTTGACGTGTTGATAGGCGAACGACAGGAGACGAATTGCCTGTGCTGGGCGAAAGGTGTCGGCGCGGCGCAGTTTAGAAGCGAAAGTGTCTCTGTTTTCTCCTTGTCCATCCTTTCTGATGAGTGAGTTGGTGTGTGGTGAGTTGTATTGTAGTGGCATCCTGTGGGGAAATGCGCTGTTTCATTAAGATGGACTAGTTTTACCGGGTAGAGGGGGTGGATGCTTAACTCATTTAAACAATTGTTGTATACGATGATAGGCTTGGCGATGTGCTTTGGCTACTATATGCGATCCATCCAAAACGAGTTTTTTGGAGTATATAAAATCAGTGTTTAAAAAACCACAGTCGAAGTAGCAGAAATCGCTATATTTTTGCTTTTCACTGCTTCGACTACGAGCGACTTCTTAAAATAAACAGTTGCTTCTGCTTTTGCTTCTGAAGAAAACAGAAGTCGCAGTCAAAGCAAAAGCAGAAAACGATCGCCGACGAAAAGCGAATCAGCAGCAGCAGACGCCGTGTAAAAAGTTTTTATTTTGCTTTGCTGCTGCTTTCGCTAAGCAACGCAAGTCGAAGCAGCAGCAACTGCTCGATTTCTGCAAGTCGCCAGCAGCAGCAGTCGCCGTTTGAAAATTTCGATTTTGCAAGTCGCGTCTACTGTCGAGACTACTGTCGCGTCTAAATTTTTCTACGTATACTGTATGATTCTTGTTTCTTGTGCATCAGTGCTACATTATAAAAATAAATTACATGTTCGAAATAACATTTTTTCAAAAATTAATATTTAGTTTAATATTGTTAATTTACAGAAAAATTATGCAAATTGGGTTGGGAATGAGCGAAGTCTTAAATTTAATAAACTTATACAAGCATAAATCAAAATATTATTGCGCATTTTAAATTTATTATTTCAATTGGTATATAAATTTTATGCCACAATTATTATATAGTAGTCCAAAAATATGAATTCTTATTTTTCCCGGAAGTACATTTGTAAAAAAAGGATCTTTCTCCTTTTCTTATTATCTTATTTTCCCAGAAATACATTTGTTAAAAAAAGGATCTTAATCCTTTGTTATTATTTTTTTTCCCCAGAAATATATTTGTAAAGAAAAGGATCTTAATCCTTTTTTTATTTTCCACATAAAAGATTTAAGCTACCTACCTCTCATTTACGTATATGTATATACCGACGAAAGTTTTATTTCCGACTATTTGAAAAAAAAAAAATCAAAATTGAAGTGAATAAAAAACAACTGCTGAGGTCATATATTGGATTGGTGACAGAAGACAGCATTCCTTTCAATGTTTTAAATTCGGAAAATATGCGAAATATCGTTGACCCAATCTGTGATGGACTTAAAGCCGCTGACAAAAAAAAATTACGTTAAATGCATCAAACTGCAAAACAAACTTTGCAAACAGTGGCAAACAATGTAAAAGTGCATATAACCACTGAAGTGGCAAATAAATTATTGTCTCTAAAAATAGACAGTGCCACTCGGCTGGCAAGGAACATTTTTGGCATAAGTGCTCAGTGTATTAGTTCAGCTTAAATAAAATCCCTTATGTTGGGCATGGTAGAGCTTAAAGGTGTTGGGTCGAGCACAGCCAAAAATCTCGCCGCTGAAGTGCTAAAAGTACTAAATAAATATAATATAAACTTAAGCCAAATAGTGTCAATTACATCTGACAATGGTGCCAATATGCATAAAACAACAAATATATTATCATTTGTTTTCGATGAAAATCTTGGCGAGGACGATGAATATTGTTTAAACGATGAATATTTAAAAAATACTGAAAAAGTGCCAAACGTGTTAATAGGGAATATTCAAGTTTGTCGTTGTGCTGCACATACAGATCAACTGGTTGCTCTCGATGTTACCAAATCGTCGGATATGTTGAAATACCTATTTAATTGTCGCAACATGACGAAATTTATAAAAAAAACTTCAAATGGATTTCGCGAAATATTCGAGCTGAAACAGCAAAAATTCCTCAACTAGATTGTCCGACCAGATGGGGATCTATGTACCTACACGATGCTAAAGGATTTGTTAATGGCTAAAGATGAATTAACTGAAATTGAGTCAACTGAAAACAAAGTCGAAGAAGACAATTTTGAAGTGGATGCATCGTTGTGGGATTTTATTGAAAACTATTGCTTAGTTTTCAGTCCATTGCAGAAAACAATAAAAAATATCAAGAAGAGCAACTGCATTATGGAAATTTTTACGCTCAATGGCTAAAATTAAAAATTGTAAATGATGCAACTCACGATATGACAAGAACGATTGGCGAAAAGATTCTGAGCTCTATGGAAAGGCGATCGAAAATATTATTAAATAATAAATTTATCATTTCGTGTTTGTTTTTGGATCCTCGTTTCCAACATACACTAACACCACAACAAAAAAATTATGCAGTGAATCATTTAAAATCGATATGGGACAGAATAAATTACATAAATTCTACTGGACAGTTATGCTCAACACCAAATTCGGGCTCACATCAATCTGTGAACCATTTTTTTGATGAAGAAGATGAATTGTTAAACGCTTACTTAGAGCAAGGGATCCAAACGGAAGTCAGTAGTACATTCGACGTCTACTCAAAGATTGACAATCTTCAACTTCCTTTCGAAAGAATCAGACGTTCTCACATTTCGGAAAGGAAAGCAGTGCACTGACAAGGAGCTATATGCACTAAGTAATGTTTGCTTTGCTGTACCACCAACTCAGGTTCATAAGTATGTACATATATACAGATGTTTTGATAAATTAATGTACACAGTTTCATAAATACAAATTTTTTCTAACAGGTGACGATTGAACGAGCATTTTCGACGTTAGGACTTGTACTTACTGATTACCGAAATCGACTAAGTCAGGAAGTACTAGAGAATATACTGCTGGTCAAATTGAATTCAAGCTTTCTGGACTCAGCGATTGATAACTTATCTCTTTTTCAAGATGACGAGGATTTTCAAAATTTATTTTGAATAATAATGTATTTTATGAAAAAAGTAAATTAAAAAAAAACAAATTGTTAAACTGTTTAATTTATTAGAATGCAGGGGGAGCAACAAACAGCATAAGCAGCAAAGTAAATCTCGACAGCAGTCTCGACTGCGACATGCAGCGACTTGCAGAATCGAAAGCAGCAGCAAAGCAAAATCAAAAATTTTCAAACGGCGACTGCTGCTGCTGGCCACTTGCAGAAGTCGAGCAGTTGCTGCTGCTTCGACTTGCGTTGCTTAGCGAAAGCAGCAGCAAAGCAAAATAAAAACTTTTTACACGACGTCTGCTGCTGCTGATTCGCTTTTCGCCGGCGATCGTTTTCTGCTTTTGCTTCGACTGCGACTTCTGTTTTCTTCAGAAGCAAAAGCAGAAGCAAAATCACATGAAATAAAACTTGCTGCAGTTTTTTAAACACTGTATAAAATTAATTTTTCGCTCACTAATTTCAAGTAGATAATTTGGCTCATAATCGGTGATTGTTAGAGTAACGGCAGATTCCAAATTTTCACTAAAGCTGTTGAATTAATATGTTGACGCTAGAATTAACATTAAATTCCGAAACTCCAATACCAGAAACTGCTAAAGACGATTTGGATTTTTTAATTTGTAAATGATTTGCTAATTTCGTCGTTATAAAGTTGAGTTGTGAAGCAGAATCGAGGATCTCGCGACATGGTATTAGCGATCCAAAAACAATGGCAGTTGCAAGAAGCACACATTAAGTTGAACAAGAGCGTGGCTGAGGTGAAGGTGAGCAACTTTTTGACGTCCTTGTGACGAGGACTGCTGGCTGTGATGCACCAGACATGGTTTGTGAAATATCAGTTTAGGCTTGGTGAAATTGAATAAAGTAAAGCAGGGTATGATGCTTCATTGAGCAACATCAACATGTAGAAGATATGCATTGCTGCACCTGATGTCCTGGTTTAAGGCAATTTATGCACAAATGTGCTCTTTTAGTTACCTTCCACCTGTCACTTTCACTCAAACTTGCGAATAGTGGATAAATGTACACAATATAACCATATATGTTTTCGACAAATCGCAAAACTTTTTTTTATTGCTCACCTGTGTGATAGGTGTTTTTGTTACCTTAGCATGAGTCACATTTTCTAACGTTTGACCTCTCCTCTGCAAGAACGTAGCCATGTCCGTCCATGCGGCCAATCATAATAAATCACCCCAATGAAAAGGAACAACAAGCCTCGTATGAGTGACTCCCTTTTGATGACGACCATGGCAAACGAAATAAGGACTACGAATTAAGGGCATGCACCTGGAATATCCGGTCCCTTAATTGGGAAGGTGCCGCTGCCCAGCTGGTTGAGGTCCCCGTGAAAATAAAGGCTGACATCACCGCCGTCCAAGAAATACGATGGACGGGACAAGGACAAAGACGAGTAGGTCCTTGTGACATTTACTACAGTGACCATATAAAGGAGCGCAAGTTTGGTGTTGGATTCGTGGTGGGAGAGAGACTCCGTCGCTACTATCATTCACTCCGGTGAATGAACGTCTAGCCACAATCCGCATCAAAGCGAGGTTCTTCAACATATCGGTGATTTGCGCCCACGCCCCGACGGAAGAGAAGAATGATGTGACCACAGATGCCTTTTATGAGGGCTTGGAGCACACCTATGAGCGCTGCTCCCGCCACGATGTCAAAATCGGGTTTGGCGACTTTAACGCCAAGGTGGGCAAAGAAGGTATCTTTGGTACGCCGGTCGGTAAATTCAGCTTCCACGAAGAAACATCCCCAAATGGGTTGAGGCTGATCGATTCCAGTACAAGAAAATACATCAAGCTACCTGGCTGTCTCAGGCTGGTACAGAGCATGCATCAGCTTCTTTGTAAAATATGGTCGGACAAAAGCATGCCCAACGATTGGAATTTAAGTGTGCTATGCCCAATACGTAAAAAGGGAGACACCACAATCTGCGCCAACTGCCGTGGGATAAGCCTCCTCTACATCGCGTATAAGATTCAATCGAGTGTATTATGTGAAAGATACAACAAATTGATTGGACCTTATCAGTGTGGCTTTTGACCTGGTAACTTACTTACCGACCAGATATTCACCATGCGCCAAATCTTGGAAAAGAACCGTGAAAGGAGAATCGACACACACCACCTTTTCGTCGATTTCAAACAGCACGAAAAGGAGCTGCCTTTATGCCGCGATGTCTGAATTTGGTATCCCCTCAAAACTGCGACTGTGTAAACTGACGTTGAGCAAGACGAAAAGCTCCATCAGGAAATGGAAGGACCTCTCCGAGCCGTTCGATACCAAACGTGGTTTCAGACAAGGCGACTCCCTCTTGTGGGACTTGTTCAATCTGCTGCTGAAAACCATAATTCGAGCTGCAGAATTTAATCGTGCAGGTACAATCTTTTATAAGAATAAAGACAAGGAAGCAAAGCAGATGGGTTTGGCAGTGAACAAGGCAAGACGAAATATCTCCTGTCATCAATTAAGCAGTCGTCGCACTAGCGACTTGGCACTCACGTCACCGTTGACAGTCATAACTTTGAAGTTGTAGATAATTTCGTCTCTTGAGGAACCAGCATTAACATCACCAACAATGTCAGCCTGGAAATCCAACGCAGGATTACTCTTGCCAACAGGTGCTACTTCGGACTGAGTAGGCAATAGAAAAGTAAAGTCCTCTCTTGACGAACAAAAACCAAACTCTATAAGTCGCTCATAATTCCCATCCTGCTATATGGTGCAGAGGCTTGGACGATGACAACAACCGATGAGTCGACCTTAACAGTTTTCGAGTGAAAGGTTCTTCGAAAGATTTATGGTCCTTTGCGCATTGGCCACGGTGAATATCGCATTCCATGGAACGATGCGCTGTACGAGATGTACGACGACATGGACATAGTTCAGCAAATTAAAAGACAGCGGCTACACTGGCTAGGTTATGTTGCCCGGATAGAGGAAAACACTCCAGCTCTGAAAGTATTCGACGCAGTACCGGCCGGGGGAAGCAGGGGAAGAGGAAGACCTCCACTCCGTTGGAAGGACCAAGTGGAGAAGGACCTAGCTTCGCTTGGGATATCCAATTGGCGCTACGTAGTGAAAAAAAGAAACGACTGGCGCGCTGTTGTTGACTCGGCTATAATCGCGTAAGCGGTGTCAACGCCAATTAAGAGGAAGAAGAAAATTACTACACTTTTTCTTTCTAAGAACGACACTTCTTAAAACTTGTTCACATTATAAGAGCGAATGCAATTCAAAGCAAATTGTTCAGATCAGTTACTAAAAGAAATGCACCTGTGAAAAGTACATTAGCTTTGGTACCGAAGAAATTGTTTAGATCGGCTCACTATAGCATATAGCTTCCATACAAACCGGACGACCGGAATCAAGGGCTTGTATGGAAAACTTTCGCATTTAAAGTGGTGTCTTCACGAAATTTGACATGGATTATGCTTAAGGAAATAATATATTCTCCGAAAAAATTGTTTAGATCATTTACTATAAGAAAGCACCTACGAAGGGTAAAGTAGCTTCGGTGCAGCAGAACTTAACGATTTTTTTTGTGAACAATAACAGCAGTGACTCCTCTCTAACAATTACTAGGATGAATTATTTGATATGTAAATATAGTAGGTTTTGAAAATTATGTGGCTGGCAGTTTTTGCATTGTGGAATAAGTTTAGAGTTCGTAATAGCCTCAATGAGAACAACGGTGTGAATAATGTGTTTGATTTCATATGTATATTTTCTTGATGTCTTCATTAGAAGCAAAAGTAGCTAAAAACAGGTTTAAAAGTTCTGGTGTTTCCTCGTGCTTTTATTTACGACGTTCATGATATTTAAACCTTGTTCTTTTAAATCAGCGATGATATCACTAATGCTACACCAATAGTGGAGATTTTTAATCTTACCCATTATTGGGCGTTCGTTTGTCTTTAAACTAATACTATGAAGTTCCCGACGCAGACAACATTTTTGTAACCGATCCATAGCCATCACTTGTTGTAACGCTTACTTTCTGAGTGACGTTATTTAATAGTTTTAGCACAAATGTATTTTTGGTATTATCTTTAATTAGACTATTTATTTCTTTATAATTAGAATAATTTGAAATCATAATACGTGGACCATACTTCGGTTTTTCATTTTTAGATATGTGGTTTTCACCGTTCGATGATAAAGTATTTTTATGATCACTTCTGATGAAGCTTCGAACGCTTTTTGTTTTTCTTCAAAATCTAACCAGTTTCCAGAGCCAGTTCTTCTACATCAGTTTTGTATTCTGATTGACTATAATTACCCACAAGTGGGCGATTACTTTGTTCTTTAAGCTTTGACTTGATTGTTGGCATAATTGTTCCAATTCTTTAAATTTTTGTTTCAACTAATCTATTCCGGAAACTAAATTTTTCGGTTGGCTTGTTGGTATTTCTTGACCCCTGTTAAATGAGAAAAATTATGCATATTTATATAAAAGTACATACATATTTATTTGCAGGCCTTTAAAAGTTTTGATAACATGTTAAAAGACCAAGCGGTCGCAGATATTCACGTACATATGTAATTATGTGTGCACGTAAAAAGAAGAATCATACGCAACCTGTTTGTAAATTTGTCCACATACAACTTTGTTTATAAATACGTACATTTTTTGTTTCATGCGAAATCTCCGTTGCCACGGAAAACCAGTGGCCGAAACTCAGGCTTTGTCAAAAAGTCAATGCGTCAAAGGGCTGACGTGACGACAAAGCGTCACAACATTGTGTTGTTGGTAGAAAAACGTAACAATTTCGCCTACAAGCCAGCGTAAATAGTTCATGTTTCTGTATGAGCTTGCATATGTACATATCGTCACAGATTTTTGCGAGCCGCGGAAAAATATTTTAGATTTGCAAAATATTTTAAATCGACAAGAACTATGTTGCCAACTTTTTCTGTTCTTTGCGGATTTGCGGGTTGACACTTTTCTTCTTCACACTTCTTTTAGAAGAAATATCAGAAATTGTTCAATTTATAATTTTTAGCCTTGGCCATCGACTCGAAAAGACGCTTGTGGGCAAAGGCTTGTTCGGGGAGATGTGATGGAGTGCTTGCGTTCATGAATGAAAATGTTATTGTTGTGTGTTTTTCTGCAAATTTGGGCATCGACTATTTGGCTGCCATATTGACTTGTAACGCTGCTGATGCTATTTGAGGCGATTGTTGTTTATGTAGAACAATATTTGCAGTTTTTGTGGGCCACATAAGTATTTACATGTATACACATATTTTTTTTTTTTTTTTTGTTTCGAAGGGGGAATCTTTCATAGATACCGTCAGTCCTAGACGGCATGCACGATTCATGCTGCACGCTATGGGTACACCTCTTTCGGGACCACGCTCAGTATGGATGACCATGTTGAACTTGCGTAACAGCACGCCTACGTACCAAACCCTAACTCCGACTACATTTCACTGATCCTACGGGACTGCCGTTAAGCATTTCTTCGCAGGACCAGGCTCAGCCAAGATTGGCTCTTCCTGGACGCCTTTCTGGACTACTCTTCTCTAACTCTTCTGCTATCGCTATCGCTACTTCGTTGCCTTTCCTTTTTTCTTAGTTCTTGCAGGGCAATTGCGGACCAATTCTTCACTTTACTCCACACGATTTTGCTTTTTATCATGTGGTGCACGATATTCTCTGGAGTCACGTTCGCTGATAATAATTTCTACGTCTTTTCTTTCTGCTTCAAATTTCGGGCAGTGAAAGAAAATATGCTCTGCGTTTTCGCTGCCATTGCCGCAGAATGAACATTCTGTTCCGCTATCGTGACCGTATTTGTACAGGTACTCTCGAAAGCATCCGTGTCCGGTCAGGAATTGCGTCAGATAATAATCAGAATCGCCGTTCTTCCTCTCCACCCATGTTTTCACGTTCCTGATTAGCTTGTATGTCCACCTTCCATTTTCTGCTATGTCCCAGCGCCTCTGCCACTCACATAAGCTTTCCTCCCTTTCCTTATTTCGCTCTGCTGTTGTAAGACGCCTCCTTGCGCTTCTTGATTTTTCGTAGACTCTTTTGAGCTCTAACGCCATTATGTCCGGTGGTATGATGCCCGATATGACCCCGGCCGCCTCGTGTGATACTGTGCGGAATCCACAAATAACTCTTAATGCATTAAGCCGAGTCAGAGATCTTGCTTTCTTCGCATATGTTTTATTATGCATTGCTGGTCCCCATATTGGCGCTGCATACCGCCGATTGACTCACTTTAGCCAAGAGTGCTCGCTTGCCCTGGCTTGGTCCTCCAACATTAGCCATCATCCTGGATAGGGCCACAGTTATTCGCGTCGCTTTTGCACATGCCTTTTCAATGTGCGTGTTATAATTAAGCCGCGTGTCTATTACAACGCCTAGGTATTTTAACGACTGCTGAGTCGTTATGCTATGGCCATCAATATTAAAAGTAGCATTTTCTATTTTTTTTTCTGCTGGTAATTAGCACTGCTTCCGTTTTTCGGGCTGCTGGTTGAAGCTTTTTTGTCCTGAGCCAGCTCTTTATTCTTAAGGCGGTGTCTTCACATAAGCTTTCTACTTGACCGATTTCTTTCCCTACTACCGTTACCGCAATGTCATCGGCGTACCCGATAATTTGGACCTCTCTTTCTAATGGCAGTCGAAGCACTCCGTCATATAACACGTTCCACAGCAGTGGACCTAGCACTGAGCCTTGTGGTACCCCTCCCGTCACCCTGTACTTCTTCGGTCCCTCATCTGTATCGTAGAGTAGCAGCCTATTCGACAGGTATTTGGAGATAATTCTCAACAAATACTTCAGTGTTCCTTTGCATTCGAGAGCGCTCATTATGTATGGCCAATACGCAGAATTAAACGCATTTTTAACGTCAAATGTTACAACTGCACAGTATTCTTTTGTACCATACATCCACCTCGTTCCTTCGATGGCCTTGCTTGCCACATTTGTCACTTTCGTGATCGCATCGATGGTTGACCTGTGCTTACGAAAACCAAATTGGTTTTCGGCGAGTCCTGGATATTCTTGCTCCAGTTGCTTCTCCAGACGTATGCATATTATTCTCTCCAAGATCTTTCCAAGCGTGTCTAGCATGCAGAGAGGGCGGTACGAGCTTGGTTCTCCAGCCGGTTTGTTTGGTTTCTGCAAAAGCACTAGGCGCTGTTTCTTCCATATTTTTGGAAAGACACCTTCTTGCAAACAGCGGGTAAAGAGCTGTGAGAAGGGGCTCGCTTTGTGTGTTATAACCGTTTTTAGCGCCTTGTTGGGGATTCCGTCTAGACCCGGTGTTTTGGTATTTCCAAACCTTTTGGCTGCATCTATCACTTCATCGTCGGTGACCGATGGTGCGTCTATTACCGTATTTATATCTGATAATACAGATCCTTCGTTCCTCTGCGTAGGGAAAAGGGTTTCCACGATGTTTTCCAATAGGATGGGACAGGTTGGTGCTCTCCCTTTGCTTCCTTTGAGTTTTGTCTTCACTATTTTGTACGCATCGCCCCATGGATTCTAATCGGCATTTTCGCAGTGTTCTTTGAAATAGGAGAGTTTGCTTCTTTTGATTGCTTTCTTGAGCTCACGGCGTTTTCTTTTAAAACTTTCGCGCAGGTTTTCGTATTCTGGTGAACTTCGTCTTCTCTGGCAGGAGCGCCTGGCTTTGTTGCAGTCAGTTCTCAGGCTGTCGATTGCACTATTCCACCAGTATGCAGGCTGTCTATAAGCGCTAGCGCCTTGTTTTTTCCTGCACATTGCAGCGTCACATGTTTTGCTGACGTGCCTCACTAATATCTCCGCCTGTCGTTCTGTATCTTTTACATTTGTGATGTTGTCATCTAGCATAAGTCGAAAGAGATTTTCGTCGAACGTTTCTGCTTTCCATCCTTTTGTCTGTACCATCTTTGTGTGCGCGTATGTTTCACTCGTGGGTTTTCCAATCTCCATTATAATGGCTAGATGGTCACTATGCGTATAGAGGTCAGAAACTTCCCAGCGTGTTGATCGTACCAGCGGGCTACTAACAAACGTGATGTCAATCACGGATCCACGGCCATTTTTTTCGAAAGTGTTCCTATTTCCAGTATTCAATAGCACAACCTCGAGCGATGAAAAGGCCTTGAGTAGAGCGTTTCCTCGTTTGTTCGTGCTAACACTTCCCCAGTCCACAGCCCATGCGTTAAAATCGCCTGCTACGACGTTATTTGTAGTTGTTAGGATTTCCTGTACAAGATCATCCAATATCTTCTCAAACGCGCCTTGTGGGACACTCGGTGGGATGTAGCAACTATAAAAGTTGATTCCACCGATCTTGGCTCGTGTGAAGTAGGCCTTTCCTAACAGTTGGCTTCGCAATGGTTCAGGTTTAGCTGGATAACTTTCATTTATTGTATTTTTTATACGCTTCCTGATATAGAGGGCATCTTTTACTACCTATTTGGTGGTTTGAGTTTTCCCTCCCCTTGCTCTTGCAAGCACCACAAGACGGAGTCTTGTCGCACGTCTGTGCGAAGTGTCCCTTCTTAGACAGCACTTGCTCCTGTCATCCGAATTGCTACATGCTGCTGCTAGATGCCCATATTCCAGACACCTGAAACACCTTTTCAGATTTGGTTTTTCCCTTAGCCTGCAGACTACCCAACCTATCCTAATTTTCCGTTCGTTTAGTAGTATCCTTGCTTCCAGCGCAGGGAGGCTTACTACCGCTACCTGCGTACCCGCATATGCCGCCCTGAGGTTTTTAATCGCACTCACATCAAAATTATTAAGATCTTTCACCTGCTTCCGTATAGCCTCCGAAATGTCCTCTTTGGTTGTGATCTCGTCCAGGTCCCGAATTTCTACTATGATTTCGTGGGTAAGCGCTTTGATTTGTGCCTGGTCCCCTAACAGTTTACTTATTTCGCCCTTTAGTTCGCTCGTACTTTCCATCTGTGTTTCCTTAAGTTCCAGCAATATTTCTCCTTTGGCTGTTTTCCGAATACGCGATACATTTTGACCGAGTTTCTGCAGATTTTCTTCTTTTCTCACCTTCATAAGGATGTCTCTATAGGACATATCTCCAGAGCGCGCTATGACTATAGCATCGGGCCGTGGGGGTGGTTTACGGTTTATCTTCTTGTGGCTTTGTGGCTTGCGCTTGACGCTTACCCAGCCGTCCTCTTTTTGTGCTTCCTCTCTGCACTTATCAGGGCTGTTTCCCGATGTCTTTTTGTTTCGCTCCGCTTGCTGGTTTTTCGGCGCCTCTTCTTGCATCGTCTTATTTCTTCTAGGCGGTGTTTTCCGTTTCGGCGGGTTTTCCTCCCGCGGCCTCTTCGGTGTTGTTTCCGTGGTTGCGGTCTTGAGCTGCACATTCCGTCTTGATTCCATCATTCCTGTGTGCTCCTCCAGCGCTTTTGAGTATAGCTTTGCTATAGAACTAAGGATGTCCCTCATGTTGTTATTTATAGACCGCTGCGGTGGATGCATTGCTTCAGTCAGCCTTTTTATGGCATTTCCTAGTTCAGCAATGTAGTCCACAGGATGTCGTGCCACTTTGGCTTGGGGTATGCTATCTTCTAACACCGGTGGCGATGACCTCGCGCGCACCGATTTATTTACTGTGGGCGTCTGATTAGGTGATCGGGCTATCCTCGATACCCGCTTGAAGGGATCTACTTCCGCATTTGGGGTCCTCACAGTCAGATCTACCTCTGATCTAGAGTTTTCAGCACGACCGAAAAAGCCGCTTCCATTATTTGTGTTGTTTTTATTGTTATTGTTTCTCATATTACTTTCCATTTGCTTCTTTTTTTAACAGCGCATCGTGTGTAAGGGGGTGGGCCGAAATAAACTGGAACGGGTATACCCTCGGGGACAATGCCCCTACCCCAGTTCCCTGAGGCCAGTCCTTTGCTTTGCCCGGAAAACACGTACGGACCGGCGCTCACCCGGGGCAACATAGGCTACTACTCCTATGCCCAATGCACACTTCCTGACCAGGGACCGAAGTGGCTGTTTACTGACACACGCCGCAGCTAATACCTCGGCAGAGTCAAGCTCACATCACCCTCTCCCTTTCGTCAACGGAGAAGTCGCTGGCGAAGAGTTCAAGGGACTCCCAGTATGTTGCGTCGTGTACCGGTCAGGTAGATTTAATCAGCCGCACCTAACATGGTGAACAGACGCTGACCAGGAAGCCGCCCATTATAGATCCGTCGCGCCTGGATTTTTTGTTTTTATTACACAACATGCCTTTGCATGTTGCGGGAGACACATATTACAAAGGGGCGGTGTCGATTCGCCCACTGTCGCAGGAGTTTCAACGGTCTTGCTGGCTTTTATACCGCAACCTCCACTCCCGCCGCTTCTCGTCGTGGATTGCTTATTCGTTTAAACTTATTTCGCAACTAACCTGCTACTACAGGCCGTCCGGCTATCCGCGACCTGCCGACCCCCCCGGTCGCTTAAAGCTCAGCGACGGTGACTATTTCCTTGGAAATTTAGAGTCCCCAGGACAGTAAGTCCACATATGTGTATGTAGGTTTGTGCATACATTATTTTTTCGGCAATGTCATACACACATATGTACATATAGAGCAGTGCGCGCACATTATGTTACTGATGAACGATAATATCTTCATTTGAATTATACTTGTACATACATATGTATGTAATAATGTATGTAATTATGTGCTGATAGATGCGTATGAAAATTTAATTGATGAAATGTGATTTACATATAATATTGTTGTAATATATTAAGTTTTTAGGGTAATATGATAGTATTTCATATATGTACTTACTATACATATAGTATAGCATGTACACAAACATATTCCTATATGAAATTATATTATGGTATCAAACATAAGAAATATTTAAAAAATAGCTCTTTTTCGAACATTAAATACAATTATTGTTTTGGAAATAGCGTAATTTAATAAGAATAATATCAGTTTTGCATGTATTCATAAAAATACGCAAAATGATAATCATATTAATTAATACGATGGCATGTAAACGTTTAAAAATATAAGCATAAGGCCAACATTTGTACGTCTGTAATAGCAATGTATATTTCTGAGCATAGTTTTCATTGAAAGCTCAGTCTGTTCGCACGCCACTGTTAAAATTTCTCCTTCTTAGCTACCTGTGGTGAAACACGCTCATCGCATTTTGTTAGCTTTTGGCAGTTCACACGCTTGTCCGTTGTTGGCCCTTCTCTATAATTTACGTTCTCTGCATATGCAGATTCCCTTTTGCTGGTCAAAGTCCAATAAGAAAAAACGGTAATACATAACTTGCCTTACATCTTCTGAAAAACTTTTAGCAGGTCTCCATTCAATCATATCACCGCACTTCATCTTCTAGACGATCTCCGTGAAAAGCACTTCCGTGTACAAACAAGTTTTTACTTAGTTATTGAAAATATTTCCATTTATTGAATTTATTTCTTTCATACTTTATTTCTCTCCACAAGTTGTCAAAAGATTATAAAAAAATATGTTGTTGTTTATTTCCCGACCACAATCATATAGACCAAATAAAAACATCAATTCTTATGTTAGCGTGGTGTTTGTACTAGTATAATGCATTGTGATATTTTTCTTTCTAGAAGTCTGATCGACGATTGCCTTGCGATTTGCTTTGTACTGGAATAGCGACGCTGTTATTGAGCTCCTCTATTTAACTGTCATCCTAACCTACACGCCGGTGCAGCCTGTCGATAACCAAAGTAACTCTGGTGACAAAGTATAGACGGTATAATTCTATCAGCCAACCCTCGAAAGAATAAAAAGGCGACTTGATGTCTATAGTACAACAGACTATCCGGAACTGTTGGATCGATAACTCGCTCGTTAAAAGCCTATTGTGAAAGCAAATAAAGCTAGGTAAAATGCAAATATTAACTACCTTAGGAAAAGAAATTAGGCTAAGAGCTGGAAAAGTTAACGAAATTGCTAAGAAACTCTTTGATTATAACATAGACATCGTGGCCATATAGGAAATATTTTGGAAAGTTTTTTAGGAAATACTGCAGCGGAAACGATAAAATTTATTCCAAATAAACGACACAGTGGAATAAGGGCAGAAAGATTAAATTTTAGGTTTTGATCCCTTTAACCAAAGACTACACAAGTTAAGAGTTTAAAACCAATTTTACAATAATAATTTACCAATGGAGGATGTAGTGGTCAAAGATAAAGAGCGTTTCTGTAGAAAGATGTACTACTGTGATCAAATTGAAAGGTAAATTTTTAGTTTATGCTTCGCGTGTTTTTCGAATCGGTAAATATTTGTTGTCTGTAATTTGGTAGTACTCTTAGTAACATCTATGCTAAATTTCACAATTTAAATATTTATTAGTAGTGGAGATACGCGCCGTTTTGTGAGGTTCTAAAAGTGAATTCTTCGATTTTTACTATGTCTGAAATGATTGAACAAAGAAGTGCGATAATGCACCATCTCATACTGCATTGGTTATTAGTCATAATTTCGCCACATTTTCAACTAATATCGTGCCGCTACCACCGCATTCGCCTGATTTACCTTCGTGAAACTTCTTTCTATTTAACAAATTCACATGTTTACTTCCAAGGACACCATTTTGTTTCAATTGAAGATATAAAACCTGAATCGAAGAAGGCTTTGATGACTATCACGTCGGGGGATTTTTCCAAATGCTATGATGAATGGAAAATTCGTTGGCAAAAGTATCTTGCAGATAGACAAATTCACTTTTCAATTTGATCAAAGTAGTAGATGCGTAAGCAAATATGATACATTTATTAGTATGAGTTTGCTAGTTTTACAACAACATTTATTATGAGCATTGCGTTTCCACACAAAGGCATATCCAAATTAACATGGTAATTTCACGGAAGCAATGATACGAATCAAATTGATCATGTTCTCATATTCAAAAGAAGAAGAACCAGTGAAGCCGTAGAGGTCCGAAATCCAACAGTAACGCTTACTTATAAGAGAGAAACTCCAGAAAAATCTGTTCAACATCGGACAAGCCATTGAAACGAAAAGGAGGAAATAAAACAAGAAAAAACTAACAAATACAGAAATGAAAAGAGATTTAAAAACTATAATCAAAAATATTATTATCAAACCTAAAACCTTAAAAAACGAGAGAAGGAATAGACAATTAGAAATAGAGGTGGGCACGGGCTGGGCTTTTTTTCGTGGTCCGCGGGCTTACACAGTCCCGGAGCGGGAGCGGGCCCGGGCCCTAAAATTAAGATTCTTGCGGGCTTCGTGCGGACCCGGGCCTTAGCAAAAAGGCCCGGCCCGTAAAAACCCGAAATAAGCCTGAAAACAATTTTGATTTGATAGCGCTATATTTTTTTATTCTCGAACTAGAACCGCTATTTATCGAATTTTAATTGCTTATCGATACTACTATCGATTTGCTTATACAATATTTTACTTGTTTGCACACCACTGATTCAAAATTGGCGTCCTATTGTGAAATTGATATAACTTTGATATATAAAATATGCGACAAAATCGATTATTTTACGAGAAAACTCGATTCTCGAGTAGAATCGGAATCGAGTTTTCTATCCCTACTGGCAGCCATCGCGTGCACATATAAAACCTCCGCACAATAACCACCACAAAAAAAATGATTTTTTTTCCATGATATTTATATGGAAAACAGAAAATTTGAAAGAGGCACCTCTTAATATTAATATTAAGAGCTCATCTTTTGAGTGACTTTTATTTTACACATTTCGAAAGTTTTGAGCCTGTTTTTCAGTTGAAAAAAAAGGTTGCCTCAAAATGGCACACCCTAATGTTCATACATACATATGTAACGGGTGATTTTTTAAGAGCTTGATAACTTTTTAAAAAAAAAAAACGCATAAAATTTGCAAAATCTCATCGGTTCTTTATTTGAAACGTTAGATTGGTTCATGACATTTACTTTTTGAAGATAATTTCATTTAAATGTTGACCGCGGCTGCGTCTTAGGTGGTCCATTCGGAAAGTCCAATTTTGGGCAACTTTTTCGAGCATTTCGGCCGGAATAGCCCGAATTTCTTCGGAAATGTTGTCTTCCAAAGCTGGAATAGTTGCTGGCTTATTTCTGTAGACTTTAGACTTGACGTAGCCCCACAAAAAATAGTCTAAAGGCGTTAAATCGCATGATCTTGGTGGCCAACTTACGGGTCCATTTCTTGAGATGAATTGTTGTCCGAAGTTTTCCCTCAAAATGGCAATAGAATCGCGAGCTGTGTGGCATGTAGCGCCATCTTGTTGAAACCACATGTCAACCAAGTTCAGTTCTTCCATTTTTGGCAACAAAAAGTTTGTTAGCATCGAACGATAGCGATCGCCATTCACCGTAACGTTGCGTCCAACAGCATCTTTGAAAAAATACGGTCCAATGATTCCACCAGCGTACAAACCACACCAAACAGTGCATTTTTCGGGATGCATGGGCAGTTCTTGAACGGCTTCTGGTTGCTCTTCACCCCAAATGCGGCAATTTTGCTTATTTACGTAGCCATTCAACCAGAAATGAGCCTCATCGCTCATCGGACACGGACGCGAAACACATTTCGAACCGAACACTGATTTTGGTAATAAAATTCAATGATTTGCAAGCGTTGCTCGTTAGTAAGTCTATTCATGATGAAATGTCAAAGCATACTGAGCATCTTTCTCTTTGACACCATGTCTGACATCCCACGTGATCTGTCAAATACTACTGCATGAAAATCCTAACCTCAAAAAAATCACCCGTTATTTATATATTTATTTTTTAATGTTTATGAAGCATTTAACTTACTTGTGTATCTTTTACAGGCATCAGGGAATTCTTGGATGAGAAGAAATCTGCAGAAAATATTCTAAAAAATGTTCAGGGCATTTTGCAGGATTTCAACACACTTGAAACTATCGATCGAGCTGTGTTCGTTACGGACAATGGTGCAAATGTCGTTGCGGCATTTAAAAGCTTCAAGCGCCTATCTTGTGCTTGTCACAATCTGAACTTTGTCATGGATGACATCATTGAGAAAAATCTTCTTGCGGAAGTGAAGGCTTTAATAGATTGCTGCAAATCATTAGTCAAATAATTTAAACATTCTCAGCTTAACAGTAAGCTCTCAAAAACTCTGAAACAGCAAGTTAAAACACTCTGGAACTCTACATTTTTTATGCTCTTGAGTATATTTGATGTAAAACAGGAAATAAAAACCCTCTTACTTAAAAAAGATGAGCTACAGCGAATTAGTAATTTAGATATTTCATTACTTGAAAACTTTTTTTGCTTCTTAAAACCTTTTAAGGACTTCTCTGAAGCACTTAGCTCTGATAAGGAACCAAAAATGCAAATATTTGCATTGTGGTCTGAAAAATTATGTTAACTTTGCAGAACTAGCATACTTGATTCCCAAATAATAACTGAGTTTAAAACAATGACTCTAAGCGCATTAGAAGTCAGGTTTCTTCCGGCAATCGCTCCTTTTTTTTTGGGCTTTTCTTGAACCCTCCTTATAAGGAGATGAATTTCCTCTAGGAGGAAAAAAGAGAAAACATGTTAGCTATGGTAAAAGCAATGGTCTCCGAATTTATAGGAGATCATGAAAATAGTAGCTTTGATGACATAACTAATAAAATAAGCCCAAATAATTCCGAAAATGGAATGTTTGTTGAATTTTTAGACTTAAGTTATGTAAAAACACGAAAAGTTGAGAAAAAGGCTATCGACATAGAGCTTGACAAATATTTGGCCAATCCAGTAGCTCATGGCACACTTTATTTTAGAATTCTGGAAAAATTCAAGTTACTTAAAATACCTTCCCAAATTAGCTCGGACCATTCTGGCTATTCCAGCCAGTTCGACTACGAGCGAAAGGCCTTTTTCAACATCGGGCCATGTTTCAAATGAAAAATGCACTACGCTAAAAAGCACAAATTTAGAAAAAATTTTATTTTTAAATAAAAATATGACTTAGGTAGTTTTTTTTTTAATACATAACAATATTCAATATACCTTAATAAATGTGCACTTATATATACATATATAACTTGCATGTCCTTTAAATTTCCTAATACGTGTAAATAAGTTTCGTGCCATTTTTAAGAGTTCTAAAACTGTACAGTCAAATCGACACGTCGACGAGCGCTGTGCTACATTGTGATACAGTTATTCGATTTTCTATAATTGTCATCATTAAGTGTATATTAGAGCGCAATTCTGCAAAACGAATTGTTTTTTCCCCTTTTAATTAAAGGCAGGTAACCGGAAAATAAAAAAAATGAATACCAAAATTGCACTTCTGTATTAAATTTCATTCAAATTCTCAAAAACTAACAAAGGAGTTTTTATAATGCCTAAGAACAAAATTTCATTTAAAAAATATATGGTTCGAAACCGGTTCAAATCCATATTCAATTAAGCAAAGTTGTCCAGAATGATCCATAGAACATTTTCCGCATACGGAATTTTTCCTTGATTTCATCTCCCTCTAAATCAGCCTGCTCTAATGTACGTACGAGGTATAACAGTAATGAGACTGATTCATAAAAACCGTATGTTTGAAAATTATTCTACAACTCTGCCATCCCCTTCAAAGTAGTCCCCTGGGGTAGCTATACAGCGATTACAGCGCGTTTTCCATGCTTCGTAACATTTCTGGAACGCTTCGACAGGGATGTCCGCGAGTACCCTCGTCACGGCGGCCTGGATGTCCGTAATCGACTCAAAATGGGTTCCTTTGATCACCGATTTTGTTTTAGAAACAAAAAAAGTCACAGGGTGACATGTCGGGCGAATAAGGCGGCGACACGGCGATCTCTTTAGAGGCCAAATACTGGCACACGCTGAGGGCGGCGTGGCACGGTGCGTTGTCGTGATGAAGGATCCAGTTACGAGCGATGTCTGGGCGCACCCTGCTGACTCATTTTCGCAATCTTTCGAGTACTTGGCAATAGTAGACTTGATTCACAGTTTTCCCGGTGGAACGAATTCTTTGTGGACGATTCCACGGCTATCAAAAAAGGCAATAATCATCGTTTTCACCTTCGACTTGCTCATGCGACCATTTTCGTGACGACCACTACAAACAGAAGTCTACTCAACTTGACGCAGCAGGCGAACTAAACAAGGTAGAGCGATGGTACATACATATATCAATGGAGGGATACCGAAAAAAAAGGAATTTCAAGGTCACAGGTTTACCACAAGCTCGGCAATAAAATCAGTCTCATTACTTAAATGTTAAACCTCATATATCAGAATAATAATAAAAAGATTGACAACTGGACTCTTTAAACCAGCAAAATTTTAAAATTCTCGTTATTTTCTGAACACACCTTATATCTTATTAGACGGAATTAGGTTGACTTTTATATAAACATGTCAGGAACAAATCTTTTATACTACATGGAACATGTTGTAAAGAATTTTGAGTACCACATATAATTTTATTTAATTGTGCTTCCTACTTCATTAAGGAACATTTTGTTCATACAATGTGAATAAAAATTAAATTGATATAAATATAATAAAGTAAATATACTTTTTGAGATTACTCTCAAAATTCAGTTCATAATATTTTTTTTCTCAAATTTAAGTATGCGTATTATGCCAGCCTAATGAATATTTTAAACTAAATATTTGTAATAGAATTTAGCAAAATTTATTGAAATTACTAGAATGTATATATTTACTTTATAAATGACCTTACTCCACATAATGTGGCACTAGTTTGGCTTATACGAGTGATTTATTGTAGGTATCATAACAACAAAATGGTCAACTATTATGCACAAGAGGTTCTCAGTTACTTCGACTACAGTGTTGGATACTGCTATAACAAGAGTGACACAAAATTCAGGCAACTCCTTAATTCTAACGAATAAAAAACTTAACAATGAACGCAGTGAAATCAAGGACAAAGAACATAATACTAACAAAACAATGTTGTGGACTTATCAATCCCAGTTATCTCCATATTTATTATGACATACAAATATGTACATACAGTATATTGAGTTTAGAGGTGGTCAATTTTCATCCTTCGAATGCCAGTACTCGTATTACTGTGCACGTTCCAAAAGGTAAGTGAATTCAAATTCACTTAACATATAGGCTTTATTGATACTTATCGCAATGACAGACATATTACTGTGGCAAATAATAGCGAGATTTTTTAATTTAAATTTCGCGCGAACAATCCATTTGCCGAAGTATTTTTTTCTAGGTTGGTATGACTATCAGAAACATCTGTGCCAAATGTCATATCAAAATAACCTGAAGTCTTTAGTATGTATATGTTTGTCTTTCTAAACTACATAAAGTCCATTCGGCCATTCTTACGACGAGTGAAATTATTCAACAAAGAAGTTCCATTAAATTTTTATCCGCGTATACTGATTTTTGAAAAAGTAAACAAACAATAATAATAAATTATAAACAAGCAATCAAATAAAAGCCAATGCACACAACCTATTATTGATAAACATTAATAAATAGTGCACAAAACAAATAGATAAAAAAAAATTAAATTCGGCTGCACCGAAGCTA
Organism: Bactrocera correcta; assembly: GCA_027475135.1. NCBI lineage: Eukaryota > Metazoa > Arthropoda > Insecta > Diptera > Tephritidae > Bactrocera > Bactrocera correcta. The sequence goes on from CM050322.1 coordinate 68,128,828, forward strand.
ATACCAGGTGCGTTCCAAAGTAAACAGAACTTTGAAAAAACAGAACAAATGGTTTTTCTCGACAAAATCAATTTATTTTATTCATCCTTGTGCTTCAATACAGCTTTCTGCACGGTCCAAAAGCATGTCGAATGAGTGTTCTATTATATATTCTATATTCTTTAGAATGGCCTCTACATCTGCATAACGCTTCATGAGCAAATGCATTGTATTGAAAAAAAAAAGAAGTCATACGGTGCCATATCGGGTGAATACGGGAAGTGGTTAATGGTGGAAATGTGATTTTGGTCAAGTAATCGTCTTTCGAATGTTGGATTCTGAGCAATTTTTGGTCGTCAGTCAATTTGTGCGGAACAAAGCGTGCTCATACCTTTCGTAAGCGAAAATGTTCGGTCAAAATGCGATAAATCGATGTTTTGGAGATGTTCAATGCCATTTCCATGAATTTCAATGATTATTTCGGCCGATTGATGAATTCACGCACAGTTTCGATAGAATTTGCGGTGATCACGGATTTTGATTGGTCCACATGTTGATCGTCATTTATGTCCTCACGACCATTTCGAAAACATTGTAACCACTCGTGCGCTCTGCTACGGGATAGACAATCATCGCCATAAACTTGCTTCAAAAATTGAAACTTTTCGGTAAAAGTTTTACCAATTTTAAAATAAAATTAAATGTTGTCTAGAAACTCATTTTCGCACCGATAAAACGTAATAACTTCACTTCCAATCTATGAAATGTCATGAAATTCTCAGTGGACAATCGATAATGATAGCTGAAAGCACCTTGCAGAGCACTAATTTTTTAAACATAATTATCCTGTTTTAAGGCCCTAATTAAGTGATAGATAGGTACAAAACAAAACCTAGGTAATAAACAAAGTTGGAAGGTTAGGTAAAGTGTAACCAGGTAAAATCAGGTTCTAAAAATTTTTATAAATTGGATGCAAACACATCGGATTACGCGTTCAGCTTAAACTTTGAACAACCAGCACCTTTAAAATTTATCGAAAATAAATATTTTTTTTAAATAACAATTATTTTTTTGAAAAATATAATTATTTATTTATTTTTATTTCCTAATTTTTTTTGTATATTTTTTATTGGTATAAATATTTTATATTAATTTATAAAAATGCCAAGAGTACCAAGGCAGTCGCAGGAACAAAGACGTCGCAAGATTTTGAATCGAAACCTAAAACAACATAGCCAAAATTTGGAAATAAATCGACTAAGGAACACCGGCTATACTTGTATTGCACAATTACGAAGATCAGATTTGAAGTTCCGTAATGAAGAGAATTCCGGACAGTTCCGCACGTTCCAATAGACGACAAAACCTAATTCACAGAGCTGCGCAACAGGAGCGCGACGCATTAGGACATTCAAACCGACGACTGGATTCGGAATACAGAGCTGAAGAGCAGGAACATAACACCACAGAACATATAATTAGGCGAACGAACCCAGAATATAGGGCAGCGAAGCAGAAGCTTCGACAAGTTGGGGAGTAAATGGTAAGCCAGAAAGAATAACAGATGACGTCGTGAACTTTTTTCTGATGCACTGCTAGAAGAACAGGCACGTCAACGTCGAGCTGCCAATATACTTGATATGTACGCACTGAAATATGCGTGTGTTGTGGGGGCACTTGGTTCATTCACCAAGTAAAACGCTAGAAAAACGTCAGACCTCATCAAAGTTCACGCACTCGGAAGATCCTAGAAAAGTTTTTTTTACTTGTCATCGAAGTTTCTATCATCGCACACTGGTCGATTTCATAGGCCAAAAATAAAAAAATAAATGTTTGAAATTTACCACGGTTTGTATCAAAGCTATTTCTTAAGACACCAATAAAACTAAAGGTAAATACATTTTTGCTCTATCCCATTCATAGGATCTACGAAAAGCGCGAGAAAATAGACAATAGAAACACGCGAAATGTGCGGTGAAAATAGCTTAAAAATTATCTCTTATAATAAATTAAATTGCAATATAAAATCGTGCTTAATCCCCATAAATCAAAATGTGTAATGAGAATAAAGGAGTATGTTATATAACAAAGTAGTTTTTATATAATAATATATTGTTTTATTATTTTAAAACGATTGTTTTATAAGAGCCCTTTTGAGTGCCAAAGTTTTTCTTTATACATCGCTTTCAGGTATACAAAAAGTTGTGATCCCAGTCTAGCCCTCAAATGGATCAAGTTAGTTTATATTAGTTAATGTTTTCTAAGTCTATGCTTTTGATTTCAGCTGCAAATTTTTTTAACTTTATTTGTTATTCATGTTATTCTACCAGGCATGCGATTTTTTGTGTGTTATTTTTTTATAATTTTTTGTATTTATATGTATGTATATTCATGCATATTTTATTGTTTTACATGTTTTTTTTTTCATCATACATATATATACATACTTAGCTTTGGTTTTATTTTTATAATTTTCTCACTTTAATCAAATGCTTATTTTATACGTACTTTTATTTAGGCACATCATATCGTATCATATATTTGGTGTTTAGAAAATGTGTGAAGAAATATCACTTATCGCCCAAGCAAATTTAATAAAGCTTCAGTATCTACTTACTAGAGTTTCGTTATCAAAAAACTTGATATTAACTTTTTACCCTGCTGTGATAACAGTTTAGAGGAAAAACAGTTTTCCTGAGCAAATAAAGATCTCAGAATCTGATGATGACTGTTGCACCACATTGCCTCACAAATGTAATTAATGAACGGAATGAGCCTTCTAATTACCTATTATCAATACGAATATGTCGCATTGATGGTAATTCCGGTCAGAGCGAATAAAAGCAGAAATTTGAAAGTAAAAATTTGGAAGACAATAATTTATTTGTCACGACATACATACGTATGTCCCTGTACAATTGATAATAAAATCGCAAAATGATGAAGAGCACAAACTTCTTCTTCTTTACTGGCGTAGACACCGCTTACGCGATTATAGCCGAGTCAACAACAGCGCGCCAGTCGTTTCTTCTCTTCGCTACGTGGCGCCAATTGGATATTCCAAGCGAGGCCAGGTCCTTCTCTACTTGGTCTTTCCAACGGAGTGGAGGTCTTCCTCTTCCTCTGCTTCCCGCGGCGGGTACTGCGTCGAAAACTTTCAGAGCTGGAGTGTTTTCATCCATCCGGACAACATGACCTAGCCAGCGTAGCCGCTGTCTTTTAATTCGCTGAACTATGTCAATGTCGTCGTATATCTCGTACAGCTCATCGTTCCATCGAATGCGATATTCGCCGTGGCCAACGCGCAAAGGACCATAAATCTTTCGCAGAACCTTTCTCTCGAAAACTCGCAACGTCAACTCATCGGTTGTTGTCATCGTCCAAGCCTCTGCACCATATAGGAGGACGGGAATTATGAGAGACTTATAGAGTTTGGTTTTTGTTTGTCGAGAGAGGACTTTGCTTCTCAATTGCCTACTTAGTCCGAAGTAGCACCTGTTGGCGAGAGTTATCCTGCGTTGGATTTCTAGGCTGACATTGTTGGTGGTGTTTACGCTGGTTCCAAGATAGACGTAATTATCTACAACTTCAAAGTTATGACTGTCAACAGTGACGTGAGTGCCAAGTCGCGAGTGCGACGACTGTTTGTTTGATGACAGGAGATATTTCGTCTTGCCCTCGTTCACTGCCAGACCCATTTCTTTTGCTTCCTTGTCCAGTCTGGAGAAAGCAGAACTAACGGCGCGGGTGTTGAGGCCGATGATATCAATATCATCGGCATACGCCAGCAGTTGTACACTCTTATAAAAGATAGTACCCTCTCTGTTAAGTTCTGCAGCTCGAACTATTTTCTCCAGAAGCAGGTTGAAAAAGTCGCACGATAGGGAATCGCCTTGTCTGAAACCTCGTTTGGTATCGAACGGCTCGGAGAGGTCCTTCCCGATTCTGACGGAGCTTTTTGTGTTGCTCAACGTCAGTTTACACAGCCGTATTAGTTTTGCGGGGATACCAAATTCAGACATCGCGGCATAAAGGCAGCTCCTTTTCGTGCTGTCGAAAGCAGCTTTGAAATCGACGAAGAGGTGGTGTGTGTCGATTCTCCTTTCACGGGTCTTTTCCAAGATTTGGCGCATCGTGAATATCTGGTCGGTTGTTGATTTACCAGGCCTAAAGCCACACTGATAAGGTCCAATCAGTTTGTTGACGGTGGGCTTTAATCTTTCACACAATACGCTCGACAGAACCTTATATGCGATATTGAGGAGGCTAATCCCACGGTAGTTGGCGCAGATTGTGGGGTCTCCTTTTTTGTGGATTGGGCATAGCACACTTAAATTCCAATCGTTGGGCATACTTTCGTCCGACCATATTTTGCAAAGAAGCTGATGCATGCACCTTATCAGCTCTTCGCCGCCGTGTTTGAATAGCTCGGCCGGCAATCCATCGGCCCCTGCCGCTTTGTTGTTTTTCAGGCGGGCAATTGCTATTCGAACTTCTTCATGGTGGGGCAATGGAACGTCTGCTCCATCGTCATCGATTGGGGTATCGGGTTCGCTTTCTCCTGGTGTTGTGCGTTCACTGCCATTCAGCAGGCTGGAGAAGTGTTCCCTCCATAATTTAAGTATGCTCTGGGCATCGGTAACTAGATCACCTTTGGGGGTTCTACAAGAGTATGCTCCGGTCTTGAAACCTTCTGTAAGCCGCCGCATCTTTTCGTAGAATTTTCGAGCATTACCCCTGTCGGCCAGCTTATCAAGCTCTTCGTACTCACGCATTTCGGCCTCTTTCTTTTTCTGTCTACAAATGCGTCTCGCTTCCCTCTTCAACTCTCGGTATCTATCCCATCCCGCACGTGTTGTGGTCGATCGTAACGTTGCGAGGTAGGCAGCCTGTTTTCTCTCCGCTGCGACACGGCACTCCTCGTCGTACCAGCTGTTCTTCTGCACTTTCCGAAAACCAATGGTTTCGGTTGCAGCTGTACGTAAGGAGTTTGAAATGCCGTCCCACAGTTCCCTTATACCGAGTTGTTGACGAGTGCTCTCAGAGAGCAGGAGTGCAAGCCGAGTAGAAAAACGTTCACACAAACTAATTTAGAAAAACTGCAGACCTTCGTCCACCCGCTATTGCCGTCCTGTTCGAATTCAATTACAAAAGGAATCAAATCCTAAATGCACTAGATTTGTGCTAGAGCCTGCAAAGAAATTAAGTTCAAAATATTCCTGGTATTATCTTCCTTCGTCAGTCATAACATCGCTCCCGATGTTATTCAATATGCACCAGTTTCAATTGGAGAACTCTCATAAGAATCTGCTGCGTCGAGCAATAAGGATGTGAAGATGTATTGACTCGCTACAAATTAGGACTTGCTAAGCCGATTGCTTTTGAGCTTAGATCCTTTCATTACCAGTCAAAGAAACTATCATGAAAAAATAAATCAATTTTATTAAAATCAATTTTTGATTTAGTTGAATAATATTCATAAAATCCCTTTTTCGTTTATCAACTTTTTTAATTTAATATAATTAATTAAAATTTGTTGCCATCGGGGGGCGGCGGAGTGAGATACGGGAAAAGGAGATTTTGAAAATCTTTGGCAAAAGTTTCACTTTAATATAAGCAGTGGAAGTATTTTTGGCCGCTGAATCCATACAAGACCGACCACTGTACATCGGACCAAAAATACAATATAACTTTTACAGCACCTGCTATCGGATTGTCGAACAAGGTAAAATACCACATAAGTATCTGCCTCTCAGAAGGATTTGAGTTTCCGGATATTCCGAAATATCTTTAGGATTAAATTAGGCTAATATCACCGAGAATCCCATTTATCCTCATCATATCCTTAGGATATGAACGACAATCTGCTATTCGTAGAGCTGTAGCAAATATCCCGATTTCTGTTGGTGAGACAGTCACTATGCTGCCACGAAGATTTGACAACAGCATATTTTATTCAAGTGCACCTGAAACGTCGCTTGGAAAAAAAAATTGCAGGCATTGAATTATCTGTTGGTTACAGAGCTCTACGTCAAATACAACATTTAAATGTCAAGTGATTGGCTGACAAATGTAGGAAACGAAGAAACTGTGCCATTTATTGCGGATTCTGCAGATGAGGCAGCAGTTAGAGACCTGCTTATTTTTGCCCGTCAGGAAAATTTATAGAAAATGGAAGAGGAATTAAATCCAAGTGGCTAGGAAACTTTGATGGGCAATCAACCCGTTGAAATCATATCGATTGAACGGGTTGCAATGGCATCAGGGCAAAGTTGATGCCCAAGGGGCATTACAACCAACGATGATGCTCAGGAGTTGTCGTATCCAATAATTTACTGCGAAAAGTAGAGGACATCAACGACAACTTATATTCAACATGCCATATCCGCCGATGCCGGGAATAGAAATTATTTACCCTGCAGCATATCGGAAACAAATTTGTAAACGGATCGGAAATTTTTATTTGGGACTGCATTTATCTCAAACCAAGAAGGCTAAAGCCAGACGTGAATTGGATGCTTTACAGGAGAATTCTACGGACATATACTTGTATGTACCGAGTGTACTGCAGCATTACTCTCAAAGGCCCGATCAATTGGAAGAACTATGTTTAGCAGGTTCAGATTTTCCAAAACAAGTAGGAATATTTCTGTTAGTAATGAAGACTAGAAAACGAGGATGACACGACAGCTGCACTTGCAATGGCATTAAAAAATTGATCAGGATTTTTAAGGAAAAGGAAGCAAGCATTTATTCTGCGCTGGAAACATTTTAGCGTTAAAAATTCAAGAGCTGATTTCTTCAGAGAAACTGCCACGATGTTTCACCCATGGAGAAACGAGGAGATCGAGCCCTTAAATAATGATGTCAAGAGTGTTTGCAACGCACATGGAGCAAATGGAGTACAATATTTAATTTCTAGATTCTGGAAAATCTGCAGAGAGCTGGCTCTCAACTTTTGGATCCCGAATTCAAAGCTCCGTTGCTGTTCCAGAGTAAATAGGAGATGATAATATTTTTCACTATTGACAACAATAGTTTGGAAGAGGTGGTTCGATTAATTAAACTACTACCTCTAATATTAGAAGGACATTTACTGGCAATGGTACAATCACTTAACAATAAGCAGAAAGAATACTTTGCTCATGTAATGTACCATGTCAGTAAGAAGAAAATCTTCTAAGGATATGTCAGAGGTGGTGCGGGAGTGGGCAAAACCCGGCTTATAACGACTATATTATCGTTAACATTGCGCGCCAGGAACTAACCCCGAAACAGCTAAGGTATTACTCTGCGCACTCACTGGCAAAGCAGTAATTGAAATCGGAGGTATAATACTTCCTTCCGTTATTCACTCCCCGTCAACCAGTCCACCGATCTTCGATTTTCGGCGACGCCATCCATCTCTTTTATTCAAATGCTGGAGAAAATAATTCCAATACAACAAAACTGGTGAACACGATTTCGACTGAGAAGGATACAATTAAGTCAAGTCCCTTGACAGAACGTAGCAGGGTTAACATATTAGAAGCCATGAGCAGAGGAACTAATGCAAGTGGATGCCGAATCGCCTGGATCTGAAAGCACAGTGGGGGGACTATGGATGAACCTCGCAGAATAAAGAATTGGAAGCTTTGCACGTTCAAAGCAGCCGCATAGTCGCAATGCAGATTGGACACCAATCATGAACGTGGTCCGTTCATTCCAATACGAGCGAAATGAAGAATAACCATAGAACGTATGCAGTTCCCTGTCATTCCAGCTGAAGCCATTACGATACATAAAAACCAAGGTGGAACATACGCTCAAGTTGCGCTTCATCTAGAGGGTAGAGTTAGAAAACTGATTTGATCCGCCAGAACAAAACAGCAAAGATTGGGTATGGACAAACATTGATCCACCAACGACCTCTGGTATCACATAGTAAACACCATATAGTGATCATGACGGAATATTTTTAAGTTTAGGAAAATAGATATGTTATATATGAAGATATATGTTGGAATCAATATTAACATAACTTAGTATAATAATATTTGGTGAAAGTCATAGATATGAGTAATGTAATTTATATAGCATAAATATGTATTATAGAAATAAAAATATATATTTTATTTGCTCTGTGTTTTTATAAAGCAAACTGTAAATATATATGTATATGATATATATATAATAATATATAATATAAATATTATAATTTTTTTTAATAATTTTCTTTCATTAAGTTTATGTTAATAAAAAATATTTTTACAATTTTAAATAACTTTAAAGGTCTAAAAGATCCAATTTCTTTATTAAATAACCTTAATGTTTCTAGCAAACGACCTGGCTAAAAAGAACTAGTAAAATGTTTTCATATGGATGAAAAGCACTGGCCGGTTAAGTCTTTAGATTTACTTAAACACATTGTTACTAAAAGAAATGCACCTGCGAAGGGTATATTAGCTTCGGTGCAGCCGTTTTTCTTGTTCTTTCATTATTAGACAATTTTTGGTAATAAGTATTATTATTATTTTATTGTATTAGGCCAATAAAGTTTTTCAATTTAAAAATTGCATAACATTCTCGATATAAAGTCATTTAACTCTGAACTTAGTGTTGATATTGCAATCTATTTTAGAAGAAAATTTTAAAATATTATATATATTTTATATAGGAGTACGTTTCCCTCTTTGAAACAGCTTTTCTTTTTGTTTTTCAACAAATTCTGAAATATGAAAAAATTGGAAATATTAAAGATAAATATATATTATGTATGCCTATTTATATGGCAATAACATTCGAAAAAAACTGCTCAAATTTATTGCAATGTATTGCAATGTAAATCTAATGTATGTAGATGAAAAACTAAACGATATAAATTAGGAATCAGTAGTTCACTAACCTATAAATTGTTTAATCGATCGCTTCCGACATTCCTCGCACGAAGCTTTCCAAACTTTCTCACTCATGACATTTTGTTTATTTTTCACCTAGGGGTAGTCAGAATTTCCAAAAAATAAATTTTTAGTTAAGTGTAATATCTTACGTTGATCCGATAATTAGTTTTTGAGTTATTCGACAAATAAAAAAGAGAGCTCGG
>CM050322.1:68138888-68276292 GCA_027475135.1 Bactrocera correcta
AGTATGCCTTTTCTGAGGCGTCACAAAAGCCATGTAATTCGACTTTGTGTTCGGGGGAGTAGTTTACCCATCGTGGAATTTGTATCTGAGAAATGTCATTCAGATTTTTTGCGAACTGGAACCATTTTTCTAAGCGAAGAGGTTTCACTTGTTCGTCCCAGTCGGTTCCATCTAGCCATAATTCTTGTATTAAAATTTTCGCTTGGATCATAATTGGCGAAAGCCATCCTGCGGGGTCGAAAAGTTTTGCCACCGAGGATAAAATCTGTCTTTTCGTTATGGCTGATAATGCGGATATAGACTCTGTCGTGTATGAGAACTGGTCCGATATCGCATTCCATTGGATGCCTAGTGTTTTTTTTTTTGTACTTTCCTTTTCGAAAATAAGAAAATTAGTGTCCAACAAATTTTCTTTTGGTATATTTTTTAATATACTTGGGTGGTTCGCCGTAATCTTTTTTAATGGAAGCCCTGCGGATGTGAGGGCTTGGATTACTTGTGATAATGATTCGTATGCTTGTGGAAGACTGTGACTTCCAGACAGAATATCGTCTACATACGTTTGTGTTTTTAACACCTGGGTCGCCAGAGGAAATTCTGACTTGGTGTTTTCTGCCAATTCGTGGAGCGTTCGAATGGCTAAATATGGGGCACAGTTTACGCCAAAGGTAACTGTTTTTAATTTAAAGTCGCGCAAAGGACTGGTGGGGGATCTTCGGAACATAATACGTTGAAAATCTTGGTCGTCTTTATATACGCCTATTTGCCGATACATTTTTTCAACGTCCCCATTGAATACGTATTTGTATATACGCCAGTTTAGAATAAGCAGCATTAAATCAGGTTGGAGCGTGGGTCCCGTAAACAGGATATCGTTTAAGGAATTCCCCGAGCTAATGGATCTTGAGGCATTGAAAACAACTGTTACTTTAGTTGTTTTTTTATCTGGCTTTACTACTGCATGATGTGGCAAGTAAAAGGAGTAGTATTTGCCGTTGACGATTTTCTCCCCTGGGTTTACTTCCTCCATATGATCTAAATGGAGGTATCCTTCTAACACACCATCGTATTCAGATTTGAGTTCGCCTTTTTTAAGTAGGTTTCTTTCCATACTTAGAAACTGCTGTATTGCAGAGGTGCGAGAGTGACCTAAGGCGAGTGTGTTAGGAAATTGTTGCTTAAGTGGTAGTCGTACGACGTACCGACCATTTTCTGATCTAGTAGTTGTGGCTTTGTAAAAATCCTCACAATACTGATCTTCAGGGGTTGTGACTGATATGGGGGGGAGTTCTTCTAGTTCCCAAAATTTTCTCAATTGTGAATTGAGGTACTCATTTGAGACTTCCTCAACTTGAGTTGTTAATGTTGTAACTGGTTCCGCAACTAGTCCGCTTAGGACCCATCCGAAAATGGTATTTTGCGCCAGAAGTGTTTTGGTAATTTTCTCAATACCTTCGGGAATAATTTGTGGTATGAGATCGCTAATAGTAGATCTATTTGAGCGGGGGTGTTGCAGTTTGGGTCTGCTAGCTTTAGGTGTGAAACCTTTTGCCAATGCTTGCTATTTATGTGATAGCTTGGTAGCATGTGGGTTAATTGCGGTAAGACAATAGCTTCTGCTTGTATGCGCTTATCCGCTTTGGGGGAAAAGAGGGTAATGGCGCAGATTTTATTTGAGTTTGAACAACTCTTCCGCCCATTCCCGTGATTTCAAAGATGGCCAGTTTTGTTGGTAACTGTAGCCTGTTTTGTGCCCTAGACGCTATAAATGATCGTTGCGATCCTTGGTCTATTAAGGCTCTGAGTTTAAACAGTTCTCCTCGGTGCTCGATGGAGACAACTGCTGTGGGTAATAGTACCCTACTGTGATTTTCGCTATTTAGCGATTGGGTTTTTAACGCCTTTGAGCAGCATGGTGCTTCTTGGCAGTTTTCAGAATTTGTTGTTGCTCGTTTTACGTTCGCATTGTTCGGGGGTGAGCTGGAAAAATTAGTAATGTGTAACATTGAATGATGTCGTTTATGGCAATAAACGCAATTAAATTTGCTTTCGCAATCTTTAAGCGTATGCGCATGTGACAGACAGTTGGTACATAATTTTTTCGTTCTTACGAAATTGTTTCGATCGCTAACATTCATTTTTTTGAATTTATCGCACAATTTTAGTTTGTGACCTCCTCTACAAAGATCGCATGACGTTTGCTTATATTGTTCGGATGTGAACGATTGATTTTTAAAAAAGCTTCTATTTAAATTATTGTGGCTACTTGCTTGGGGTCTATTGAAGCTTCTATTGAGGTCATTTTGAACGGTTTTCGTTCTGACTAGTTTTTTATCTACCCTTTCTGCAATTTCATATTGGGTAGTAAGAAATTCTTTCATTTGCTGCCACGTTGGGCATTTTCTACGCGATGAGAGCGATTGCTCCCACAAAAGTAACGATTTTTCTGGTAATGCAGCTGTGCATATATTTACCAGAATGGGGTCCCAATTATCTGTGGGAATATTCTGTGTCGATAAAACCGACAAACAATTCGAAACAGTGGATTGAAGCTTTATGAACTCTTCACTTTTTTCTTTCTGTTTCACCTGTTTGTCGACCAATATTCTTTCGTTTTCATAACGTGCTTTTAGAGCTTCCCAAGCAAAATTAAAATTTTCGTCATTGAGAGCGAACTGTTTCACTATTACGCCTGCCTGACCTTTGGTTTTATATCTGAGGTGATACAATTTCTACGCTTGTGACAATTTGGGATGGATTATGTACACAGCTGTAAACATGTCCCGGAAGGACGTCCACTGTTCATAACCACCATGAAATATATCTGTGTCGCATACTGGCACTTTAAGGTGAATGCCTGAACTTGCCTCTTGGGCTTGTCTTGGTGGCAGCTCTACTCATGGTTTTGGAGTAGGTGCAATTGCTCTTAATAGCTTTAGTTGATCAGAAATCATTGCCTTTGTGTCTTCGAACTGGTCTAGGCAGTGTTCATACTTGGTGTATGCCGAGGATTTAAAATTTTCGGGTAGATCTGAGTCGTCAGATTCTACGATTGCGTCATATGCCGCTTGGAGACGTGACCAAAAATTGTCTAAATTATCTTTTTTAATTTCTAAGACCGATTCAGAATTGTCTTGAATCGGTGAAGATGCAAATCAAGTGCAGTATCATATCAAACTGTCACTCTCAGCAATGAATTTTGTATAAGTAATGTCTTTACCCCTCTTTAGTTTTGTAGCACCTTGCTTTGAGCGTGTAGCTTCTGCCGGTGTACACGGACTTTTTTCGTCTGAAATCATTTTTGGAACTTTTAGCAACTGAGTTGTTTTACTGTCCTTTGAGTCTGAGCTCATTTAAAAGATGAATAGAATATCAAAACGTCGTAGTGAAACTAGACTTGCAGATGTTTAAAAAGGTTTCGTATATAAATTGTTCAATAGAAGAAAATCAATAAAACCAATGGCTTTTGGATACCGAGATTTCGAAAAATATTTTCTTTTATATATGTATTTATATATGTATATGAGTAGACGTGAACTCTTAAATAAGTAAGAGTTTTGAACGAACTTAATATGATAAGACGTTTTACGTATTTTATAGTGTTTGTAACCGCGAACTCTTTTAAGTTAATAAGAGTTTTCCAAATTAAGTAAAATATTACGCGTATACTGAATATCGCTTAAATCTGATTTAATTATCTATTGTTGACCGGAAATTATTATAAGTATTTTATTTTTCCGTATATATATCTTTTATATATGTTTTATGTCCAGATGTCCTATAGGGTATACCTATAGGTGGATATTTTATTTATTATGTGCTAATGAGCGCTCGTATTAGAGATCACTGCACTTTGTACATATGCATGCATGTATGTACATATGTATTACGCTTTGGTTTTTTACACAATCCTGCTTGTTTTTGTTGATCAAAAATCAAGGGGTATTGCGGGAAATATGCCAATGTGGACTTTGAATATATTTTATACGCAATCCTGCTTGGTTTTGTTAGACGAAAACCAAGGGGTATCGCGGAATATATGCCAATGTGGACTTTGAAGCAGTGAGCGTATCTACATGTGTGACCATACACTTATGTATGTGCAAATTTTGTAGTTTATAAATCCTTTTTGTTATATTTATTGTTATTTAATTTGTACCCAATGTCGATTGGGTATTTTTTTTCCAGTATATTGAATATATTTATATGCGCCCGTATGTGCATATATATGTACGCATGTATATACATAAGTATATTTTCCTACGAAGAAACCACGAAAAGAGAATTAACCAACCGCAGGTAATTCTCTCAGGCTCACTCGTTTTTATGTATATATGTATATATGTATTTTTATTTGCGCCGCATATACATGTGTGTATGTATATATGTACATATGTTCGCCGTGTTAATAAGCCGCGAAGAGAGAATTTAATAATCTTTTAATTTGAGATATATGTATGTATATATATGTATTTGAAAAATATTGATGTGAATATGATTAAGCATATGGATCAAGTTGGTTAGAATAATAAGTGAGCAAGTTATGCTCTTTGGAATGAATATGTAGAAATATATAGAAATATATGTAACATATATGTATGTATGTATTTTATCTTCAATTTTATTTGCGCATATGTCTTTTTCTTTTTCTTATGATTGCCGCAGCTTGTTATAACATACCGGTAAGCATTTACCGGCAATCAATAATCCGCTATATACGTTATCGAACTGCTTTGTTTGCGGTTTCTACCCGAAAATAAACCGGATACCGGGTTTTGTTTGACCGCAATTTTGGTCAGACCGTAATTTAGAAATTTTTTTTTTTTTTTTTTTGTTTTTTGAATTTTAAACATACATTTATGTATAAAAAGTATAAAAATACAATACTGTTGGAAAACGATACCACTTTTTTTATTTCCGCCAGGGGCTTTTTGGGGATAATACTTGTAAGTGTGTATGTGTGTATGTATTGCGTGTGCCTTTTTGTGATGGTTGGTGCCTGTTTTTCTCCTCCCCGAGTCCGTTTGCTGCTGGTGTTGTGGTTGTGGCTCCAGATTCCAATTATGTCTCACTTTGGCCTTTGTTGTTACGGCGCTGTGCTTGTTTGTACTAATGCTTGTATGCTTTTTTTTTTGTTTTCGTTTGTGAACACTTGGTCACCTCACTTTTTTCTCTTCTTTTGTTTTTTTTTTTTTTTGTTGTTTCACCATACATACATATATGTATGTATATTATATGTGCGCATGTTTTTTATGTTTAGCACTTTTAGTCACCTCACTTTTATTTTGTAACACTTCACTTTGTACGTCTTGAAAAATTTTGCACATATGTATATAAGAGCCTTAGTGTATGTGTAGATATGTATGTATATTATATGTTTTCAAGATCTGCTTTTGGCACTACCGGTAAAAAATTTTGTTTTTGTTTTTTGTGGAGGCTTTATCCCACCGGTACTTTTTATTTTATTATCCAACGGATCTGTTTCTCACTTTGTTGCCACCGGTGTATAAAAAAAAATTTTGTTTTCACAGTTTTTTTTTTTTTTTTTGTTTGTCACTAACGGGCTTTTGGTTTTGCTCCCTTTGTCACCACCGGCTTTTTATTTATTTATTTTTTTTTTTTTTTTTTTATTTTACTAAGTCCAAATTTTTCACCTTTTTTTTTTTTTAAATCACAATTATGTGCACATATAATGTTCTTTTTTGTATAGATGTATGTATATTTTTTTATTCACTTCACGTTTTTGAGGATATTGTTTGGTCAGAAGCATGTCACTGTGCAAAATCGGATGACCGTGACCATGAATTAGGCTATTCACCTTTGTGAGAGCACCGCTTATGCATATGCACATCAATTCTTACATCCATATACATATGTTACGGTTTTCTATGATTTGTAATAATTGCATTTTTTGTATGTTCTCATTTTCGCTTGCACTTCTCAAGCAGGTATATATATACATACACACAAACATACGTTTTCCATACCTACGCCCTCATAAGCATATACGCACAAGCTTACGTAGCTAATGAGAAAATTAGGCACAAGAAGGGATAAAAACCGGTGCTAGCATAACATTAAGACATTATAAGTGAAGCATTAGGAGTGTTAAGATTAAAACTAAATCATGTGTAAAACTTAAATTAAATAAAAATCAATTTGTTTAACTGGACATTAATTTATTATTGGGCTCCTACATAATTTGGCGACCGTGACAGGACATGTGTTCTACATTTAATATTTTCGATCAAGAAAAGCCAATAAATTAATGTCCAAGTTAATTTAAAATAATTAGTTTTGTGTTATTCTGGCAAGAGTTGGCTCTGCGTTTGTTCAACCAAACGGAATTTGCCCACATCATCTCATCATCAGAAGCTGTGTAGCGGTATTCAACAACGGATCATTTGGATTGTTGTACCCGGACAACATTCTGTGTGAGCGCAGATAGCAATTCTTGCCACACATCATCGTACTTGCCGCTGTAATCATACATCCAGATTACACGTGGTTTTATTAACGTACGTTCGAGATCTTCTCATCAACATCTGTCGAAGTTACCGACAGTTCGTCAACTCGTCGCAGTCTCCGTGCAGGATTACGGGACTCATCACATAACAGTTTCATCGGATTACAGATCTGCTTTTGCTACATTTACAATAACTGCATCGCATTCTTCACTGCTCAGGTATTCGTATATATTTATTTCGTGCCTACAAATGCCTAACAACAGTATAGCCAATGTGCCTAACACGGCTGATGAGGAACAATCGCCTTTTTCCTCGCTAATTCAAACGCGTTCAACGATTCTTCGCAACCTACATAGTATAAAGCAACGAATTGCTTGTGAAGAAGTCGATAATGATATGCACGTTCTCGAATGTCGACTACATATTGTTGAGTCCTACTTTCAACAAATTTGTGACGTCCAGAACAACATTGAAGCTCTTTCTCCGTCAGACCAATCGAGAGCAGAAATTGAAGAAACATATATTTCAATAAAATCTAAAATACTTTCGTTAATCAACCCCAGAAACCGCGTTTCTGAGTTGAACAATAGCATTTTCAACGCAACAACTTTTGGAAGCACTAGCAGTTACCATAATCGATTGCCTTCACTCAAATTGCCTAAATTTGACGGCAAATATGCGGAATTTAAACGTTTTTTCCGCGCTTTTTGTAATATGGTGCATGATGATCCAACAATGCCAAAGGTGGACAAATTTAATTATCTTTTAAACTGTCTTTCAGGACCAGCCCTTAGCGTCATCGAACCCTTTCAGGTAACCGAAGAAAATTACCCGAAGGCTATACAACGGCTGAGGGAAAGATACGACAATAACGTATTGATTTTTCAAGATCATATTACATCGCTTTTTAACACTCCGGTTATGAAAAAATCTGACGCAACAAGTCTACGTAATATTATCGACACTGTTGCAGCGCTTCGAGGCTCGTTACTTTCGTTGGGTTCAGAAAGCGACATAATGAATTCAATGCTAATTCATATCGTTTTAACCAAAATTGATTCCGATTCCAAATCAGCATACAATCAAAAGCAAGAGTTTGACTACTTGCCGTCGTGGGACGATTGCTACAAGTGGTTGAATCGTCACTGTCAGTATTTAGAAACCTGTTCAAACGGTGAAAACTCAAAGGTAACACAGCGAGATCATAAGCTACACGGTAAGAAAAATGCAAATTCATTCGTTAATGCGATGTCGGCATGTATACATTGCAATAATATAGAGCATAGCCTAAACAATTGTCCTTCATTTCTACAGTTGTCAGCTAAGATGCGTTTTGATTGGGTGAAGCAAGCAGGAGCTTGCATCAATTGCTTACGAAAAGGACACACCGTGTCTAAATGTCCATCAAAATCTCGTTGCCGCGTATGTCATCAATCGCACCACTCTCATCTTCATTTCGCCACCGTTGGAACTACAAATTATCCATTTGCACAAACATTAGAACTTCAAGGGAAAGACAATACTTCGCTGAATCCATCGCATCAGTCACCAACTAATCCATCGGTTTCACTCATCGCATGCACACGTAAAAGAGCGATATTACCGACAGCGTTAATTTACATACAGGATAAATTTGGAGTGATGCAGCCAGCTCGCGCGTTATTGGATTCATGTTCCGAATTAAATTTCATCACCGAAGAAACAGCGAAGCGATTGCAGCTTAAAAGGTTTTTCTCCTATCAGGAAATCTCAGGTATTTCAGATATTCGTTCTAATTCAAAGTATGCAGTAAATGCGAAAATCAAATCTCGTATTGGAGATTTTACTTGTATGTCGGAATTCGTTATGACTAAACATATTACAACACAATTTCCGAGTAGTTTTATAAATACTTCTAAATGGAATATTCCTGAAAATCTTCAGCTTGCGGATCCATACTTCTACAAACCGCAACGTATAGATTTATTGCTCAATGCAGACATATTTTTTGAGAGCCTTCAAGAAGGCACAATTTCACTTGGAAAAGGCTTACCACGCCTTCAAAACAGCAAATTAGGTTGGATTGTAGGGGGCAATTTTGAAAAGCCTGCTGATTGCCGCCCATCCATTTGCAATGTCACACTAAATTCAAATCTATTGAATATCGATTCGATTCTCCAACGTTTTTGGGAAATCGAAAATTTCACCAAAAAGGAAGCAACGTTGTCCGAAGAAGAACGTTTATGCGAAAAACATTTCATTGAAAACGTTCAAGTGAAAAATGATGGACGTATACAAGTACGGTTACCATTTAAGGTTTCACCGACAATATTAGGCAACTCTTTCCATAATGCCAGGAAAAGATTTCTCGCTCTTGAACGACGTCTATCTAACAATAAATTACTAAAAAACATGTATGCGGATTTCATAAAAGAATATATTGAACTCGGGCACATGGTTGCCATAAAAAACTTTGATTTCAATAGCTCGCACTATATAATTCCACATCATTGTGTACTTCGTCCACAAAGTACTACGACCAAGCTTAGGGTTGTATTCGACGCCTCTGCGCGCACCACTTCTGATCATTCATTAAATGAAATACTCATGGTCGGAGCAACAATTCAACGAGAATTAATCATAACATTATTATCATTTCGTTTGTATCCTTACGTATTAACTGCCGATATATCAAAAATGTATCGGCAATTTTTTATTGACGAACAAGATCAACGATATCAACTCATTTTGTGGAGAAACGAACCTCATGAGCCATTACAGTTGTTTCAACTCAAAACTGTAACTTACGGTTTGGCTTCTGCACCATTCCTAGCTATTCGCAGTTTATTCCATATTGCTGACGTCAATAAAGATGTCTTTCCTCTAGCATCGTCTGCTATTCGTGAAAGTTTTTATGTTGACGACTTGTTAACTGGTGCAGATAGCATAGACAACTTACAAAAACTAAAAATTGAAATCATAGAAGTTCTTCGTTCTCATGGCCTTTCTTTGACTAAATGGCACTCGAATTCTACACAATTATCTGACGCATCTTATAATGAAGTTGTCATTAAAACAACTGAAGAAAACATTACCAAAGCTTTAGGCACGTCATGGAAACCTTTAGCTGACACCCTTTGTTATCGCTATGAATTACCAGATATGCAGTCAGTTACAAAGCGATCAGTTTTATCAATTATTTCCAAAATATTTGATATCCTCGGTTTATTGAGCCCCGTGATAATACGTGGCAAAATATTAATGCAAGAAATTTGGATTCGCCGATTAGATTGGGATGAAACACTACCACCCGATCTCCATAACATTTGGTTACAGATTACAGCCGATTTAAACTTCATTAATAAAATAGAAGTTCCTCGTTATGTACAAACAACATTCAATTCTCGTTGTGAAGTTCATGGTTTCGCAGACGCATCGACGCGCGCATATGGGTGCTGCATTTATGTACGTTCTGTTATAAACGACACTTACAAAACTACGTTACTTATTGCTAAATCTAAAGTGGCACCGATTAAAGCACAATCGCTTCCTCGTTTGGAGTTATGTGCAGCACTGTTACTGAGTAGGACTTGGCAAAAAATCAAGGATAAGGTATTAAAATTTTGCACTAACATATATTTTTGGACTGACTCAGAGATCGTGCTAAAGTGGCTCAACATTCACTCGGCGACATTAAATTGCTTCGTTGCCAATCGAGTCTCTGAAATTCAGGAAACTTCAGAAGGCATTAACTGGAAACACGTACCAAGTGCACAAAATCCTGCAGACATCGTTTCACGTGGCTGTAGCGCTCAGGATCTTGTAAGTACGATTTGGTTCTCTGGACCAGAGTTTCTAATGAAAAATTCATCGGAATGGCCTGTAAGCAAGAAGGAGTATGACATTAAAATCCAAGATTTGGAACGACGGAAAGGAATCAACCTCAAGTGTAGCAAAAGCAGCAACGAGGGAAACATCATCAATATCATCATCAACCGCAGTTCATCGTACCATCGATTACTTCGCGTCGCTGCATATATATTTCGCATTTTCAACAAAGTCGCTGTTAACAATAAACTAACGCCAGCAATGATACTTCATCTACCGTTAGAAGAACTCGATCATACTTGGTGGCGAATCGTCGTAGCTATTCAGCAGATCGAATTCGCTGAAGAAATTGAAAGACTTCAAAAACAACAAGAAGCTAAATCGTTCGTACAGAAGCTGACTCCTTTTCTACATGAAATGAATCTCAACGGAGTGAGAGTTTCAGTTCTCAGAGTCGGTGGTCGTTTGTCAAAGGCACCAATTCCTTTTGACGCAAAATTTCCCGCACTTCTTCCAAAAGATCACCGATTTACATCTTTGTATGTAGAATACCTTCATCGGAAGCATTTACATGCTGGTCCAAAGGTTTTAATAAATCTCTTGCGTGAGCGAGTCTGGGTTATAAATGCTCGCGAAATCGTAAGGAAAATCGTTCGAAACTGCGTGCTCTGTTTCCATTATAAACCTAAATTAATGGGTCAAATTATGGCGGATCTGCCTGCCAATCGTTTGCAAATGCAACGCCCATTTCTAGTTAGCGGCGTTGACTTTTGCGGCCCTTTCAGTACAACTTATCGTCTTCGTGGAAGAGCTCCATACAAAACATATATCGCAATCTTCGTATGCTTCGCATCCAAAGCCATACATGCAGAATTAGTATCCGACCTCTCTACTAACAATTTTATACTTTGTCTAAAACGTTTTGTAGGAAGACGCGGCATACCTCAACGCATTTACTGTGACAACGCCACAAATTTCGTTGGCGCTCAAGCAAAATTGAGGGATCTTCATCACCAATTCTTCAATCAAGCGGCTACTGATGACATCACTAGTTATAGCACCAACACTGGTTTTGAGTTTTGCTTCATTCCGCCTCGTGCTCCACATTTTGGTGGTTTATGGGAGGCGGCAGTAAAATCAATGAAATCCATTTTGCTAAAGAACATGTCAAACGCGCACCTGACATATGAAGAACTTCAGACCGTCGTAATAGAAGTAGAAGCCATTTTGAACTCTCGTCCACTGACACCGCTTTCAAATGACCCCAATGATGGCGAAGCTCTAACTCCGGCTCATCTATTGATTGGGACATCATTACTGTCGATGCCAGATAAAGCTTTTAATATGAACACAGGATCGTCGTTAACGCAATGGCAGCGGGTGACGTATTTGAAGCAGCGTTTCTGGGAAATATGGTCACACGACTATATTCTTAGCCTACAACAACGCTCGAAGTGGTTGAAACCGGAAGCCAACATCGAAATTGGTCAAATGGTCATCATCCATGAGTCCAACTTGCCCCCACAGCATTGGTCACTTGGGAGAATTATCAACATCGTCCCTGGTTCGGACGGCAAAGTGAGGGTTGTGGACATCAAAACTACAAAAGGGATTATAAGGAGAGCAGTCCATAAAATTGCACCATTACCTATTTCGGATTGAAATGCAAGCATTTCAATGGGGGGAGCATGTTTGGTCAGAAGCATGTCACTGTGCAAAATCGGATGACCGTGACCATGAATTAGGCTATTCACCTTTGTGAGAGCACCGCTTATGCATATGCACATCAATTCTTACATCCATATACATATGTTACGGTTTTCTATGATTTGTAATAATTGCATTTTTTGTATGTTCTCATTTTCGCTGCACTTCTCAAGCAGGTATATATATACATACACACAAACATACGTTTTCCATACCTACGCCCTCATAAGCATATACGCACAAGCTTACGTAGCTAATGAGAAAATTAGGCACAAGAAGGGATAAAAACCGGTGCTAGCATAACATTAAGACATTATAAGTGAAGCATTAGGAGTGTTAAGATTAAAACTAAATCATGTGTAAAACTTAAATTAAATAAAAATCAATTTGTTTAACTGGACATTAATTTATTATTGGGCTCCTACAGATATTATTTATTATTTTCCGCGTCGTCGCGTCACCGTGATTAATTTTTTATTTATATATTATTTTTATTCTTTTATTTTTCACTATTTTTTTTTTTGTCCTTTTTTTTTTTAATTGACTTTATCACTGGTGCCGTCCGGTACGGCTCGAAGGACCATATTTACTTATAAGTCTTTTTTTTTTTTGGTTAGAAAAAACCTCGCGGCACTTACCCTTAGTGTTGGCAATTAATTTGCTGGCAAAACGAAAAAACGAAAGCGGGATACTAGTCGGTGGTACTCGTATGTACGTATAAGCGCACGGATCGAATAAGAAAGAGGCTCGGCGCCGTCCGTCAGTCCCTTTTGTTCATTGTGTCCGGTGTCCTCGTGTGTGGTGTATATGATGCAGGTGTGTTGAGTGTGAGGTGTGGATGTGAATGTGGTACAGATGTTTGGAATATGATGTGTGGATGATGTAGATGGTGTAGTCGTGTTGAGTATGGTGTGTATGTGTGGGGTGTGTCATATTATATTAAGAGGGGGGTCAGTTGCTCATTTAGCCACTATATCTTAAAAAAACAATAAAACTAACGGTAAATACATTTTTGCTCCATATCACTCGTACGCGCTACGAAAACCGAGAGAAGTGAGACAATGGAAACACGCGGACTGTGCAGTGAAAATAGCTTAAAATTATCTCTTATAATCAATTAAATTGCAATATAAATCGTGTTTTATCGCCATAAACCGAAATGAATATTGAGATAAAAGGTATATGTTATATAACAAAGTGATTTTTATATAATATTATTTTGTTTTATTCTTTTAAGACTATTATTTTATAAGTGCCCTTTTGAATGGTATGTTTCTCCTTATGCATGTTTTTCTTTATATATCGATTTAAGGTAGTAGTCTGGAAAATTATGCCTACTTTCATGACTTCTATGAAGAGTGTTTCTTATAGAAAAATAAAAGTGAATTATCTTGAATATTTAAAGTGTTTTTATTTACATATTGAAAATATAAAAAAAAAATTATTTGAAAAAATTTATTACTTTATCACTATTATTTTGTCACTCGAAGTTGAAAACCCAACAGAAATGCACGTGGGTGGCCCGGGTGATTTTGACTCACTTGGTGTTATCTGAAATCAAATATTCATAATTATTCTTAATCTATAGGCATGTCATTCTGGTCGGATCTACTGCAGTTAAATTTCAAAGGTAAATAACAAAATGAAGGACCATGAAAGAAGTCTTTTTATTTCAGCTAGGGGAGAAAAAAATTCTCGTTAGTACCGACGAGAACTATAAGTGTGTAGAACAGCCGGACCCGGGCCGACCAGAAAAACAATATTTTGAGAAAAACGCGTTTAAAGTTCGGTCGACCTTAAAAGTTGGACTCCGAGACGCTCTAGGAAACTCGTTATAACTCCCGAAATATTTTGAATTTCTGTCCGAAATTTTCACAGTATGTTCTCAATACATTGTACTTTCAAACTACGCAAAAAAAAAAAATAGATTTTTTGAACCCAAGTTACCAGACGACTACCCTATACATATATACAAAAAGATGTGATCCCTGTCTCGCCCTAAAATAAGTCAAGCTTGTTTATGTTAGTTAGTATTTTGTAAGTCTATGCTTTTGATTTCAGCTGCCACCTTTTGCCCCTCTCTTTGTTACTCATGATATTCTATTTGTTATTATTATTTATTATTATTATTTTTTTTTTTTATGTTTTTTTTTTCGTGATACATACTTGAGCTTTGATTTTCATTTTATCATTTTTTCACTCTTGTAAATTTTTTTTTATATGTAATTTTATCCCGCCGAAGCTAATTTAATAAAGCATCAGGATCTACTTATTGAAGCTTTGTTAACAAAAAACTTGAAATTAACTTTTTATACTGCTATATTAACATTTTAAAGAAAAGCAGTTATCCTGAGCAAATAAAGATGTCAGAATCTGATTTTAAGATGAGTTAAAAAAAATATCGGACCACACTGCGTCACAAATGTAATTAGTGAACGCAATGAGTTCTCTAATTACCTATTAATAATAGGAAAATGAGGTCTTGATGGCAGCTCTGGGCAAAGCGAATATAAGCAGAAATTTGAAAATAATAATTTGGAGGACAATTATCTATTTTCCACGACATGTCCCTTTACAACTGATAATAAAATCGCGAAATGATTAAGAGCAGAAATATATTTGGTGAAACTGCAGACTTTCGTCCACCCGCTATGCCGTCCTGCTTGAATTCAATTTCAAAAAGAATCAGTTCAATCAACCCTAAATGCACTAAATTTTTTCTTGATCCTGCAAGAGAATCAACTTCAAAATTTCCAGGTATAATCTTCCTTCGTCAGTCTATAAAATTTAATTCACCCTCGCGATGTTATTTAATATGCACCAGTTTCTCACAAAAATCTGCTGAGTCAAGCAATAAGGACTACTACTTGCCACCCGACTTGCTCTCCTTCTCACTAAGGGCACTTGTCAACAACTCGGTATAAGGGAACTGTGGGGCGACATTTCAAGCTCCTTACGTACAGCTACAATTGAGACCATTGGTTTTCAGAAAATGAAAAAGAACAGCTGGTACGATGAGGAGTGCCCTGTTGCAGCGGAGAGAAAACGGACTGCTTACCTCGCAACGTTACAATCGACCACAAGACTTTTGGGATGGGATATATGTTGAGAGTTGAAAAGGGAAGCGAGACGCATTTGCAGACAGAAAAAGAAAGAGGCCGAAATGCGTGAGTACGAAGAGTTTAATAAGATGGTCGACAGATGTAGTGCTCGAAAACTCTACGAAAATATGCGGCAACTAACGGAAGGTTTTAACATCGGAACATACTCTTATACAACCCCCAAAAGTGACCTACTAAAATTATGGAGCGAACTCTTCTCCAGCCCGCTGAATACCTTTGAAATCAGGAGATGGTGAACCTGATTGGACAATGGATTACCCGACCATGTAGAAGTTCAAATAGCAAATATAGCGAGCTATTCCACTGCTCTAAATGCCGTGGGATAATCCTCCTTTTCATCGCGTATAAGGTTTTTTCGAGCGTACTTTGTTAGAGATTAAACCCACCGTCAACTAACTGATTAGACCTTATCAGTGTGGCTTAAAGATGCGCCAAATCTTGAGAAAGACCCGTGAAAAGGGAATCGACACACACCACCTCTTGGTCAATTTCAAGGCTGCTTTTGACGGCTCGAAAAGTAGTTGCCTTTATGCCGAATTTGGTATTCCCTCAAAACTAATTCGGCTGTTTAAGTTGACGTTGAGTAACTGCAAAAGTTCCGTCAGCAACGAGAAGAACGTTTCTGAGCCGTTTGCGGCATCCTATCGTGCGACTTCTTCAATCTACTGCTGGAGAAAATAATTCGAGCTGCGTAGCTTAATCGAACAGGTACAATTTTCTATAAGAGCTTGCGTACGCCGATGATATTTAGGTCATTGGCTTCAACATCCGTCCCGTTAGTTCTGCTTTCTCCAGACTGAATAAGGAAGCTAAGAAAATGGTAGTGAGTAAATGTAAAACGAAATATCTTCTGTCATCAAACAAACAAACGTTGCACTCGCGACTTGGCTCCCACGTCAATGTTGACAATCATAATTTCGCTCCTGAGTTGTGTTCGTCTATCTTGAAACCAGCATTAACACCAACAACAATGTCTATGTCCCTTAATTTAAGGTGATACGTACAAGCGTTAGGTGAACAAAACTAGGACAACAGGTTGCAAGAGTCAAAAAATGTTGCGAACGGATTCAATATTCATTATTTGAAGAAATTGTGAATAAGTCACAACAAAATTTGGAATATTCGGGACTTTTCTATAGCCATTAGGTTGATTTGACTATGGTAACTTTAGTGGTAGTACAGTATGAGGCCACCCCCAAAGATGGCTCTTGTGATCCCTTTCGCCAAACTACAGTTCTTTATTTTAATGTGGTGCTTAGTTAGGACACTTTATAAATTTCATTTAATGGCGTTTTGTAGGCGTGGCACTGGTGCGATATCGAACTCCACCTTATTTTTTGCCAAAGAACATATCTTAAGTCTGCTAAGATTTCGAATAGGTAACATAAGACTGTCGAAGATGTGAGATTTGATGCATGTGACTTATTTAGTTATCGAGTTAGTGAGTACTTTTAACAGTTTTCAGCAAACCAATATAAGATGATTGGGCGATAATAACTCTATGACACGAAGTCATGAATTTTGGAATTTTTCGGAGATGGCAGTTTGCAATATGTTGCTTGAGTATAAAAATATTCTCACGGTCAAATTATCGCATGCGGTAAATAATAATATACGACATGTATTATTAATGCAAATGTTCAAAAATAGGTTATTTGATCGTTTATGTTATGTTTAGTGTTAACGTGGTTTTCATTACAGCTACTTTTACAACAGAGTTTGGTTAATTGAAGTTATATGAAATAGATGCGAACAATTCTTTGCGCAAATTTCTTGAATTTGCAATTGTGCAACTTACCTGATTTTATACCAGTTGATATAGAGGAAATTATTAAAACTATATACCAAATAGTATTAAATTTTACATGTAGCTCAATCATTATACACTAACAAGCAGCCTCGGTTATATGCCATGATTTAAACACACACTGATCCTCTTTTATTTTTGTACCATATTGCTGAAAAGAGAAAATTTAATTTTGAATTGTGAGAATAAAATAAAAAATAAAACAAGAATTCTTCATCAAAATTTGCTGGTTGAGAATGTTAAGAACAGAAATTCCATACCCTTTATAGACGGACATTTCAAAACCTTGAATATCAGTTATTTTATCGTTCAGTTTTGACACTAGCCGCTTTCCTTCAAAAGCGGCCAGGTTTCTTGGGCCATCCTGAGTGCAAAATTTAATATTTCGGAGACATATAGTTATTAATTTATTGCATTTTTAGTAGTTTTTGCCCAAACCGGTGGGGAGTGTTCAGTGTTATTTTCACCATTTCACTCATTTTCACGCCATCGTATGAAAGATTAAAAATATTAGTCTTATGTAAATTTGGGTAGCAAAACTTTGTTGGTTTGGAAGATATATCCATTAAAAATTGGACCACGACCACTTTTTGAAGCCTTTTCAACTACAGGTGCACCTTCTTAATTGTTTGGTCGCTCCAAATTTGAGTTTTGTACTTTAAATTACGGCTAAGTTATGACACTTTTTAGGGTTTCGAGTACTTATAATTTTGGACGCAGCAGTCGCCCCATTAAGCATCCACGAAGTCGTCCTTACTTTTCTCCCAAGGAATATGTGTTTTAAGTTTTTTCAATATTAAATTTCATTGACATTAAATACTTTAAATATCACACATTTTAGTCAAAATATGCGATTATAGTCGGATGAAAATCCAAAACGACTGGAAATCGATATATTGCAAATTTAATATCGATATAGTTGCACAATGATATTGTATAGGATTTCTCGATAAATTGTCTACCTTGCCACTCACTTTAGGTTCGTTCACTGGATTGTTAAATAAACGTCCCAATTTAATAGCTATGCATTTGTCCTTATTTCTAATTCCAACAGCTTAACGCATTACTACTTATTATCCGAAATAACAACTTCTTATTATTATCTCAATTGTACTTTACACGGCCACACGCTTACTAGAACTGTGTCTGCTACACAATCTGGTAACCCTTACATACTAGATCGTTAACAAAACCTCGCCACTCAAACATTCTGGCAATTAAGAATTTTGCTGTCTAGTTAATTCTGGCAATTTATCGTCGAATCGAGTTTATTCGATCATCCGTGTTCGTCACAGTATGGCATAAGATCTGCTACAACAACAAAAATCATTATATACATAGTGTATGGAATTGGGATAGTTTGTAGTCCAAGTTAACATATTTTCGGAATTAAGCTGTATTATGCATAAAGTTAAGTTTGCTAAATAAATATGTTGCCCATTTAGCAATATACTCAATAGAAAGACAACCGTAAGTTTGAACTGATATGTAAAGTCTAAAGTATCACACGTTTCATTCTCCAAGTACCAGTTGAAATGCTCGAACGAGTCATCGAAAATTGGACTCAACGGATGGACTATCTGAGATGTAGCCGCGGCCAACATTTGAAAGAAATAATCTTTAAAAAATAAATTCCAAACAATGTTTTTTCGATATTAAACATTCCCCATTAAATTGGAATTTTCTTTGTTTTTTCATTAAAATAATAACCACAAGGCTACATAACGGGTTTTTTATAAGAGCGCTAAATTTTTTTGTTTAATAAAACAAATATGGTATATCTATGAAATTCATTACTAGTGTGAAAGTACATTAGATGACATTATGTATGTTTTATTTATAGTTACGGTAAGGTTGTTATGCGGAGGCTGTCGTTAACTCCCCCCTTCCGAAAATGAATCGTCACCGATTCACTATTATTTTGGGTTAATTTATATATTTGATCCAAAAGAGCATTATAAGTGATTTCCTGAAATTTCCCAAGATTTTTTTTTAATTTTTTATGTACATCGTACATATAAAGTATCTAGGAAGAATAGGTACCTAGGTACCTAACCTATTGTTATTTCGCGCGTGTCAGTCCTTCTTAATTTGGTAACGACATTCGCGACGCGACGTGTATGCACTGCTATATTGTACCTATTAACATAAATATTTGTAATTATCTCACGCACACGTAAAAACTTTGTGTTATATAGTTAAATATGGACGGAAAGGGTAAGGTTAAGTGCGGCAGAGTATCGCAAGCAAGCTAACGGAAAAGATGATAATTAAAAGGATACGATTAAAAAACACGGAAATTAGACGATTTCTTTGGAAAACCGTCTACGGATATTTAAGATCTTATTATTGACCAAACATTCGACGTTCTAAGTAGCAGTGGCGTTCCGTCAACTGATGATTCTGCAGTGTCTAAAGTGTCTTCAAGGGAAAACACTTTGATCAATGTGGCAAGTATATCAAAAGAACAAGTGGATATTCCACTCGCACCAGGAGTGGCAGGAGTAGGAGTACAGCCCAATCCTCCGGAAAAGGAGCTCTACGAAATCAACGACGATCCATCTAAATGGACCATGGACGAGTTCACGCGTGTTCACATTTGTAAGAACGAAGAATATACTCAATAGAAAGACAACCGTAAGTTTGAACTGAAAGGGTGAGTTTCTGGGTATTATACCGAGTCTGGGGATCAATACCGTCTCTTCT
The DNA here is from genome assembly GCA_027475135.1 of Bactrocera correcta. Classification (NCBI taxonomy): domain Eukaryota; kingdom Metazoa; phylum Arthropoda; class Insecta; order Diptera; family Tephritidae; genus Bactrocera; species Bactrocera correcta. The sequence continues at coordinate 68,158,505 of CM050322.1, forward strand.
TTGATCCCTCCAGCAAGAACGGTGGCCTGGACGAGGTACCGTATCAGCTCTGTGAAACATAACCTAGTTCCGTCACACTGTATGAGCGCGTCCATAATACTTATCAGTATGACAGGCACATCAACTTTGATTATTTACTTGTGGGAGGGTATTCCTGACAAGTAGGGAATTTAAGAACTCTACAGGGTAGTTACGACCTTAGTTTTCCTCACCACAACAGTTAAGATGTAGTATTCAGCTATAACCGCTCTACCTTATCCCACAACGGCGAAGGCTTGAGTCATGCGTTTATCATGCCTGCCGCGGTAACTCTCTCGATGATCAGCAACAACTACAGGAAATCATCAAGATTATTTTGCCCCGAATGTTTTGTAAGCTGCCAAGAAGTGCTTTAATCGCTCGCTTGTGTGACATTGTGTATTCGTCCCTCAAATCAATTTACACCATTTCAAAAGTATACGACAAAATCCACTTTTTCTGGATGTTTGGCGTTTATTCGCTTGCAAGTTTCAGAGAAAGCAGGTTTCTGATGCGTCCAATAAAAATTACCCTTATCCGCTAGCTGGCGGTTTGTTACTAAAATGAAAAACTTCCTTTGCTCCAGTAGGAACCGGTGCTCTGCTTTGTTGACTTGAATTTCCAAAGCCACAGAATAAAATCCAAGCTCTCTGACCAAATAAACGAGCAGTTCTTCCATTCCTTGTGGGATAGGGTTTCTTGAATCATCCCTTGGTATCGGCGAGCATTGTCTTCCATGTTACTGTTTTTATTCTTGTCCTACAATTGTTGGCGGTTGGAGAGTCCGCAGGTGCTTTTCATAACCACAAAGATATTTTTAGCGCTTTAAAATTCGTTTGGCTCAGATTCTAGTAAGCAGCAGCCACACGCAATATCACAAAAAGTTTTTTATGTGTACGGTATAAAATTTCAGTAAGGTACCTGGAACTTTCACAACAGGCAAAATCGTTTAATATCTTGGCCTTTCTAACGGGTGATTTTTTTGAGGTTAGGATTTTCATGCATTAGTATTTGACAGATTACGTGGGATTTCAGACATGGTGTCAAAGAGAAAGATGCTCAGTATGCTTTGACATTTCATCATGAATAGACTTACTAACGAGCAACGCTTGCAAATCATTGAATTTTATTACCAAAATCAGTGTTCGGTTCGAAATGTGTTTCGCGCTTTACGTCCGATTTATGGTCTACATAATCGACCAAGTGAGCAAACAATTAATGCGATTGTGACCAAGTTTCGCACTCAGTTTACTTTATTGGACATTAAACCAACCACACGAATGCGTACAGTGCGTACAGAAGAGAATATTGCGTCTGTTTCTGAGAGTGTGGCTGAAGACCGTGAAATGTCGATTCGTCGCCGTTCGCAGCAATTGGGTTTGTGTTATTCGACCACATGGAAGATTTTACGCAAAGATCTTGGTGTAAAACCGTATAAAATACAGCTCGTGCAAGAACTGAAGCCGAACGATCTGCCACAACGTCGAATTTTCAGTGAATGGGCCCTAGAAAAGTTGGCAGAAAATCCGCTTTTTTATCGACAAATTTTGTTCAGCGATGAGGCTCATTTCTGGTTGAATGGCTACGTAAATAAGCAAAATTGCCGCATTTGGGGTGAAGAGCAACCAGAAGCCGTTCAAGAACTGCCCATGCATCCCGAAAAATGCACTGTTTGGTGTGGTTTGTACGCTGGTGGAATCATTGGACCGTATTTTTTCAAAGATGCTGTTGGACGCAACGTTACGGTGAATGGCGATCGCTATCGTTCGATGCTAACAAACTTTTTGTTGCCAAAAATGGAAGAACTGAACTTGGTTGACATGTGGTTTCAACAAGATGGCGCTACATGCCACACAGCTCGCGATTCTATTGCCATTTTGAGGGAAAACTTCGGACAACAATTCATCTCAAGAAATGGACCCGTAAGTTGGCCACCAAGATCATGCGATTTAACGCCTTTAGACTATTTTTTGTGGGGCTACGTCAAGTCTAAAGTCTACAGAAATAAGCCAGCAACTATTCCAGCTTTGGAAGACAACATTTCCGAAGAAATTCGGGCTATTCCGGCCGAAATGCTCGAAAAAGTTGCCCAAAATTGGACTTTCCGAATGGACCACCTAAGACGCAGCCGCGGTCAACATTTAAATGAAATTATCTTCAAAAAGTAAATGTCATGAACCAATCTAACGTTTCAAATAAAGAACCGATGAGATTTTGCAAATTTTATGCGTTTTTTTTTTAAAAAAAGTTATCAAGCTCTTAAAAAATCACCCTTTACATAGAATAATGACAGAGATAAATTGTCTTAATGGCACATTCAGGAAATATGGTGGTTTTGGGCTACATCATTTAAGTTGATCGCTGCCGGACTTTCCTGGGTCACAATGAAAATGACCTAATCTCTGCCCTTATATACATATCTATATTTATATCTGTTATATAAATAGAACTCAACAAATTATAAATCGCTTGCGTTCGACAAATTCAAAATTGCGAATTAATTTTTATCAATTTTCCCATGTAAATACTGTATTGTTGAAACTTTATTACTAAAATATTAGCGCAACAACTGCCAAGGTTATTTAGTCATCAGAATTCTCAGGTAGAATTCGTCAATATAGGCGATCTTATGATTGCTTCAGAGTATGGCAAGAGTTCAGCTGACCAATATAGAGCCAGTATCCAGTAAATAAATTAATGCGAAGAGGATATACACCACGACCGTAGGTATAATGTGCCCTTTGATATTTTTACATTACTTCAATCAATCCTAAAGCCTTTAGAACCTTTAAAGTGGCTTTGCACAACTGCATGAGATATGAATTTTCAGGCGATCCATCCAAATTTATTTGATTGAAAAAGAGAAAAGATCACTCCATAGAAGCGAAAAGTGCTTAACAAGGTACATCAAGATATTATGGTATCTTTAATACTTTAATACCATATATAACAAAATAACAGGACATTGACTTCAATTGCCTTGAGTCCCATCAAGACTTTACCAATACCAACAAAACGCCCAACAATCACCAATGGCACAAACAAGGCAGAACTTTGACCATCTCGGTTATAAGCATACTACCGTACCTATTCTCAAATAGACAATTCCAGCCGTAGTGGATCGTACCACTTAAGACTATGGTGTGTACAAACGAAATGTGAAAACTATAATCATCTAAAAATGAAGCCAAAATATAATCCTCAGAAACATACGCTGCAACGGTAGAATACCTACAGACAATCATATGCGACAAACCCCAACTTAATCTCACATTAAATCTTTTAGACGGAGGATTTTTATCAATACAAGATGGGAAAAGGACAGTTTACAAAAATGCTAATTAACACAGAATCAAATATAAATTATATCAAACCCAATTACAAACTAAAAACTATTAAATGTTATTTCCTTAGGAGAAAGTAGATTAGTCTTCATATAACATTAAATTAAATTTACATTTTTCTTATCTTATTGTCAATTAAAATGGCAATGAAGTCCGGATCTCCTAAAAAACACAGTAAGGAACGAGTTGTTCCAAGAAGAAAGCAACATTTGTAACGAGCTCTAAAATAGCCGGCAACCCGAAGCTTAGCTAAGCCTAGCTCTAGGAAGGCGATAACACCAGCAGTATCAAACCCGGCAACCAAAGTACGGCTAAAAATAAAGGAGGGAATGGACATACCAAAAGTGGAGAAAAGAGTGGCCCAATGAAAACTAGATAGGCGGAAATGTGTCGTGCTGTCTACCTGCTCAGAAGGATATGGCTGCAACCACCAATGTTACAAAAGGACCTTGGAAGGAAAAATGTGTAACACTCGCTAAATCATTTGCTGATGTGGCCCGGAACCGCATTATCATTAGTGTTTTAAATGAGGGAGATCTCGAAGAAAAAATTTTCGGAGCCCAATGTAGGTACAACCTGGGCTTACAAATCTAGCGCTGGATGTGCTTTCATTCGACGTACGAATTCGCACAATGATTTCTTTTCCGTCGGCATTATAAATGGCACGCAAAACTAAATAATTTGGTAATGTTTTGGTACATTAACTCTTTCCGCCGCGGTGGTATAAAAACTATAGCACTTCTTTGAATATTTTTCCTACATATTGTGTGCGCCGGTGTTGTTCTTATACCACTTTTATAGGCAAAATCGAGCCTATATTTCTAAAAAAAATTATATCAAGTGTACAAAAGAGACAATTCTATATGTTTTTTTATAAACGAAAAGAGAGCAATAATGAATTTTCAAAAGTATTTGCCGCCATTTATCATATTTTGTCAATGCAGTCAAGTTTGGTATACTGCAGATTTCACAAAATAGTGTTCAATAAAATTATTACTCACCCAGTGAAATAAAAAATACCAAAATCGTTGATTTGGTGAATGTTCCTGGAATAAAAATTGCACCATTGCGCATAGTATACAATGGCTAACAAACTTAAGGATCGATAAGGAAACTGATTTAGCAGAAGTTCCATCAGATACTGATTCAATTGTAGGCGCAGTATGTAATCGACGACCAAAATATTCGGGAAGCCTTTGATTGCATAATTGAAAGCGAGATTGAGAAGGATTGCAATGAAAAAAGGGGCAGAACAAATAATTCTCAAGAAATTTTCAAAAGCGACGTCGAAGTTTCTCTAGTTGAGGTAATAAGTAATCATCAAACATTGTGGAACCACCAGAAGTATTTGGAGGCGCGAGGCAGGGCCCTATTAATATTATCGAAAACATGCAATCCCATGACAATATTTCAATTTTCAATTCAATCGTAAGGCTAAAAATTGTTGATCATGCCGTATTCCAAACTAATTTGTCTGCTGAACAAACCTGTAAGCCCTACACGACCTTCACAAACGACACCGCTCCGCTCATGGGCTCTTGAAAAGTTCCAAGAAAATCTGACGTTTTCCAGCCAAATTTTTTTTCAAAAATTTGTATACCAAATGCCGTATTTGAGCAACTGAAGAAGATTTCAGAGCTGTCATTTCATCCAGAAAAAACAACGGTTCGGTTTGTGGGACGGTGAATCATCGGTTCATATTCCGACTATTTGATGCCTGAAATTGAAGCTCGTGATCTCGGCGACATTTTGGTTTGGTTGTTTGGTGAGCAAACAATTTCTCGTTTTGGGCCAGTCGATTGGCTACCAATATCAAGCTATATCACACCATTACACTTTTTCTGTGGAGATATGTAAAGTCTAAAGTATCACACGTTTCATTCTCCAAGTACCAGTTGAAATGCTCGAACGAGTCATCGAAAATTGGACTCAACGGATGGACTATCTGAGATGTAGCCGCGGCCAACATTTGAAAGAAATAATCTTTAAAAAATAAATTCCAAACAATGTTTTTTCGATATTAAACATTCCCCATTAAATTGGAATTTTCTTTGTTTTTTCATTAAAATAATAACCACAAGGCTACATAACGGGTTTTTTATAAGAGCGCTAAATTTTTTTGTTTAATAAAACAAATATGGTATATCTATGAAATTCATTACTAGTGTGAAAGTACATTAGATGACATTATGTATGTTTTATTTATAGTTACGGTAAGATTGTTATGCGGAGGCTGTCGTTAACTCCCCCTTCCGAAAATGAATCGTCACCGATTCACTATTATTTTGGGTTAATTTATATATTTGATCCAAAAGAGCATTATAAGTGATTTCCTGAAATTTCCCAAGATTTTTTTTAATTTTTTATGTACATCGTACATATAAAGTATCTAGGAAGAATAGGTACCTAGGTACCTAACCTATTGTTATTTCGCGCGTGTCAGTCCTTCTTAATTTGGTAACGACATTCGCGACGCGACGTGTATGCACTGCTATATTGTACCTATTAACATAAATATTTGTAATTATCTCACGCACACGTAAAAACTTTGTGTTATATAGTTAAATATGGACGGAAAGGGTAAGGTTAAGTGCGGCAGAGTATCGCAAGCAAGCTAACGGAAAAGATGATAATTAAAAGGATACGATTAAAAAACACGGAAATTAGACGATTTCTTTGGAAAACCGTCTACGGATATTTAAGATCTTATTATTGACCAAACATTCGACGTTCTAAGTAGCAGTGGCGTTCCGTCAACTGATGATTCTGCAGTGTCTAAAGTGTCTTCAAGGGAAAACACTTTAATCAATGTGGCAAGTATATCAAAAGAACAAGTGGATATTCCACTCGCACCAGGAGTGGCAGGAGTAGGAGTACAGCCCAATCCTCCGGAAAAGGAGCTCTACGAAATCAACGACGATCCATCTAAATGGACCATGGACGAGTTCACGCGTGTTCACATTTGTAAGAACGGTGCCAATCAAAACATCCAAAATGTTTTTCCCAAGAGTGGCGCATTTACAATGATAAATCGCGACAATTGTCGAGACATTTTATTCGAACGTCAGCTTCTAAATGGTGAAAAAGTTCCGTAAAAGTGGCTAATTTATTCCAAAAGTATTGGATGTGTTTTTTGTAGTCCTTGTTTGCTTTTTAATGTCGGGAGAGTCAGTTCGACAAAAAAGAATGTTTCAATGACTGGAAAAATTCATTACATCGAGTGTCAACTCATGATAATTCGCCTACTCACAAATTATCTGTTCTGCATATGAAAGAACGAAGCAACGTGTTTGATCGCGCATTAACAATGCAATAAGATGAAGAAATAAATTACAGGAAAAACATTCTGAAAAGAGTAGTTGCATACGTAAAAGCACTTGCATCACGTGGTTTGCCTTTCAGAGGACACAACGAAAAATTTGGATCAATCCACAATGGAAATTATTTAATGTCCTTAGAGCTTATCGCCGAGTTCGATCCGTTCATAGCTAAACACATTACACGTTATGGAAATCCAGGCTCAGGATTAACGAGTTATCTTTCTCCAACAACATGCGAAGAGTTCATTCGACTTATGGGAAACAAAGTTTTGGAAGCAATTGTAATGGAAATATTAACCGCAAAATATTTTTCTCTGATCATTGACTCGACACCGGATATATCTCACGTAGACCAGCTCACTTATGTAATCACATATGTCCTGCCTAATGGATCACCTGTAGAACGGTTTCTCAAGTTTATTCCAAACACAGGCCACAAATCACAACAGATGACAGATGATACTTCAACTTTAACTGAATTGTTAGTTGACATTTGAAACTGCCGCGGGCAATCATATGACAACGCAGTTTACATGTCAGGCAATTATAACGGCCTGCAAGCTAAAATAAAGGAAATTTCACCCCTTGCCAACTATGTTCCCTGTTCAGCACACTCGCTGAATTTAGTAGGTGAATGTGCAGCAGAAAGCAGCCAAGAGACTTGTTCTACTCCAAGAGTTATACAATTTCTTTGCAGCGATAACTCAGCGTTGGCAACTCCTTCAAACCCATTTCACCGTCAAAAGTCTATCAACGACTCGTTGGTCAGCTCGTGCAGACGCATGCGAAAGTTTACGCGAATCCTGGAATGAAATCCTTAAATCGCTAGTCTTCTGACACACAACAATAGATAACCGTTATATGCGAAGCAAGAGGTATTCTTTTGAAACTGGAACGTTTCGAAACGGAACTCATGGCTGTTTTTTGGGGATGTTTACTAGATCGCATTAACGCCATAAGTAAAAAACTTCAGAATGTGGAAATTGACATTACCATTTTCATAGAACTGTACGAGGCTTTAATACATTTTGTTGGCGGAACAAGAGAGAATCTCAATGATTTCGAAAAAAAGCGAAAAACTGTCCTTCGTACAGGAATACGAAAAAGATTTTCGACGCAAACGAAAGCGTAAGCTGCTTCCTGGCGAGACAAATACAAGTGAAGATATGCAACAAAAAATGGCCGCGAAAATTTTAGAATAAATACTTTTTTAGTAGTAATGGATACATTGTCAGAAGAACTGAAAAGCCGTCGAGTTGCTTATAAATTACTCTACAATAAATTTTACTTTATTACCAACCTGATGAATCTAAACATCTCAGAAGTCAAAAATAAGGCCAAGGCATTGCAAATGATTTATTCTACTGACTTAGAAGACGATTTTACAGAAAAATGTCTTCATTTTCTTTCTCACTGCAGCATAAAAAATGAGGAGCGAAAGAGTGCAGTCTTCAAACCATTTACCTATACGTGGATATTGCTCTTCGTATGTGTGTGTGTACACCTGCCAGTAACTGTATTGGAGAAAGATCGTTTTCTTGTTTGCGGAGAGTGAAAAACTATTTACGCACAACAATGACGGAGCAGAGGTTAAACGATCTTGCTTTGCTTAACATAGAAGCTGATTTTTTAAGCAAATTGGATTGCGGAGATTTGATTAATGGTTTTGCCTCGCTTAAGAGGGTATTCTACTCTAAAATTTTACAAAATTCGATTTTTTTTCATATGTTTAAAATTAAGACTTTCAAAATATGACCTTGATGACCCAATTTTGAGAGGTGGCGTCCGTGTTCACTAGAATTGTCTCCTAAACTTTAAACGCGTTTTTCTCAAAACTACTTTTTTCCACACGGAACCGGCATTATCCCAAGTTCTTTACAACCGATTTACTTGAATTTTTTTTATATAATCGTTTATCGTTCCTACCAGCATCGTGTCAAAATTTTTGTTTCTATTATTTAAAAATATATTCAGGAATTTCAAAAAAAAAACGTAAAAAATTATTTTTATTTTCAGGCAGTCGACATTTTTCAAAATTTTTTTTTTGTGTTCCCTGAGGTAGGAACTATAACAGCATTCTTATTGATTAAGAATTTCTTTTCATCTTTTTGTTCAGACCACCAGGAGAATCAGGATCAATGTCACCAGGATGCGCCATTTTTTTTTTTTTACATCTGTCTCTCCCCCCTCTAATTATTTTAATTTTTTATATTTTTGTGTAAAATTCTTTTTTTCTGTATCCTTAAGATATCAATAAAAACACCATAAAAAATGGATAGTAAAATTTTTTTTTAATAAAGTTCAAAAAATTGCCCAATATTTGATTTCTAGAGTAGAATACCCCCTTAAGTGCAGACGAGTTTTATAACACATTGTACGAGTAAAACATTTATTTTATTTAAAACAAAACCTAAAACCATTTTTAAATGTTTTATTTAAATGACCAATCATCCCTGAGATCTCGGAAAATATTTTAAGCTAGCTTTATCCGCTAGCTTTTAGTTAAACAATTTTCTGAATCAATTGAAAGTGGGAATAAAGTAAATTCATGAATTGTCTTTAGCTTCTTTAGCTAGGACTGCAAATCCGCCATTGAATATCGCTCCCGATTTAATTTTTACAATTTGTAGGTTTCTTTCTTTTAATTTATTACATTTTCCTTGTTTTTTGTTTAAAATTTGTGACAAACATGTGCTTTTTTTTATTTAGTTTAGAATAGGTTTTTGAAGTTTCTGTTTTACAATTCTGAATATTAAAAAATTTATTATTAGAGTATATTATGTTTTGGTCAATAATAAGCTTATCATCTAAATAAGCTATGGCTCTTACATCATAGTTCTTACATGTTAGTCCTATTTTTGGGTATTTTGTATAAATTATAATTATGTCTCCAAAAGTTCTATTTCAAATACATCATTTTTGTTAACTTCTTAGTTATTGTACTTCATTTTACCATAATAATAATTTTTATCTGATATTATTATCTCTTCAAAATATGTTAAATTAGTTATGTGAAAAACTCCCCATAGTCATTATATAAACCTACATTTCGTTCTGCATTAATGCGTAATTTTCTCTCGTGAAGTCCCTAATATCTGCTTTTGCTATTGTTATCAATATTAAAATTATTGTCATCATTTTCTGAAAAAGTAAATAAGTATTCGTTTAGGACTTTACATTATCCTTGTGCACTATTCTATTTCTCTGATTAATTTTAACCTTATTTCCTAACTTCTCTTTTACAATCTGTTTTTTAAATCTGGGATTCAGCTTATTTTTTTATCCTATTATTTTTTCATAAATTATTTCTCCAGGGTGAAATGGGAAGCTTGTGTCATTGAATTTTCTTCTTTTACATGTGTTTGAAGCTCAGTTAATTCTTCGAAATTATTTTAATCGGTAATATTCAACTTATTTATTTTTAAAATATTAGTACCACCTTTTTTTGGAGTATATTTTTTGATTTTATTGTCGGTGCTATCTTCGACTGGCGTCCTAGGATTTTCTTGTCCCAAGTTGCTTAAACATTATATTTTTATTTGGTTTTTCACCACTCTTTTTTTGTTTTATTTTGCCGGTAAGAACTTCGGCTGGCGTTTTAGGACTTGTTTGTCTCAAAATAATTTCTTTAATTAAAATATTGCCAATAAAATCTTCAGCTGGCTTTGTAGATCTTTTTTGTTCCACAATATTTTCTTTACAATTACTATTTTCATTCTTCTGGTATAAATCTTCAGCTGGCATTTTAGGAGCTTTTTGTCCCAAAAAATGTCTTTAAATAAAATATTGCCGGTAAAATCTTCGGCTGGCGGTGTAGAACTTGTTTGTTAAACAATTTTAATATTTCTTTCATTTTTAATATTACCGATACTTTTCTCGGCTAGTTTTTTGGAAGCTTCTTGTTCTTCAGTTTTTTTTTAAATAAATGTTCATACTTCTGATTTCATTTTTCATGTTATTCTTTATCCTATAATTAATTTTCCCATTGGACACATCGATAAGTGCCTCAATTTTTTAAGTAAATTGTATCCGAAAAGGAGACCCGATTCTAAACCCTCAATTTCATAGAAAATTTCTTCGACTCCAAATATGGTTATTATGTGGTAAAATTTAATAATGGGATAGCCATTCACGGTTTTTACGCGCTTATAAATGGCTAATTCGTTTTTATTATTGTAAACCCCAGGCTTAATGTAGCATGAGGTTGCTCCAGTATCGTTTAGAGTTTTTAAGTTTTTATTTAATTTGAAATTATGTAGTTTGAGATAGGAGAGTTCGCCTAAAAAATGGCTCTCATTCATATTATTTATTCTTTGACTTTCCTCTTGCGGGCGAAAGTTATGATTACTTTCTCTATGCCGCTTTACCCCATGTGCTTCCTGATTTTGTCCCTTATTGACCTGAAAGTTTGCATTCGTTTGTATAGGTTTTATATTTTATATAAATTAATCATAATAAAATCTCTATTATAAAGTTTGAATACAGATGGATCTATATCCATAGGAGTTGGTTTCGGAAAATTATAATGTGTATTGTTATTTGGAGGGTTGTTCCTTTGAGGAAATCTTAAGTTATTGTTTGTTCAAATTGTCTTCGATTTATTTCTATCATACATGAAGTTTTGAGCAAACCTGGCTCTTTGATTATTTGATTCGAGTTCCTGAGCTTTTGCTAAAGCGTCAGGTAAATCTTGTGGGTTTAGAGAGAATATTATGTCTCGTAAGGGGGTGTTTAGTCCTGTTATAAAAATCCTTAAGGCATATTCCCTATTCTTTTTGTTTAATTCTTTTGTCAGGTCTGCGTTATTTCCATGTGTCATGATGGTTGTTTTTATTAATAGCGTCAATTTTTTGTTGACGACGTTGTAATGTTCTACAACCGTCATTGCACCCTGCCTTAAGATGTTTAGTTCTTATTCGATTACATGTATTGGACGTTTGTCCGCATATGCAAAGTCTAAACGGGCTAGAATTGCATCGAAATTGAGGACTGCTCCATGGTTAGTTAACGCATCGTTTGCATCATGCGTTATTTTATTTCTAAGTATTGTGAGTGCAGTAAAGTATTTCCTACTGCCTATGCCTCTCTCCAACTAACATATGAATTCATCCTACCAGTAAATTCAGGTACGGATTTAACTACGTCTAACGATTCTTGACAGGCTATAGTATCGTCTATTGTCTGTGTTAAAAAATCGGTTGCAGTATTGGTATTGACTACCATTTGTGAGCGTAATTGCTCTGCTTCCTCACGTAGTGACATATTGCTGTCAGCAATGGGGCGAGTTATTAGGTCGTCAAGCGTCACCGTTAGCCATTTTGTCTAATTTTCAGTTTCTGATCTTTTTTGTTAATTATTTTTATTTTATCCTTTCTAAGAAAAGGTGCTTTTTTATTCTGGAGGGTCTGGAGTTCAGAATCGCAGAATTAAGCTTTATTATAAACCGGAGGGTCCCCCTTGCGGTGGTGAATCGCGGTTTCAATATATTTTTGTTATGTGGCTGGTCGAGCCTTTAATTATTATTTTATTAAAAAAATTTATTGGTTGGATTAATTTTTTTATAATTCTCTGGTGGGTCCCTTGGGTGGTGAATCGCAGCTTTTAATTATGTAATTTATCGGTTGTACAAACCATTAGTTACAGTCTTTAGTTTTTTTGTTTTTTGAGTTTAGGACATTCCCTAGTATCATGATCGCCCTTACAAAAGTCGCAATATGACAGTTTTTTATATTTAATACTTGGGCTTCTTCCCATTTCTAATATACATATATTCTAAATGTAGTTACTTTCAATTTAAACATACAATTGTATTTTCTCACTTTCCCTGTTTTAATTCCCGCTAATGATGAAATTGTTGCCGCTGCTGTTGTTACCGCTGTTGATTATTTTTGTGTCCTTTATAATTGCTGCTGCCGCTGTTGACACCTCCGCTGATGTTGTTACCAGTGCTGCTGTTACCGTTGTTGATGATGTTGTTTTATAAAGTATTTGTATTTTCGTGTGTTAAGTCACTCTTTCTGCTTTTGTAATGTCGTATTTTGTTGATTAGTTACATATGTTTTAATTAATTATTTTAATTATTGGTTTTTTAAATAAATTTAAAAAATCTTTTAAATTTCTTGTTTTTATTATCCTGCAATTGTTTCTTTGTGGCTTGTTCTTACTCACACAGTTATTATTTTTTTTAGTGAAATTTTTTCACTTACACGTTTTTGGTTACTAATAAATCAATTTAAAAAATTTTTCTTTATTTTTATTATCCTGCGATTGTTGCTTCGTTGCTTGTTCTTGCTTACTTTATTTCAGGTTTTGCACAGTTATTTTTGTTATTATTTTTTTTTTTTCTCTTGAAACTTTTCACTTAAGTATTGCTACTATATCTTTATAGAAAAAATGTTACATGATTTAGACTTCACTTTTTATTTTAGTACACACTTTTGCTTTGTGTAAATTTTTTTTTAAACTTCACTTTGCACTTTTGACTTCGTGTTGAACTACATATATTATTTTAACTTAACTTTTTACTTTAGTGTGCACTTTAGCTTCAATTTTATATTTTTCTTTACCCTAGTAGGCACTTTGAACTCGTGCCCCACGTTGGGAGCCAATTAATTCTCGCGACGAGGGAATTTAAAAAAAAAATATATATATATGTATATATTTTACATCCGAGAATGCGCGAATGAAATAAGAACACGTGTGGTTCCTGTATTTCTCAAATACTTATATTATTTTTATTAATTTTGGGCTTATTATCTTAAAGCTAAAGCTGAAGTGTAAGCATCAGCTTAATTGAATGTAGAACAGCGATATTGTTTTGATAAAAACGGATTATTGGATTCAGAACGGAAAAAGCATATTGAATTCTTAAATCATCAAAAACGTCAATTAGGATTTTTAATTAGTGAGACAGTATAATTGCAAAGTGCAAAGATTTAATTTTATTTATAGTTACAGTAAGGTTATTATGCGGAGGCTATCGTTAACTAGCACGCTTGCAGAAGTGCAGACGCTAAACCCAATTTTCGACGGTTTTCAAACATAAATCAGCCGATATTGCTGCAATTTCATGTTCGATATTCGTACGAAGTTCATCAGTCGTCGCTGGCTTGATGGCATAGACCATAGACTTGACGTAGCCCCACAAGAAATAGTGAACGTGAAAACGCACGACCGTGGCGGCAAATTGGCTGGACCATTTCGTGAGATAACACGTTTACCAAACTTGGTCTTTAATAACTCCATTGTGACATTTACTGTGTGACTTGTGGCGTCGTCCTATTCGAACCACATATTGTCAAAGTCCATATCATCCAATTCAGACAAAAAATATTCGGTTATAATTGAGCGGTACCGATTCTCATTCACAGAAAAATGCACAAAAATGCAATGCTTTCACAGGAATAAACTATTTCATTGATATCGCAAACAGTTTTTGCTTTATTAAAAAAAACTTTTGTATCGCTCCTATTGAAACCCCGCTCTTAAAGTTAAGGCCTCTAACTCCGAAATTCGATAGTAAATTTTAATAATTCGATATTAAATAATAATAATTTCGACTCGTTGTTGGATCATATATCCTTCCATGATGAAATGATCAACCTTACTGTAGAGATATGTCGAAAGAGCGGGAAAAAATATGGCATGGTTTGTTGTCCCTATTGGTCTACTTTTGTAGCGTAGCTATTGAAAACCACGATACATGACCAAACAAAAAATTTAAACAAGGTACAACCTCGTTCTAAATAACTTTACCATTACAGTCTAAATGGCAGCCAAATTGGCGATGCCCAGACGTTGTAAATCTTACAACAAAAACATTTTTTTTTTTTCATAAGCGCAGACATTCATCAAGCGACTTCGCTTCATTCATAAAAACAGATTTAATAACTTTTTATCGAACATGCCTTGGTCTACAAGGCTATTTTTGCATCGGATTAAAACCGACAGATCATAAATTGAACAACTTTCAAAAAAGTCTTGCGGCATTTTCGCTAGTTGGCGCTGAAAGCGCGTAGTTCTAGTTTTACTCGTCGCATCGGGTCACGCTATACCTTTTTGGAAAGCTCATTTCACGCGCTAACACGTGTTTGGAGAACATGGACAACAGAGCAACATAAAGAGAAAATACGGCATATTTTACAGTACTACTACGATAAAGGCAAAAATAGGTATTGAGTTCGAGATCGAGAGAGATAGATATAGAGCGGCAATACAAACGCGGAGTCCCTAGGATTTTCTTCAAAACAAAAGCAAATCTAAAATCACATTGGTCGATTGCGTGCTACAATTTCTAATAACTTCTTCGTTATTCACCGGCACATCTTTCTGTGGTTGTGTGCTTTAATTTTTCTGACTGTTTGGTGGATTGTATGAATAGAAAATTTTTATAACATCACATCACCGGTGCATACAATACATACTTATGATAAGGTAAGAAACTCTAATGTGTTACAATAAATCATCAGTAACGAATCAGTAATTCAACTTTATTCTGTTTTGGAAGGTTTGCATGCAAATTCGCATTTTTTGTTTTATTATACTTAAATGTCGACGGTTAAGTACCAAACACTGCTATCTACGAAACAAAACGGAAAGGAAATAGGTATTCCTTTGCTTAAAATATTAGCTAAGTAGTCGTGGTCTGAAGTCCGAACAAAGGACTTTAGTTACGCAAGAGAAATAAAACTCCCAACGTGTTTTTGTTTTTTTGTGTTTCAGTTCTTTAATAAAAAATTGTTAGAATGAGTGATGGACAAAAGCGACTTAGTGGAGCTGAGTATAAAAAAATGCCAAAATTAAAACAAAAGAACAAGAACAGATTATCCGTAAAACCATAAAAATTGACAGTTTTCTTATAAGTGACAGTAAAAGCAGTGTTGTTAGACCAGGAAATTCAACCACATTGATACAATCTTATCTGAAAAAATGAAACAGATTTGAGCCCTGTGGCTCAACAACAACTGTCACCTGTTGAACAATCTGCTTTTGAAAAAACGGATAATTATGTTTTTGATAAGGAGGCGGTAGATGAATCGTCAATAAGTATTACAGTTGAAGATGCGTCCCCAAATCAGACGTCAAGTACAAGAAATGACCAAGTGCTAACAACGGTAAATATAAACAAGGATCCAGCTTTATGGGAAATTAACGATACCTTAAGGGAGAATATCGCATGGTCCCGCTTCGATCAAAACAAATCTTGTGACTTCTCTAAAGTGGGTATCTTCCAAAGAACAATGAAAAATAATGAAGTGAAAGACCTAAATTGGCTTGTTTATTCTGAAACTAAAAGATCTGTATAATGCGGACCCTGTTTAGCATTCGGTCCATTGGAGTGTAAGACTCAGTTCGAGAACGAAGGATTTAATGACTGGAAAAACGCAGAAAACCGAGTAGCTCAGCATGAAAACTATGCACGTCATAAATCTAGTATTCTTAGTTTGAAAGCTAGGAGTGCGATTGATGGCCGACTCGACAATTTACTACAGATCCAAATTGATGAAGAAATTATTTATTGGAGAAACGTTCTGAAGGGTGATGTTGCGGTAGTGAAGCGACTGTGTTCAAGAGGCCTTGCTTTCAGAGGCAAAAATAAAAAGTTCGGTGATCCACATAATTACTGTCTGATTTTGGAACTGTTAGCGGAATTCGATCCCTTTTTAGCCAGTCATATTGAACGATTTGGGAATCAAGGATCAGACAGTACCATTTATTTATCAAAGACCGTTTGCGATGAGTTTATCCTCTTGATGGGTCAAAAAGTCTCAAAACAGATTGGAGACGAGATACGAAGGGCGAAATATTTTTCTCTAATCATAGATTCAACACCAGACATAGCACACGTAGATCAACTTACCGTTGTTATTAGATACCCTTTAGAATCAGGCGAACCGTGTGAAAAATTTCTTAAGTTTTTTTCCGTCGGTGGGACATAAAGCTGAAGAAATGTTTTCTGTCATTATTTCGGAGCTCGAAAAACTGTGCATAAATATTGAAGTCGTGGACAGTCATATGATAATGCGATTCTTTAAATTTAGTGGCAACTGCGGCTGCTGAATGGTGTACAGAAGCATGTCGCTTTTTTATGGCGCTACAGGAAATTTATGTTGTTTTTGTAAGCTCGACACAACGCTAGCTTAAATTAATGAGTGAAATCGGGAAAGGCAAACCCCCTACGTTGGTCAGCAAGAGAGGGCGCGAGTTAATTTTTACATTGAGTAAAAATGAGTCAAAAGAATACATTTTGAGCTGCACCGAAATGTGTGCTCTTTATTTATCCTCTTAAGACTGACTTATTACATCGTTCTTACTTCTATTTATACTAACTATGTTTACTTATTACTAGTTGACAGTTTACTAAGATACAGATTATATTATCTGTTTAGGTTTGTTTACATATATATTGCATTTGTTTTAAGGTAAGGTTGTTGTGGTATTCAAACTCAATGTTGTTTTGATACTTGTTTGTTTAGGATTGTTTGTTGTAGTGATAGTGCGTTTCAATTGTTTCAACTCAAGGTGGTTTCTGCATTCTGTTTACTGAAACAAAAGGTTGTTTTGATGTCTGTTACTATTATAAGGAATACGTTCCTTAACTCGCGCGTAAAGTTTGAGAGATTCTTGGCACGAAGTTCTTAAGACTTTGGAATAAATCAAAGACGGTTGTACCGAAAAGCCTGTAACGCGACAAGAAGCGGCGGGAATACTCTTGAATTTGGAGAAACTGGAAACGGCGGTAATGGTTGTTGTATCGCCTAGGGGGCCCAGGATCTTTAAATGAGTTGAGCATTCACTCCTCATCTTAATACAACAGCGCAATTCACCACAGCTGATAACACTACGACACAACTCACCACACCTGTACCCCTACCCACTAAACGAAAAGGATGGACAACAGGATAGGAGACACAATTCGTCATTCAACCTCATAATTCGTTATACATAAGTCGTTATACATAAGTCGTTACAAATAGTCGTTTATCTTTTTTGAATATAATCGTTCGATACACTGCGCACATCAACAATTGCACGTCAACTTTCGATCATCACCACATTCGCATATACACTGCGCCGAGTTGATATCTACGCTAACTTACTTCGATCAACACCGATCCTGTGCGGTTTGGAAATACATTTGTTTCGATAAAATGCTTTCTACGTAACTTTGCATTTATTCTAATATATAATTAAGTTTTCCAAGCAGTGTAACTAAAAGTTGTGTTAAAAATAAATTATCTCTTACATATTTCCTATTGGTTAAAAGGAATGTTTTTTACTATGAACATTAAACGCGAGTGTAGGTCCAGGAAAACTTAAATACAGTTGTGTTGGCTTCCCTCTAAGTTGTACACCCAAATATTCAGGGTGAATTCCCCGGTTAAATTTTACAACTGCTCGCAGTCGATACTTCTCCTTCTGTTGTTTTAGGTTCTCTGGTTGTTTATTATATCCAATACTCCGATTTACTGTACAAATATACATGTATGTAAGCATCGACAGCTTCCAGCATTTGCTCTTATTCAAAGTTCAATACTACCTTACTCGAGTAATATATTGGTTCGATTGAATAGCGCTCTTAGCTGATATTACTTAATTTAAACCGAAGTGGTTTACTCTGTCCTGCTTGCCGAAAAATAAATTATTCGTGTTTTATCAAACCAATTAATTAATCTCTCCTTTTTTGAATTTAGAAAGACGCAGAAAACTGGCTGTTTTGCAGCATGCGTATTCTAACGGAAAATCCACAGAGACGTCACAAGGGCCTGTAGTAACAAAAAATGAGAAATCTATGGAGACAAAAACACATCCTGCCTAATGCCATACGACTTGGACAACTCTGAACCTTTTGGAAAAATTTTAACAGAAGCGCATGGACAGATCAATAATTTGAACGTTAAGAGCTTTTTGTAATCCTGCAGAAATGATTTTAAATTCGGACTCCAATATTCCCTTCAATTCCAGAGCAGAGTGGGTAAAGGTGATGTGGACCAGGACGTAGGTTTAAGCATCTATACAGATGGTTCCAAACTAGATAATAAAAGAAATTATAGAAAGTCTTTTTGCTGTGACACGGAGTGTGCTTACAACAGATATATTAAAAGAATGCTTTGGTCTCTTACTGTATCAGAGATCCTATTTCACGACAAATAGAGCACCACTCTACAATTGGACTCTGAATAGAGGAAATGTATATGCCTCTGGCTATTAGATTTTTAATCGATTTTAAAGTAATAACATGAGAGTATTATTTGTCAAGGCTCTTCAACTTTTATAGCTTAAGAGTTATTTAAAACTCACCGCATCACTGTTATTTTGTGAGCAACATATACAATTTATGAAATCCTCTTATTTTTTAAATGAAAAATAAAAACAAAAATATAACGATCATAAAAAAACAAAATTTTCAGTTTTATTACATACTTTATTACGAAAACATTTCATGTTGAAAACCTTACACTTACGTGGCACTTTGCTAGAAAAATTTACTTTTCAATTTATAAGGGAATTTTATTAAATTTGGTTGAATTATTTCAACAGCTTTGGTACATAGAATACATACCATTACAGACAAACGCCGATCCACAATTGTTACCGTTGACTTTATACGTCCAACAGGTTCTAGTCTAGTCTGTGGTAATTCAATCTTTACTTCCAACAACAACCACGATCTATGTAAAACTCATTCCATAATAGTGGAAGCGCTTGCAATTAGCATATGTTATTTACTTGCTAAAAAATGTTATTGTATTTCAAATATAAGTGAATTTTTTGTCAAACTTCTTGTTTTCATTTTGATCATTTAGTTACCAAGTAATTTCTTTATATTGACTTTTTGGAATATTAATTTCCTCATTCAAAATCTTAAACTCGCATGATATACTTTGTCATCCAAATATTTAATACTTTTATTATTAAAATATTCTCAATTTACTAAATAACATAAACCTTTTATAGACGAAACCACATTATGCGAAAAAATAACAATTAAAATAAGGTTTAGTTCGTTTTAAAAACTATTTAACTTTTATTTTTTAATTTGCGTGATAATTTTTGGAAACTAAGATTGTTGAATTAAGCCTAAAATTCACTCTTAGCACTCTCTTCACTTTACATATGTATGTACACCTATTAGAAAAAATGTTTTACATATGTTTCTAATATTAAGTTTCGAAACAAAATTATACCCAATTATGTGTACATGTACATATGTATGTATGCAAGCACTTAAATGAATGGTTTTTTGTTCATACCGTACATAGGTAAGTGAATTTTAATTCTTTTATTTCTCGCAAGATTAACTTTCACACTATTGGAGTTTGAGGGCTAATATTCATTGCGTGTAAAATATTTTATAATATTTTTTTTAAGGTGATAACACTACTTTAGATAAGTGTATAAAATATATATGTGCATATATTTTTATTTACCTCACTCTCTCATAATTTAGGTTTGGTTTATACACTTAAAACGGACACATTACATATCCAACACAATATATTCCGATAGAACATCTTAATTATATTTACTTAAAAATACAAATATAGCCAGTCCAACATTTTATTGAACGTTCAACTTAAACAACACAAATCACAAATAACAAGGATTTCTGCGCAAGCGCTAATAGTAGTGGGTATCTTAAATGCCCATACTTATCGAACGCATTTAAATGCGATATAAAATTACTACGGGTTGTAGTATAGGAATAAAAAACGGTTTTAACTTTTGTAAAAACTAGCAAGTTAGTTCTATTTATCTCACAAACTCGTACAGCTATATCGATCAAGTATAATAAATAAATGTTATAGACCACATATGGTAACAGTAGCAATGCGAATATCGGTTTTAAAAATTTGCATAATTAGATACTGTCTTCTAGGTGTGACACTTCTTCTCCAAAAATTTGATGGGCCAGTTTGAATGACAGTTATATACTATATGGTCCGATATTCGCCATCCCGACAAATGAAATAAGGATGAGGCAAACAAAATTTTAAATCGATTTATCAAAAACTGAAGAGCCAGTTCAATCGATTCAGCTCGTTTACTATATATAGAAAATATATATATATATATATATGATATATGTATATGTATATATATATATAAGTATATATATATATATATATATATATAACAATTTATACACTTTATACAGCCGTTTCTCTCTGGGTGTTACAAAATTCGTGCCAAACCTGATACTCTGTCCAGAATATAGATCTGATAAGTATGCAACTGTGAGAGGATTGGTATTACAGAAGGGTGACATCGAACCATTGCCACAAATTACTAAGTGCTTTAATTAGTCTCAAATCATACAATATATTAGGTTGTCAAATATCTCCCTTTCGCCTTTTTGTCTTTTAAATTTCGCGGCTATGTATAAAGCGCTACAGAGCTCGTATCTGGCAATATATACATCTTTGAAAGGTCTTGACATAAACTACAATGGAAAACATCGTGTTAGACCGGCATGCGGCATCTGCCGACATCGCGAAAAAGATGGAAGTTAGTCACCAAACCATTTTAAATCATCTTCAGAAGGCTGGATAAACAAAAAAGCTTGATGTTTGGGTGCCACATGATTTGACGCAAAAAACAAAGTTTTAGACCAAATTAACGCCTGCGATATGCTGCTGAAACGGAACGAATTCGACCCATTTTTGAAGCGGATGGTGACGGGCGACGAAAACTGGATCACATACAACAATATCAAGCGAATAATGAGGGGGTATAATGAAGTTGCCGTCAAGATGGAAATAGATTATCGAACGAAACGGCGCATATTTAAGCTAAATCCGATCCGAATCTTTTTATAAAGCATTGAATAAAGAGCAAAAAAGCAGAAGGGAGATATTTGACAACCTAATATAACCCAATATATTTGTATAATTTTTTTGTTAAAATTTGCAGATATGCATGGCAAAATCCAAAAAGGCTTTGCGAAATTAAAATACTTTAAGCAACTATTCTTAGCAGTACCATAAGTTATGTTACAAGTTCAGACCGTTATAAAAAATTTCTTTAATATAGTTGACTATCTGCCCCATTTTGAGAAAACTTCAGAACTGATGATGTGAAGAAAAATATTTGAGCTTTGTTATGTTTATTTGTATAGTTATCCTTTAAAACAAGTTGAAAAAACTTCTATATGAGGTGAAAAACAAGGTAAGCAAACCAAAGTAAGAAAATGGATAGGCAGGAATGGTAAGCTATTTTACAAAATGAATAACTTTGGTGTAAATTAAATAATTTCATTTAATTTAAGGCGTATAAAAATAATGAATAACAATCGTTACAATTCTTTAAAGGCTTTCAAAATAGGCTCCTTCTGCGTCGATGTATAGCTGCCAGAGCGATTTCCAAGCATTGCAAGCGTCACGGAAGCCATTCTTTGGAATAGCTGCATTTTCGGCTTACACCACTCACAGAAACACCTCGCGCGAAAATGTTTATCCTGACTCTCCAGGTGCTCGGAGGCAACTAACCAGCCGCTTGTTTGTTAGCTAGGAACACCCTATACCGAATCCAGTCGCTTTAGATAAAAAGTTTTTGACGCGAAGCCAAGAAATATGTTGGACAAATATCATGCTTTTACCATTTGCCAAGCAACAGTCGCTACTTTTATTAGAGAGAAACACTGAAAGGTTCATTGTAGCATAATCTTTGTTTTGATATGTGAATGGCCCTTTGAGATAGTCATCAAAAGCAGCCAATAGAAAGGAGGTAAAAGTGTCCGTATGTTTTTCCCATATAAAAAATACGTTTTATTGTGCTGTGGAGTGCGAAATATTAAGGCGTGTGCATACATTAGTGACTAATACCTTCTGGCAGTAGGAATGACGCACTTTGGGACTAGGGATGGCAAACTCGATTCCGATTCCACTCGAGAATCGAGTTTTCTCGTAAAATACTCGAGTCCTTCTGGCAGTAGGAATGACGCACTTTGGGACTAGGGATGGCAAACTCGATTCCGATTCTACTCGAGAATCGAGTTTTCTCGTAAAATACTCGAGTTTTCGGAATCGATCTTCAGTAGTCGGAGTCGATTAAGAACCAATTTTTGACATTCGATTTTACTATTAATTAAGTGACCAGTTTCAAGTTATAAGCTTAGTATCCAGCTCTCAAGAAATGTAAAAACTTCATATAAAAATAACGCTTAGGAAACGGTCAAGGAACTTTCCTACGATAAATTTACTAGTAAATGTTCAGGAGAGCGGCTTTTCCGAAAACGTGCACCAATTTTCACGGGAAATATCTTCAAATACTCGTTTTTAGTTCTACTTTACGAATGTGTATGGCGCGTGCCTTTAAAATCAATATTTTCTTTGTTTTTATAAAAAAAATATCGTATATCCCAAAAATCAGCTTAATCCCATCACGACAGTTGGTAAAGAATTAAAGAAAAGGTTAATGGCTGAATTAAAGCAAAAATTTTCCAACATTGAGTCTGTGAAAGTGTATCACATCGCAACGCTACTTGATCCTCGATACAAAAAAATTGGTTTCCAGAGTATCCTTAGTTGTTCACGTGCTATAGAGACTGTGGGTACGTCACTACAGGGAAAAATTAATTTTTTTTTAATATTATAATACTTTAAATATTAATATGTTATTGGAATTTTATAAGTATAGGTTCACTGGTAAAAGAGGAGGTGAAAGTGTCAAAAAACTTAGCTATTGAGTGTGATAGTCGGCTAGCTATTAAAGATCAACAGTCATCAAACAAAGATAAAAATTTCTGGGATTTCTTGGATCAAGCTGTAGAGTAAGTTTGGGTATTGTGATATGGGTGTGCAATGTGATATGCCAGCATATTTCGTAAACTATTCATGTTTTGACATGAATCTTTCCGAGAATACAAAAGCAACTGTAAAAAACTGTTGCTGCAAAGCTGCGCGTGCTACTGAACACTTCGTTTGCTCTCAGTGTGCCAAAAAGTTTATAGTAGTGCGGTCACCATTATTTCAACGGGCGTTTCGACAAAGGATTATTTAGAGTTTAATTCATATTTTAGAATTCTAGTAATTTTTTCTTGATCTTTCGTTAATATAATTAACCGCAATTCAGGTAATTTTTAGCCCAAATAAATATTTTTTTGTGAAACAAATATTTTATTATTTCAAACTCGAGTTTGGCTAATGTGATATAGTCAATGTTGTCCATTGTGATATAGTATATCATATTAAACAAACATAATATCATACAACGTATTTTGTAGGTAAAAGTAATACTCTTCTTAAATTATAGTTTTTCGCAATGCCGAAGAAAGGGGAAATTCGTAAGTGGAATTCAGAAAACATGAAAAAAGCCATACAGGCTGTAAGAGCCGAAAAGATGGGAATACTTCTGGCATCGAAAACGTATGGTGTCCCATTTGCAACCTTGCAAAGAGCTGCCCGCAGCGATAAAACAATCGACGAAATATTAGCTATTCCATTGGGACGTAGGCCGGTTTTTAACCAAGATGTTGAATTAGAGCTGGTAAGAGCTGGCAAAGTTTTGGGGGCTCACTCGAAGTGATGTGCGTTCGCTTGCATTTCAATTAGCAAAGCGAAATAATATTGAGAACCCATTTTCCATAATCAGGGAATGCGCCGGAAAAGATTGGTTGCGTAGCTTTCTAAATAGACATAAAACGGAAATAAGTTTACGCTCTGCCACAGGTACCTCAATCGAGAGAATCAAAGGATTCAATGTGGAAAATGTGAGCAAGTTCTATAATTTATTGGAGCAGGAGTTTGAGAAGCATAAATTTTCTGCAACTAGAATATGGAATGTTGATGAGACAGGAGTGTCTATCGTGCAAAGTAAGCAGCCAAAAATTTTAGCAGCAAAAGGCAAAAGGCAAATTGGTTGCATGACTTCAGCAGAAAGAGGATCTCTCATAACAGTTATAAGCTGCATGAGCGCAGGAGGAGCCTTTGTTCCACCATTTTTCATTTTTCCAAGAAAAAATCCCTCTCCGCTTTTAATGAAACATGCTCCCCCTGGTTCCGATTCTGCTTGTCACATATCGGGATGGATACAAATACCAATATTTACCGCGTGGTTTGATCACTTTTTGCAATTCACTAATCCATCAAAAGAGAACCCAATCTTGCTTATTTTAGATGGCCACTACAGTCATACGCGAAATGTTGATGTTTTGGATAAGGCTCGTCAAAATGGCGTCATTATCTTATCATTGCCACCTCATTGTACACACAAAATGCAACCCTTAGATAAAGCATTTATGGGTCCTCTTAAAACATATTACAATGACGAAATAAGACGATTTATGCTAGAGCAAGGCCGAAAGGTGACACAATTTGATGTAGTTGAGCTGTTTTCAAAGGCTTATCTGAAAGTTCAAACGGCACAGATAGCAATTAATGGGTTCAAATGCACTGGTATTTATCCCTTTGATAAAAATATTTTCCAGGAAAGTGATTTTATGGAGCAACGCCAAGAAAATCCGCTGAAAGATACTCAACCTATAGAAGATATATTTTTAGAAGAACCAGTGGCCAGCACAAGTAGGGCAGCGATGAAAAATTTCGTCACACCTTGGCAGATATCCCCACCACCTAAGCTAAAACTGTCAACCAGCTCCAGAGGCAAACGATCAGAATCGACAGTGTTAACAACATCACCATATAAAGCGCTTTTGGAGGAAAGCATCAGAAATGTTGAAAAGCGCAAGAAAAAAGGAAATGTAAAAGACATACCGCATTCACGTAAAACCAAAACACAACGGGCAACCAAAACTAGGGAAACTTCTTCGAGCGAGTCGGAAAAAAACTTGCATCTTCCCAGTTCAGATGAGGAATGTTGGGCGGAAACACCACCTAGTAAGGATACTGCGTACGCTTTTTGCAACAAAAACTTTGAGACGGATAAAGGAAGTAGTGCTTGGGTCAAGCAATATTTGTTTGCGAGTCCTGCCAAACATTTTAAAATTAAAAACAGTACACATTTTTTTGAATCCTTGATTGTTTCTATGTACATACTTGAATAGTCATGTTTTTTTTTATTCTTAATGAATTATATTACAACAATACAAAACGTCGCTTTTTTGTTTTTAATAAATGTATTATTTAGCAATTCGTTCTTATTTTATTTTTTTTAAGGAAAGCTTAAAAATATAGTATATCACTTTACCTGACATAGTATACCACATTACCCATACATTTTGGCGAAGTCGCTTTTTCGACCATCTATAGTTTAATTGAGTTATCTTTCAAAGTACTTGAGATACCGAAATATCCCTTTGAGATATATTGCGCAATGAAGCACGGAATAGTATTGCATAATTTTTGTAAGTATTAGTTTATGAAATTTTAAGTAATGGAAGAAAAACTTATACCCATATCACAATACCCAAACTTACTCTACAATCGAGTAATCAGTACAACGACAATGATGAAGCGGGTGGAGTACCAATTGAGTTAAGGCAATTTACTAATCGGACGATAGTAGATAGAGATCCATTACTTGTTTGGAAAAGTATCGAAAATGAGTATCTGCACGTATCGAGGATTGCAAGAAAATACTTATCAATTGTTGCGACTTCAACACCTTGTGAACGTTTATTTTCGCATACTGGGCTAACTGCGAATCAAATTCGCAGCCGGTTAATGCCAGATCACTTATGCCCGGTTTCACAGTCCATACTTATGTTGTGCTTAAGATAAACCAGGAAAATAGTGTTTTACAGTTCATACTTAGGTTATGCTTAAGCACTGAAAATGGGAGGCTTAAGCAATGCTTAAATAACAGCTGATTTTTGTTTTGAAATTGCTTTGAATTTTCAGCGACATCTTGCGTCGCGTAGGGCAAGTGTCCGTTCGCTTGCACTCAATAACAGCTAATACTTTTCCTTGTTCCCATAGGTGCTCCGACTCGCTAGTGGTGAAATTTGGGGTTCTTTTGTTGTTTTCATCAATTTTTGATATAATTTTCCTGGCAAATTTATGTATTGTCTGTTATAATTTAAATATTTCAAACATATTTTTATGAATGACATTTGTAAAACATATGTTGCCCATAACGTTGCCATATATCATAATAAAATTTTATAGAAATTAAGCATTGACTGTGAAACGCAAACGACTACTCAGTTTGCAACAATGATAAGATTTTATTAAGGCACAACTTAAGTATGGACTGTGAAACCGGGCATTAATATGCTTCTGTTTTTAAGATCTGTCCCGGAAAATATATGGTTTTCTTAAACTGACAATTAGCTTATTGTTCTTTTACTTATTTTAAATTTATTTAAAAACTTATTTTATTAAACTTCTTTAAACCACTTGAATTATTTAAAACAAATTTAAATGAAATGAAATGTTCCCTTACCTTATTTATAAACAAAACAATATAATTGTTTTTAACTATTTTTGTGTTTTATTTAATCGATTTGAATTATTCATTCAATTTATGCCTTGTGATTTAATAAATAAATTTTTGTTCTTTTAATTTAAAATCGATTAGAATCGAAAAATCGATTTTTGCCCCCGGATAATCGGTTCTTAGAATCGAAAAATATGGAAAAATAGTCAGAATCGAGAATCGATTCGGTAACCAATTTTGCCATCCCTATTTGGGACAGCAGCGGTGCACTGACTGCTGTATTGCAGCAATTTGTGACACTAGCTTATATTTTAATTTAATATATAAAATGTATACACTTATTACCATATCCAAATATTATACATATGTATGTTTATTATTAACTTATTTTATAAAATAAATATAGTTTATGACCGGGGAGTGGTTCTGTAGTTATATTCACTAGCGGAGAAACATGTTAGTATAAAATCGGCCATTATTATGAAAGTCTTTTTATTCATACTTAGAGGGAAATAAAGTGTACAAAGAGCGTGAGATACATATGTATGTATATATTGATCCTCTACAACAACCTCACAAGCAACGAAAAGTTTGTCCATGCTCTTTATAACAATGAAATATTTGGAATTTTTTAAACAATTTAGCAACGTCATCTTCGGTTGTACCGAAGCTATAATACCCTTCACAAATAAAAATGATTAATTTCAAGGAATGTTATTGGTCAATTTATGCGATTGTACGACACCATTGTGAAGTTGAGCAAGCATTGATTTGCCGTCAGCAGTTTTGAAGTCAACGTTATGTAAATTTTTATTATTTTAATATTTATATTGAAAATTTTTTATTTATTCTTGGAAATCAATTTCATCTCCTTCAAAGTATGCACAACACCACGATAATCGAAGAAAACAGTCAACATGACCTTGATATTTGAGCGACTTTGGCACGATTTTTTTGGTCTCGGCTCTCTTTTGGCTCGATTGATTGGTTGTTTCGGGGTCGTAAGCATAGGTCTTATCGCCAGTTATAATGCATTAAATGACATCCTGGTAGTCGGAAAGCATCATTTTACACACTTCAACGCGACGCCTTTTTTTCAAAAAAATTCAATATTTTCGGTACCAGTCGAGATTTGATGCGCTTGAGGCCCAAAACATCATTCAAAATGGTATTGGCTGAGCCTTTCGATGTGCCAACTTCATCAGCAAGGTCTCTAATTGTTAATCGACGGTTTTCCAACACCAAATATCTGATTTGTCGAATGTGAGCTTCGTCGGTTGAGGTTGATGGTCGCCCTGGACGCTCTCCGTCTTCGACATGTTCACGGCCGGCTTGGAACTCACTATACTACTTGTAAACATTTTTTTTAGACATAGCCTCATCACCAAAGGCTTTCTGTACCATCCTCAACGTATCCGAAGCAGAAAATTGATTCCGTGGCAATATTACGATTTTTCCGGCGCCGCGATTTGATGGTACGGATGGATAGAGGAGGTCCTCAGCATTAAAAACTGTGTACACATATATGGTCCTCAGACCCATAGTTTCAGAGATATTTTACTTTAAAGTTAAAAAATTTGTAAAAACAATGCTCGTTTTTTCTAACCCACTTTTCACATATTTTTTAATTAATATATATTTAATTACACTGTACACATTCGTATTTATCAAAAATTTACACTAATTGTACATTTTTTAAGAAAATAAATATATTTTAAAAATTATTTTACACATTCAAAGTTTCAATTGATTTGCGTGTTTACATTTATGACAAATAGCAGTGTTGCCATACTTTGTGTCCTGAAAATATAATCAAAAATGTGTTTCATATATTTATATGATATATTATATATGTAAAATCATTGAATAAATAGAAAAAACGTATTATAGAATGGAAAGTTTTTTAGTTTTTCTCTCTTTTTGATTAAAATAGGTGTTCGATCGATGAGGGTTATTTTTTTTGAAGTGCGGCCGAAGGCCGCCAGTGCAGAAAGTAGTTCGACACAAAGGAACTGTGAAAACCCCGGTGTTCGATCGATGAGGGTTATTTTTTTGAAGCGCGGCCGAAGGCCGCCCGTGCAGAAAGTAGTTCGACACAAAGGAATGTTATTTTTTATCTTTATTTATTAATTAACATAAGATACAAAAACCATTTGTACCATTTTCTTTATAAATGTTAAATAGAAAAATTTTTCATAGTTTTTTTAAAACACAATATGTGGCAACACTGGTATTTGTAATGACATGTGAAGAAAAACAAAACAAAACAAAATAGGACTAAATTGCATGTAAAATTGTGGAACTTTAAAGTGAAATGACTCGGAAACTATGAGTCTGAGGACGGTATATATGTATACATTTTTTTATCCTGAGGACCTCCTCTATCCATTAGTACCATAAAATCGCGGCGCCGGAAAAACCGTAATCGTGCCGATTCCGTAAACAATTTAATACAAATTCTTTGCTCAAAAAATTTCGACATCGAAAAAACGAAAAACTCACTTTTAGCAACTCACAAAACGACACGTATCTTGAACACTAATAAATATTTTGACATTAAATTTGACATAAATGTGACTGACAATACTACCAACCTAAAAAAGAAACAACTTTCCAAATCCTTCGACGCGCGCAGTTTAAATTCAAATGTCAATTATTTTTTGAACACAGTATTATTATTATTTATTCATCGTTAAAAACTTTATATTGAGTAATGTGTCACCATATGTAAATTTTTATATAAAAACTTTAGAAAGTATAATTAAATATCAATAAACAATTCTTATATACAATGGTTATGTATATGCAATATACTCGTATAAAACATTGTTGTACAAAAACAACAATTTTCTCAAATAGTATAATCAGCATATCCACTGTAAAAATCACAACCTATTACTGAAGTGTACCGAATAAGCAGTTTCTATAAACAAACTAATTGAGAGATCGCGCTCGTATTCGGCATACTAATTAAGGACAGTCCTTAGAAAAATACGTTGTTTTAAAATATCATTTACCCGGGAAATTTAATTATAATTTCCGGGTACTTTTTTGTCACAATGAACAATAACTTTGACAGTATTAAGATCAGTTAAACATAGTTTTGACAATTATTTTGCCGATTTTTTTACTCTTGCAACCAGTTGCAAGTTGGAGGATGGAGTCATGTGTAGAAGTTCACGCAAGTGAGGAAAGTTTTCTGATCGCCATTCACTTGGGAGTGGCCAGAAACGATTCTTTTACATATGACTCAAGCAGCTCACGACTTCCGGTCTTTGACCAAGTATCCTCTGGGTAGCCTAAGAACATCCGTTTGAAGGCGAGCTAAAGTGAGAAGGCGAAACACCCCTGCATAGGGTTGTGCGCTGGGTTTGGGACCCGCCACGTAAAAAAAGCACCCCCAATGAAAAACCATAAACAGCCTCGGATGAGAGCCCCCCCTTTTGATGACGACCATGGCAAACGAAATAAGGACTATGATTTGAGGGCATGCACCTGGAATGTCCGGTCCCTTAATTGGGAAGGTGCCGCTGCCCAGCTGGTAGATGTCCTCGTAAAGATAAAGGCTGACATCACCGCCGTCCAAGAAATGCGATGGACGGGACAAGGACAGAGACAAGTAGGTCCTTGTGGCATTTACTACAGTGGCCATATAAAGGAGCGCAAGTTTGGTGTTGGATTCGTGGTGGGAGAGAGACTCCGTCGCCGAGTACTATCATTCACTCCTATGAATGAACGTCTAGCCACAATTCGCATCAAAGCGAGGTTCTTCAACATATCGCTGATTTGCGCCCACGCCCCGACGGAAGAGAAGGACGATGTGACCAAAGATGCCTTTTATGAGTGCTTGGAGCGCACTTATGAGAGATGCCCCCGCCACGATGTCAAAATCGTGCTTGGCGCCTTTAACGCCAGGGTGGGCAAAGAAGGTATCTTTGGCACTACGGTCGGTAAATTCAGCCTCCACGAGGAAACATCCCCAAATGGATTGAGGCTGATCGACTTCGCCGGGGCCCGAAATATGGTTATCTCTAGTACTAGATTCCAGCATAAGAAGATACATCAAGTTACCTGGCTGTCTCCGGATCGAAAAACCACCAACCAGATCGATCATGTTGTGATAGACGGAAGACACGTCTCCAGTCTTTTAGATGTGCGTGCGCTCCGAGGTCCTAACATCGACTCGGACCACTACATTGTTACAGCCAAGATTCGCACCCGCCTTTGTGCAGCAAAAAACGCACGCCAATAAACACAAGGAAGGTTCGACGTCGAGAAGCTGCAATCACAACAGACAGCCGAACGATTTTCTACTCGGCTTGCACTCCTGCTCTCTGAGAGCACTCGTCAACAACTCGGTATAAGGGAACTGTGGGATGGCATCTCAAACTCCTTACGTACAGCTGCAACCGAAACCATTGGTTTTCGGAAAGTGCAAAAGAACAGCTGGTACGACGAGGAGTGCCGTGTCGCAGCGGAGAGAAAACAGGCTGCCTACCTCGCAACGTTACGATCGACCACAACACGTGCGGGATGGGATAGATACCGAGAGTTGAAGAGGGAAGCAAGACGCATTTGTAGACAGAAAAAGAAAGAGGCCGAAATGCGTGAGTACGAAGAGCTTGATAAGCTGGCCGACAGGGGTAATGCTCGAAAATTCTACGAAAAGATGCGGCGACTTACAGAAGGTTTCAAGACCGGAGCATACTCTTGTAGAACCCCCAAAGGTGATCTAGTCACCGATGCCCAAAGCATACTTAAATTATGGAGGGAACACTTCTCCAGCCTGCTGAATGGCAGTGAACGTACAACGCCAGGAGAAGGCGAACCCGATTCCCCAATCGATGACGATGGAGCAGACGTTCCATTGCCCGACCATGAAGAGGTTCGAATAGCAATTGCCCGCCTGAAGAACAACAAAGCGGCAGGGGCCGATGGATTGCCGGCCGAGCTATTCAAACACGGCGGCGAAGAACTGGTAAGGAGCATGCATCAGCTTCTTTGTAAAATATGGACGGACGAAAGCATGCCCAACGATTGGAATTTAAGTGTGCTATGCCCAATACATAAAAAAGGAGACCCCCCAATCTGCGCCAACTACCGTGGGATTAGCCTCCTCAACATCGCATATAAGGTTCTGTCGAGCGTATTGTGTGAAAGATTAAAGCCCACCGTCAACAAACTGATTGGACCTTATCAGTGTGGCTTTAGACCTGGCAAATCAACAACCGACCAGATATTCACGATACGCCAAATCTTGGAAAAGACCCGTGAAAGGAGAATCGACACACACCACCTCTTCGTCGATTTCAAAGCTGCTTTCGACAGCACAAAAAGGGAGCTGCCTCTATGCCGCGATGTCTGAATTTGGTATCCCCGCAAAACTAATTCGGCTGTGTAAACTGACACTGAGCAAAACTCAAAGCTCCGTCAGGATCGGGAAGGACCTCTCCGAGCCGTTCGATACCAAACGAGGTTTCAGACAAGGCGACTCCCTGTCGTGCGACTTTTTCAATCTTCTTCTGGAGAAAATTATTCGAGCTGCAGAACTGAATCGAGCAGGTACAATCTTTTATAAGAGTGTACAGCTACTAGCGTATGCCGATGATATTGATATAATCGGCCTCAACACCCGCGCCGTTAGTTCTGCTTTCTCCAGACTTAACAAGGAAGCAACACAAGTGGGTCTGGCAGTGAACGAGGGCAAGACGAAATATCTCCTGTCATCAAACAAACAGTCGTCGCACTCGCGACTTGGCTCCCACGTCACTGTTGACAGTCATAACTTTGAAGTTGTAGATAATTTCGTCTATCTTGGAACCAGCTTAAACACCACCAACAATGTCAGCCTGGAAATCCAACGCAGGATTACTCTTGCCAACAGGTGCTACTTCGGACTGAGTAGGCAATTGAAAAGTAAAGTCCTCTCTCGACGAACAAAAACTAAACTCTATAAGTCGCTCATAATTCCCGTCCTGCTATACGGTGCAGAGGCCTGGACGATGACAACAACCGATGAGTCGAACTTAAGAGTTTTCGAGAGAAAGGTTCTGCGAAAGATTTATGGTCCTTTGCGCGTTGGCCACGGCGAATATCGCATTCGATGGAACGATGAGCTGTACGAGATATACGACGACATTGACATAGTTCAGCGAATTAAAAGACAGCGGCTACGCTGGCTAGGTCATGTTGTCCGGATGGATGAAAACACTCCAGCTCTGAAAGTATTCGACGCAGTACCCGCCGCAGGAAGCAGAGGAAGAGGAAGACCTCCACTCCGTTGGAAGGACCAAGTGGAGAAGGACCTGGCTTCGCTTGGAATATCCAATTGGCGCCACGCAGCGAGGAGAAGAAACGAGTGGCGCGCTGTTATTGACTCGGCTATAATCGCGTAAGCGGTGCCTACGCCAGTAAAGAAGAAGAACCAGTTGCTACAGAGTATTATAGTTTTGTTCACCTAACGGTTGAACGTATCACTTAAAACTAAGCGAGATAGATATAGGGTTATATAAATGATCAGGATGACAAGAAAGGGGGAAAATCTGGTTGACTGTCTGTCTGTCCGTTCGTCCGTGCAAACTGTCACTTGAGTAAAAATTGAGATTGATTGTTATTATTTTTGACCCTGAATTGTATCTCATTTTATTTATTTATTTTTGCTTTTGAAACTAATGCAAGTAGATTTGACTTTTATTTGTTAATGAATACTATTGGATTGCACCTTTTTTATTTTATTACCATTATAACTAGTTATCATAACAAAACTAACGAACAAATTGTTTTACTTATTCTATAATACAAAACAACTTGTGGTGGCTGCGAACATACCAAGGCGCATTGATGGCGCATCTTAAAACTTTGTTTTGGAATCGCTGGATTTGTACTCGTACAACAGTGCTAGGGATTGACCAGCCCCAAAGTTGTATCCCATAAGTCCACCTGCTTGTAGACAAGAATTTCGTTATCAGTGAATAAGGTAGAGTTTCTACCCTATAGCCAATACATTTCTAATTCTTCTTTTTTTCTTTTTGACATTTGCACTCCATATAAGTTTTGTGTATTTCGCAGTGTTGTGATATGGTATTTGCACACCGTTTAAGTACAGAAGCATATATCTAGTATTGTTGTGTATAAAATCAATAAGTACTGATTTAGTTTCATTTAATTTTATTCCCATTTAGCTGTCCATTCAAATATTTTGTTTAAATGTTCTTGCAATTTTACAATTAATGCAGTTTGTGCTTTGCCGACAGAATCATCTGCAAATGTTGCTGTTATACAATTGCCATCGTAGTAGGTAATGGATAGTTCCTAACACACTACCCTGAGGAACACTAGCTTTTATTTCCTTTGAATCAGAGTACATATCTCCATGTTTAATTCGAAAAAAAGGGTCCGAAAGGTATGATTTTAAAATATTGTTATATATTTTTGACAAAAGTATTTTAATTTTGGTCAGGAGCGCGCCACGGCTTTACCAACGTCGAGGAAAACGGCCGAGCAAACTTTTTTTCAAAGGCATTATCAATGACTCGAGTTACTCTATGTACTTGGTCAATAGTGGAGTGATTTTTTCAAAAGCCAAAGCATTATCAGCTTCCTCTCTTTAATTATGTTGTTAAGACGCACAGCAAGCAGTTTTTCCAAAAGCTTTGAAAGTATTGGCATAAGGATTGTTCAAATATCATTGAACATGCTGACTTATCTGGTATCAGGAAAGCCGAAAATAAATATCTATTTTTAAATATATTGAACATACATACATATGTAATTAAGTACAAAAACATACTCATGCACTTACATGCAATGCGCATCAAATAATAATAAAAATGCCTGGATAAAGATAAGTCATAAATTTACAGATCAGATAACACTAAACACACACATACACACATGTATTAAATTGTATAGTTAAAAACAACCCCTGCCAACAATGAGCGGGTAAAAAACAGATAATCAGTGGGTAACATGGTGGTAAACGTGGGGGTAAACATATAGAGTTTGTCTTAGGCCGAGCGAATATTTTTCCGTATTTTCCCCTCACACGTACCTACGTATACATGTGATCATACGTCTCTGTTGCGCTCATTCAGCAGTGTCATATAAAAAAGTAGAGTAAGTTGGGGTATTGTGATATGGGTGTGCAATGTGATATGCCAGCATATTTTGTAAACTATTCATGTTTTGACATGAATCTTTCCGAGAATACAAAAGCAACTGTAAAAAACTGTTGCTGCAAAGCTGCGCGTGCTACTGAACACTTCGTTTGCTCTCAGTGTGCCAAAAAGTTTATAGTAGTGCGGTCACCATTATTTCAACGGGCGTTTCGACAAAGGATTATTTAGAGTTTAATTCATATTTTAGAATTCTAGTAATTTTTTCTTGATCTTTCGTTAATATAATTAACCGTAATTCAGGTAATTTTTAGCCCAAATAAATATTTTTTTGTGAAACAAATATTTTATTATTTCAAACTCGAGTTTGGCTAATGTGATATAGTCAATGTTGTCCATTGTGATATAGTATATCATATTAAACAAACATAATATCATACAACGTATCTTGTAGGTAAAAGTAATACTCTTCTTAAATTATAGTTTGTCGCAATGCCGAAGAAAGGGGAAATTCGTAAGTGGAATTCAGAAAACATGAAAAAAGCCATACAGGCTGTAAGAGCCGAAAAGATGGGAATACTTCTGGCATCGAAAACGTATGGTGTCCCATTTGCAACCTTGCAAAGAGCTGCCCGCAGCGATAAAGCAATCGACGAAATATTAGCTATTCCATTGGGACGTAGGCCGGTTTTTAACCAAGATGTTGAATTAGAGCTGGTAAGAGCTGGCAAAGTTTTGGGAGCTCACTCGAAGTGATGTGCGTTCGCTTGCATTTCAATTAGCAAAGCGAAATAATATTGAGAACCCATTTTCCATAATCAGGGAATGCACCGGAAAAGATTGGTTGCGTAGCTTTCTAAATAGACATAAAACGGAAATAAGTTTACGCTCTGCCACAGGTACCTCAATCGAGAGAATCAAAGGATTCAATGTGGAAAATGTGAGCAAGTTCTATAATTTATTGGAGCAGGAGTTTGAGAAGCAGAAGAAACGAGTGGCGCGCTGTT
The DNA here is from genome assembly GCA_027475135.1 of Bactrocera correcta. Taxonomy (NCBI): domain Eukaryota; kingdom Metazoa; phylum Arthropoda; class Insecta; order Diptera; family Tephritidae; genus Bactrocera; species Bactrocera correcta. The sequence goes on from CM050322.1 coordinate 68,194,645, forward strand.
ATTGACTCGGCTATAATCGCGTAAGCGGTGCCTACGCCAGTAAAGAAGAAGAACCAGTTGCTACAGAGTATTATAGTTTTGTTCACCTAACGGTTGAACGTATCACTTAAAACTAAGCGAGATAGATATAGGGTTATATAAATGATCAGGATGACAAGAAAGGGGGAAAATCTGGTTGACTGTCTGTCTGTCCGTTCGTCCGTGCAAACTGTCACTTGAGTAAAAATTGAGATTGATTGTTATTATTTTTGACCCTGAATTGTATCTCATTTTATTTATTTATTTTTGCTTTTGAAACTAATGCAAGTAGATTTGACTTTTATTTGTTAATGAATACTATTGGATTGCACCTTTTTTATTTTATTGCCATTATAACTAGTTATCATAACAAAACTAACGAACAAATTGTTTTACTTATTCTATAATACAAAACAACTTGTGGTGGCTGCGAACATACCAAGGCGCATTGATGGCGCATCTTAAAACTTTGTTTTGGAATCGCTGGATTTGTACTCGTACAACAGTGCTAGGGATTGACCAGCCCCAAAGTTGTATCCCATAAGTCCACCTGCTTGTAGACAAGAATTTCGTTATCAGTGAATAAGGTAGAGTTTCTACCCTATAGCCAATACATTTCTAATTCTTCTTTTTTTCTTTTTGACATTTGCACTCCATATAAGTTTTGTGTATTTCGCAGTGTTGTGATATGGTATTTGCACACCGTTTAAGTACAGAAGCATATATCTAGTATTGTTGTGTATAAAATCAATAAGTACTGATTTAGTTTCATTTAATTTTATTCCCATTTAGCTGTCCATTCAAATATTTTGTTTAAATGTTCTTGCAATTTTACAATTAATGCAGTTTGTGCTTTGCCGACAGAATCATCTGCAAATGTTGCTGTTATACAATTGCCATCGTAGTAGGTAATGGATAGTTCCTAACACACTACCCTGAGGAACACTAGCTTTTATTTCCTTTGAATCAGAGTACATATCTCCATGTTTAATTCGAAAAAAAGGGTCCGAAAGGTATGATTTTAAAATATTGTTATATATTTTTGACAAAAGTATTTTAATTTTGGTCAGGAGCGCGCCACGGCTTTACCAACGTCGAGGAAAACGGCCGAGCAAACTTTTTTTCAAAGGCATTATCAATGACTCGAGTTACTCTATGTACTTGGTCAATAGTGGAGTGATTTTTTCAAAAGCCAAAGCATTATCAGCTTCCTCTCTTTAATTATGTTGTTAAGACGCACAGCAAGCAGTTTTTCCAAAAGCTTTGAAAGTATTGGCATAAGGATTGTTCAAATATCATTGAACATGCTGACTTATCTGGTATCAGGAAAGCCGAAAATAAATATCTATTTTTAAATATATTGAACATACATACATATGTAATTAAGTACAAAAACATACTCATGCACTTACATGCAATGCGCATCAAATAATAATAAAAATGCCTGGATAAAGATAAGTCATAAATTTACAGATCAGATAACACTAAACACACACATACACACATGTATTAAATTGTATAGTTAAAAACAACCCCTGCCAACAATGAGCGGGTAAAAAACAGATAATCAGTGGGTAACATGGTGGTAAACGTGGGGGTAAACATATAGAGTTTGTCTTAGGCCGAGCGAATATTTTTCCGTATTTTCCCCTCACACGTACCTACGTATACATGTGATCATACGTCTCTGTTGCGCTCATTCAGCAGTGTCATATAAAAAAGTAGAGTAAGTTGGGGTATTGTGATATGGGTGTGCAATGTGATATGCCAGCATATTTCGTAAACTATTCATGTTTTGACATGAATCTTTCCGAGAATACAAAAGCAACTGTAAAAAACTGTTGCTGCAAAGCTGCGCGTGCTACTGAACACTTCGTTTGCTCTCAGTGTGCCAAAAAGTTTATAGTAGTGCGGTCACCATTATTTCAACGGGCGTTTCGACAAAGGATTATTTAGAGTTTAATTCATATTTTAGAATTCTAGTAATTTTTTCTTGATCTTTCGTTAATATAATTAACCGCAATTCAGGTAATTTTTAGCCCAAATAAATATTTTTTTGTGAAACAAATATTTTATTATTTCAAACTCGAGTTTGGCTAATGTGATATAGTCAATGTTGTCCATTGTGATATAGTATATCATATTAAACAAACATAATATCATACAACGTATTTTGTAGGTAAAAGTAATACTCTTCTTAAATTATAGTTTTTCGCAATGCCGAAGAAAGGGGAAATTCGTAAGTGGAATTCAGAAAACATGAAAAAAGCCATACAGGCTGTAAGAGCCGAAAAGATGGGAATACTTCTGGCATCGAAAACGTATGGTGTCCCATTTGCAACCTTGCAAAGAGCTGCCCGCAGCGATAAAACAATCGACGAAATATTAGCTATTCCATTGGGACGTAGGCCGGTTTTTAACCAAGATGTTGAATTAGAGCTGGTAAGAGCTGGCAAAGTTTTGGGGGCTCACTCGAAGTGATGTGCGTTCGCTTGCATTTCAATTAGCAAAGCGAAATAATATTGAGAACCCATTTTCCATAATCAGGGAATGCGCCGGAAAAGATTGGTTGCGTAGCTTTCTAAATAGACATAAAACGGAAATAAGTTTACGCTCTGCCACAGGTACCTCAATCGAGAGAATCAAAGGATTCAATGTGGAAAATGTGAGCAAGTTCTATAATTTATTGGAGCAGGAGTTTGAGAAGCATAAATTTTCTGCAACTAGAATATGGAATGTTGATGAGACAGGAGTGTCTATCGTGCAAAGTAAGCAGCCAAAAATTTTAGCAGCAAAAGGCAAAAGGCAAATTGGTTGCATGACTTCAGCAGAAAGAGGATCTCTCATAACAGTTATAAGCTGCATGAGCGCAGGAGGAGCCTTTGTTCCACCATTTTTCATTTTTCCAAGAAAAAATCCCTCTCCGCTTTTAATGAAACATGCTCCCCCTGGTTCCGATTCTGCTTGTCACATATCGGGATGGATACAAATACCAATATTTACCGCGTGGTTTGATCACTTTTTGCAATTCACTAATCCATCAAAAGAGAACCCAATCTTGCTTATTTTAGATGGCCACTACAGTCATACGCGAAATGTTGATGTTTTGGATAAGGCTCGTCAAAATGGCGTCATTATCTTATCATTGCCACCTCATTGTACACACAAAATGCAACCCTTAGATAAAGGATTTATGGGTCCTCTTAAAACATATTACAATGACGAAATAAGACGATTTATGCTAGAGCAAGGCCGAAAGGTGACACAATTTGATGTAGTTGAGCTGTTTTCAAAGGCTTATCTGAAAGTTCAAACGGCACAGATAGCAATTTATGGGTTCAAATGCACTGGTATTTATCCCTTTGATAAAAATATTTTCCAGGAAAGTGATTTTATGGAGCAACGCCAAGAAAATCCGCTGAAAGATACTCAACCTATAGAAGATATATTTTTAGAAGAACCAGTGGCCAGCACAAGTAGGGCAGCGATGAAAAATTTCGTCACACCTTGGCAGATATCCCCACCACCTAAGCTAAAACTGTCAACCAGCTCCAGAGGCAAACGATCAGAATCGACAGTGTTAACAACATCACCATATAAAGCGCTTTTGGAGGAAAGCATCAGAAATGTTGAAAAGCGCAAGAAAAAAGGAAATGTAAAAGACATACCGCATTCACGTAAAACCAAAACACAACGGGCAACCAAAACTAGGGAAACTTCTTCGAGCGAGTCGGAAAAAAACTTGCATCTTCCCAGTTCAGATGAGGAATGTTGGGCGGAAACACCACCTAGTAAGGATACTGCGTACGCTTTTTGCAACAAAAACTTTGAGACGGATAAAGGAAGTAGTGCTTGGGTCAAGCAATATTTGTTTGCGAGTCACATTTTTTTGAATCCTTGATTGTTTCTATGTACATACTTGAATAGTCATGTTTTTTTTTATTCTTAATGAATTATATTACAACAATACAAAACGTCGCTTTTTTGTTTTTAATAAATGTATTATTTAGCAATTCGTTCTTATTTTATTTTTTTTAAGGAAAGCTTAAAAATATAGTATATCACTTTACCTGACATAGTATACCACATTACCCATACATTTTGGCGAAGTCGCTTTTTCGACCATCTATAGTTTAATTGAGTTATCTTTCAAAGTACTTGAGATACCGAAATATCCCTTTGAGATATATTGCGCAATGAAGCACGGAATAGTATTGCATAATTTTTGTAAGTATTAGTTTATGAAATTTTAAGTAATGGAAGAAAAACTTATACCCATATCACAATACCCAAACTTACTCTATATCTGTCCTGCTCTAATATCCCCAATCGACGGCTGATACAGGGTTGCATTTTTTAATTCCTACTTTAAAAATGTATTAAAATTTCAAAGAAAAAATTTTTAATTTTTAAATTATTTATTTTAATAAATATTTACATAAAATTATAATTAATATATTGCTAACATTTCATAAATAAAAATATATTTAATTTAAAAAAAGAATTTCATATAAAAAAAGATTAATTAAAGAAAATAGATATTAATAGCTGAAAATAAAAGAGTGAAAAAAAATTATTAAAGACATATACCTGAAAATAAAAGAGTGGAAAAATATTATAAGATACAAATACCTGAAAATAAAATAAAGGTTATCAAAACCTGAAAATAAAAGATTGAAAAAATATTATAAAAGACAAATACCTGAAAGAAGATAATAATAAAATAAATATGAAATAAGAGATTATTTTAAGAAAAACACTAATTATTTCTCATTTTATTTAATTTATTGTTATTTTATTCAGAAATATTACCTACTAATTCTATAAATATAATAATAAAAAAAAAAAACTTAAAATTAAATTTAAAAGGATCTAATTCTTCATATTACGTCTTACATGTTTGTATCTATTATGGCTTAAACTTACAAAATGTCTTACAGCTAAATTTTTTTATCGTGCATTTTTGCAATTGCAGCTATGTATAAAATATTAATATTTAAAAAGTAAAAATGAGAAACGAAAAATTAAAAAAGAAAAATTTAAAAGGAAAAATTAAAAACGAAAAATTAAAAAAGAAAAATTAAAAAGGAAAAATTAGAAACGAAAAATTAAAAAGGAAAACTAAAAAGGTCTTCCTGCCGAGATTCTATTCTACCAAGGCTTTCGATGATTTTCTGCAGTACCGACGCAGTATCCCCATTTATATTATGTTGGAGTTGGGTGACCACGCGCTGCGAATGGGGCTCGGCGATACGAAATGGGCTCATTTCTTCTCCTATAAAGAAAGTTAAAATGATAACAATGAAAAACATAAACACAAAAAAATCATTTTACCATCTCGCTGCCGTGAACTAATGTTCTCCGAGAAAGAGTTGTCAATTGGGAAAGAAAAATCCATTTATCTACATATGTAAAATTATAAAACAAATTATGCAATAGGGAAATTCAAATAAATTTATTCCCTATTGGAATAGCAAAATATTTGAATTCTAAATCTACTTTTTTAATAATTTTAATGTCACCTACTGGAATACCTAAACCAGATGAGGACACCAAAGGCTCTTTGAATCATCGCCAACTTTTGTCAAAATAAGACAACCAAAAGTATCTGGTTGGTTTTGTTGGTTGATAATTTTCAAAGACCTTATTTTATTGCTAATAAATATAGTTTAAAAAAAAAACTAAAAAACACGCTTTTAAAGCATATCAAACTAAAAAGTGAAAAATAATTTAATAATTTAAACTATATTTATTTTTGATTTTTTGGTTTGATGTGAGAAACCCCATATTTGTTCAAATATGAACTATGACATGTATTATTGGTTAAGTAAATCGATAATTGGGCAGCATTTAATATCTACTCGTAACCTTTCATGATTAATTGTTACATTATTTGCGACCAAGTTCTATTGACGACTTTACGAATTATTACTTCATAATCGAATCATTTCTTCTAAAGCTTCACTGTTACATGGGGTTTTACCTGTCAACTTTGAAGAGTCCAGTTATTCAATTCGAATACAGTCCAAAGATCTATAACGACTAAGTGCTACATAAGCTTGTCCAGCAGCAAACAGTTGAGAGCCCAGAGAAATTACTGCATGTTCTACTGTACAACCTTGCATCTTATGAACGGTCGACGCCCAACTCAGTATGCTATTTAAATGTCACTAAAACTAGTTTTATATAGATGTTGCATACTTTTAAGCGCATCTTTTTGGTGAGCTGCTTAAACTTACTATCGCCTTCCTATAGTGTCGCTGAAATATTCTAGGTTGCAGTACCACTTAAAAAAGTTACAAACATACATACATACATACATACATACAAGTGAAGCTAATAAAAGCGTTCTAAAAAAGAAACCATCTTTATCTTTTTTGCAATTAATAATAAACCTATCTATTTGAGGAATTTTGCTAGAATCTGTAAAATTTCTTCTTTCTTCTATTCTTCAATATAATTGCTGCAAAATCTTATTGGGATTATTAATTGTACGTTTCAAATATTGCATATGATTTTCAAATTATTTATTTATAAATGTGAAAAAAATAATACAGTTATTTTTACACGAAAAAAGAAGCACTGGCTGCCAGGACCTTCGCCTCGCTGGTGGATCTAAGGCTAGATGACTAAAAATTAAGTTCTATTGTCCACACTTTATATATATAAAATCTTCATAAAATCTATATACATGCTTAAGTAAAACAAAAACAAAGTTCTTATCTAAGCTAGGTAGGATGTCATATTAAATGTTTTAGACCGCATTTATCTAGACATTTTGATATTTTTGTAACGTTCTCGAGAGACGTAGTTTTCAAAAGTGTTGTAGGTGTTTGGTTATCGAAGATAATCCTCCTGATTACTGTGAAATGGTGGCATTCGTCGAGCAGGTGATGGACTGTTAGTGAAGCCCACGGGCAATGTTGGCAGTAAGGCGGACTGGACCGATTGAAGAAGTACGAATGTGTGGCTATTGTGTGCCCTAAACGTAGGCGGACAAATGATTTAACATCGTTACATCGACCGTTTGGTGGATAGGTTGGTTTGCTCCTATCTGGGTTATTTACAGTGTATTGGAGCTGGATGTGTCTCCAACTCTCCATTAGCGACTTAAGTTGGTGTTGGTGTGCCATCTTATATAAGTCTTTATTCTCAAGGAAGTCAAACGTAACGAGCGGTTCACTAGCCGCTAGTTTAGCGCGTTTATCCGCCAGTTCATTCCTACGTATGCCGTAATGGCCTGGAATCCACATTAGTTTTTATATTGGGGCTATTTTCAGCTAATTTGCTCCGGATGCAGCAAATGATGTTAGATTTATTCATAACATTTAAGACCGCTGATATAGTTGATTTGCTATCTGTACAAATAATTGCTTTCAATTTGGAATTTGAAGCGAAAATGATAGCGTTGAGGATCGCTGCGGCTTCTGCTGTGTAAACGGAGGCGTAGCTTGGCAGGATTCCAACTTTAATTGTTGCTCCTTTGTCATCGACAACTGCGAATGATGTACTTGTCTCGGTTTTGGATATGTCCATGAAGATTAGAGTCCATTCAGGGAGAAGAGAAGTTATAGACTCAGCAAAGAGTTGTTGATAAATGGCGGGGTTGGTGTGACTTTTGATGAATCCCCAAGCTTAAAATGAACGATGTATGTCTTAGTTGCCAGGTAGAAAATACTTCTCCCTGCCGCAGTAATGGCACGGTGATTCCAAGCTTTCTAGCGAGTTCTATACACAGTGAAATTGTCGATTTGCGTCCAGGGTTAATTTCCCTTTGGAGGTCCGATCTTACTGTTTCGTAAAGAGTACTGTTGTAACATGTAAAAAGCTTAGGTGTAAGTTTCATTAGGTTCAGTTCGAATCTCTCTTCGATTGTGGGTAAGCCGGCTTCCACTAGGACGAATTTGGTGGGCGATTTTGGAAATGCGTGAATGCTTCTGCTTACTGCCATGTGGTACGGAGAGTACAGTTTTTTGATGTGGTTTTTCGCGCAATTACCATAGATAGGAAGGCCGTAGTCTATCTTCGACAACACAAGCACCCTCGTTACATTTTTTAGAGTTGCAGAGTTGGTTAAACAATGTTTAGATGATAGATATTTGATAATATTCAGTCGGGCAGCCAGTTGCTTTCATAAGTACAAACAACGTTCCTTAAAGGTAAGTTTCTTATCAAAAATTACACCTTAGAACTTAAGACTATTAGTGTTTGAGATAGGGCTGTTATTGTAAATAATTGTAAAGTAATCACATTTGTGCTTGCGACAAATGTGGAAATTTTTGCATTTATTTACAGCCATATTGGCGCCCGAAGATTAGGACCATATATTTAGATCCCTAAGAATATTTGTGAAGTCTCGTTTAACAACATTTAAATCATTCAGTTTACTGTAAATCAACACATCATCAGCTTAGCAAATATGATCAATATTTATATATTTATTAATTATATGGCTCACTTTCATTAAAAGCAGCGATAAAAAGGGATACAGAGAGGGGAGACCTCTGGGGTATTCCGTTGTGGAGAGTAAACGGGTCTGACAATGTGTTGCTGACTTTACAGACGAATCTTCGGTTTGTGAGGAATGACTGAATGAGTCTTAGAATATGGCACCCAATGCCCCATTTTTCAAGTTGCCGTAGTACAACGTGGACTCCAACCCGATCGGAGGCCTTTTGAAGTCAATGCTAAGTGCAGAGAGGTGGTACCTGTTTGCGCAGGCTGAAGATGCATGATTTTGAAAGAGCAGCAAAGCAGCAATGGTGCTTTGCCCGTCCTTGTAAGCCATTTGCTGAGGGCTCATGGAATTTTTGGTTAAGGCATGCCACGAAATACGTCTGGCTATAATTTTTTCGAGTAGTTTTCCCAGGAAATTCATTAAAGAAATAGACCTAAAGCCTGAAGTTTCTGTAGCGGGGTTGCCAGATTTTGGAAATGGGACATGTTTGAGTTTTTTCTTAAAGATCTCATTTGCCTTTTTGTATAGCATTAAATTTGAATTTGACCTTGTTCACTTATATTCCGTCCAAAGAAATCTTTTTTCGTTTCGTAATTGGGATAGTTCAGAGGACCAGTGGGGCGCGATCTTTTTATGAACTTTGGGATTGGTTTGTGGAATAGACAGATGGGCTGATATGCGAATGATTTTTGTAGATGTGGCAACTTCCCTGCTGATATTGGGAGTGCAAAGACGGTCCGCGCAAAGTCTGGAAGCAGTCGTTCCAAACAAGTCCCAGTTAGCTTTTTCTGTAATAAACCTTGGCTTCTGTGGGCTTTTAGAAGTGAAAGGAGTGGAAAGGGATGTAAGGATAGGGTAATGATCACTGCCATGCAGATGGGAAAGGGTGTTTGTCGTTAATTTAGGTGCAATGTTAGAGCAACAGATTGTTAGGTCTACAGTGGTGAATGTTTTGTATGTGGAAAAGTCTGTTGGTTTGTTATCATTCAGTATAATAAGATTTTCAGAGAAGACTAAGTCTTCAATCATAGAACCCCTGATGTTTGTGGTGGCAGAGCCCCAAAGAGGGCCCCACGCATTGAAATCGCCTACGATTATAAATGGGGTGGATATCGTCCGAAAAATATTTATTAGGTCGCTTCAAGAAAAATTTTGTGAAGGTGGTATATAAAGTGAAATAATTGAAAATTGGAAAGATAATGAGATTTCTATTGCTATTGTGGCTATATTTGAAGATACAGGGTTTTGCTTGTGTGGTAGGGACTTCTTAATTAAAATGGCGATGCTTTGCTTGCTAGTTAGATTTTGAGGCAAGTTGTAAAAGTAACTTTGGTATTGATTAGGCGCCGCCGCAGACTTGCCCGCAGCAAGGTTAGTTTCCTGAAGGGAAATAAAACTTTTAACGTATTCTTTAATTAGTATATCCAATTCGTGAAAGTTGTTGTAGTATCCGTGCATATTCCACTGTAAGATATTAAACATTGTTGCTAAAAAAGGTTGCTAAGGAGGTGTTTATATGCTATGTTGAGAGTGGTGGATACTTAGTGACCGTCGTCTACTGACATGATCAGAGAATCATTGTTGGCTTTGTCATCTAAATTGTTTTGCGTGAGACAGAGATTGATAACGGAGGTATCAGTTGTCTCTGTATATTGATAGGAGCTGGATAGAGCGATAATGTTGGCGAGAGTTGATTCGAGGTTTAGTTGTATGTGTGTGAAAGACTGTGAAGCAGGAGTGAAAGAGGAGGCTGAGCTATTGCTGACTTGTTGATTGCTGATGTTTTGAGGTGAGTTTTCCTGTGGTGAGTTGTTGGAAGAAAGATCGTATGAAGTCGTAATGAGTGATTTGTTGACTAAAGTGTGTGTAGGTATATCAAGAGAATTGGAGGTTGGCATAGCGTTACTATTTGACAGCTGTGCTTCTCTGGCAACTACGGCGAAAGAAGTGTTCAATATTGATGGTGATTGTGCTTTGTAAAGTTTAATTGCTTCTCTCATGGAGCATTTATTTTGACATTTTATTTTTGGTATCTCTTTCGTTTGCACATATTTTGGGCAAGTGTTGGCAGAGGATGGGTGATCTCCTGAGCAGTTTGCACATAGTGTGCGTGTGCATCGTGAAGAATGAATAGGAAGACTGCAAGAAGCACACACGGGAGGTTTATTGCATCGTTTCGCGGTATGCCCAAGCAGTTGGCAAGATTTGCATCGCATTGGGTTGGGGTAATAGGGTTTTACTTGTGCACTTCTCCAAGATACTTCTACCTTTTCAGGTAACTCAAAAAGATCAAAGGTAAGTAAAACTACACCCTTTGGGGTAGTGGTACTCCCTCCGTCCGCTTAGTAAATTTGTAAACATCGACTACACCTTGTCTTCTCATTTTTTCTATTATCTCTTTCTCGCTGACATTGTTGAGACAGGGAGCAAAGATTGTACCTTTCACCCTATTGAGGTTGTCATGGTATTTCCCTTCAATTTCACACACACCAGGAAGTTTTTTGGTTGAAATGAACTTTTGGGCAATTTGGTTACTTTTTACCAGCACGCAACTCAGAAATTTAGATGATTTCTTTGCTAATAGCTTCTAAGGCTTTGTGGACAGCGAAGCAAGAATACTTCGAAATTGGGTTGTTTTGGTCAGTTGCATTAATGAGAATATATTTCGGGTTTTCTTTCTTAGCCTGCGGCAGGTGAGGAAAGTTGAGGGGGAAGTAGGTGGGTTTCTTTCTTTTTGGCTGGGATCCAGGGGTAAGCAATGCAAACCTGTTATCCCCAAGGTTGGGCGGCCCGGGGGCCATATTAAACAAATCTTCACACTTGATGCCCTTATCTGCGATACACTTATGGATTGAAAGAATTCAAGAAAATTGGAAATGTAAACACGTATACGTATCCGAAAATGTACGATGCGCAGAATGTCAACAATACGTAAAGAGCGAAACACGACTTCTCAGAGCGAGCACATTTCGAGAACTGATTTTCAAATTTATATGCTGAAAAATTATCTAGATGACGGAATTTTTTAACGCAATCAGTTTAATGCAAAAGACCATGAATATTGAAACTAAGCAAATGTTGTCCAAAAAAATTACTAAATAACTTAACAAATTCCTTTAACAATTCATTGGCAACAGTGGATTCTACTCTACAAGATTTTTCGCAACTTAGAAGACGAATGCCCGAATGTAGCAAAAGAAAATGATAATACAAATCGTCCGGTATGCAATAATTTAACAAAATTATACCCGAATACAACAAAAACTGACGATATTCTGTGGACTTCCAGTTGCTTATTTCGTCCAGATCTCTACTGCGTCCGAAAAATTCAGAGGGAACGTAGTTATTAATATATAATATTTTTTCATTCATTTTTGTTACGTTCCCTCTCTTAACAAGCAACTGAAGAAGTTTCTTAGTAACCCCTTAATCAACTGAATGCATTGGATCTAACAGAAATTGAGAAACCATGTTAATATTTACAGATTCTAGCAAATTTTCCCCCTGCTTAAAATCGTCTAAAGGATGACTTATATCTACTCTATTTCAAAATGAACTATCAGTCCTAAGTTCTCCTACAGTTTGTGAGAAACACACTCTCCTCTCTTTATAAATCCCTTCCTGAACGCATTTAGGGCAGCTATTCTTCCTAGTGTGTGACTTTACACCAGTGACAAATGCGCGAGCCGGTGCGTCACAAACAAAAAGCCTAACACTTAACTCTTTCAAATTCTGCCTAGATCCTACTTTAACTCCGTTTTCTTGAAAGAACTTTATTTCTTAACAAAATTCCCTAATAAAGTCATTTACATTCGCTGGCTTACTCATTCTTGAGAAGCAAGCGATTGTAAAAGGTATTGTATTAGGGAAGCCTACTACATGACCTCAAATTGGCCATAATGTCCTATTGGAACTTTTATAAAATTTAAGTCCATCTATTCCTAAATCTATAGAAACTTTTTCTACATTGTCTAGGAGATCAAAATCTGGAAAATTAAAAATATATTGTATTTCCAAATACAATACCTCCCCCTCAGCTACAGATTTAATTTCTACTACCTGCCTACTGGTAACTAAAAGAGTCCTTGCTCATAACGGCAGTCCTTTAATACTTGCTCTATCTAAGGTTTACCAAATGTTTCACTACAACTATCTGCTACTTCAAAGAGACTGCTGCCTTGTTTGTGGATGGCATATCATTGCTTTCTAAATTACTATCTTCATTCATTTTGCTAAACTTCGCAACTGTACCCCTAAACTTTGCCTTCTCTTTACTCAAAATTATATATATATATATATATATATATATATATTAGGGCGGGTCGATTAAAAAATCGCCCATTGCTCTATGAAAATCATATTCTAGGGATCACGGACAGATACTTTGCCGAAGGAATCATACCTCTGAAACGAATTTTGATGTCCCCCAATTTGGGTCGAACTTTTGGGTAGGGGCAAATTTTGAAAAATCCCACTTTGACCCATTTAGAGTGCTCCAATCGAGTCCAAATGTATGACCGACCCCCACTAACTTTGGACGGCCGACCCACCCATGCCAGTGGCACACCCCCTGGAACTCCCCTGGGTTGTTCCCAATACAATCATTTCAAAAAATCACCATTTTTGGTGATTTACATGAAAAATCAGCTAAATTACTATGTTTTTTCTTTATTTATATTTATTTATTTATAATAATATCTATTTTTTCTCTTAAGAAATTTATTTAGTCAGAACATATGTAAATGAAAAAAAATAATTTAAGTGAGTTATAGAAAAGAAATTAAAAAAAATTATTGTTTGAAGTCTTTTTTACTTGCAAGTCTGGGCAATTTCGCACGGCTCTCTAATGTCGTCGCCATAACAGCCTCTACATTTTCCGGTATAACCCGTTTTGATTTATCCACGATGAAAGGTTTCCCATGCTTATCTTTAATTTTAAAATCTTGCAAAAGAGCGGTTCCCAATGCTGATGCTACTTTGTCAGGCACACCAAATCTGTCACATACCAAGGCAAAGTTAAAACAATCGTATCTCTCTGTGTATTGTGAACTTGTGCTTCTATCCATATCTTCTTGAACTTGTGGCGGTGCGTATGTTTAATCATCGGGATCGTGGTATGTTGGCATTGATGACATAGACGTTGCTCCTTGCTCTTCAGTTTCCATCATAAATGCATTCATTGTTAGTCTTCTCTGACTATGTTGATCGTTCATGAACTCTTTGAGGCGTTCGGGAACACAGCCGCATACACATGGAGCTGTCTTCAAATCGCATTTACATGTTCCAATATAAAAAATTGTTTCCAGAGATTTTACATACTCTGTAAATTGTTGGGTGTTGTTTCTTCTCTTGATTTGCTCTTGATACTTGTCAAGCAATTTATTCACTTTATTACATACACTTTTTTTCAGCATTATTTCCATACCAAGTTTTTCCCAAATTCTAATCAACTTATCTTGTACTTGAATAGTGAATGATTTATGGGAAAACTTTTATTTTTTTTTTTGAACCTTCGCTTAAGTAAAAATTATATCTCAAGATATCCAGATGCTTTGGTAAATTAAGATCAGTCAAATCAGTAGACACACCAAAAACAGTAACATCATGCTTAGGTATATGACTCATTGGTTTTCAATGGTTGTTGATGTAGTTGCTTCATCTTGCGGTGTAGAGGATGGTGGATTCATTGTAAACTTTTTGAGGTAATAAGAATGAAATGGTAATTGTAAAGTAAGACGCGTAGGGTTTCGGTCAGGAATAAAGGGATGTTTAACTTATTCCAGTGTGAGAGCGCCTCAAAATAAGCGTTTTTTATAACATTTTCCATTATGGCCAGATTGAACAAAATAATAATTTTTGGGCATTTATCAACCCAACACCCAACATTTAGTACGAATAATTATTACTAAATAGTAGTTATTTATTATATGGAGAAACTATTTAAATCTTTTTGAAGTATATTAGTACAACTGACTTTTGACCTTTCAATACCCAATAAAAGGATTTAAGCTAGTTAGCTCACAATCATTAAATGTTTTTAATCATTTTCTATTGAAAACAATACTTTGTTGCTTCAAATTACAAAACGTTTCATCAAAAACCTTTAAATTTTCCAAATTTATTTAATTTTCATTGTTTTACATTTTTTATAAGTGGTCTTGAACGATGCAACAAATCCCTCCGTTTACATATTTTTTTGGTAAGATTTCAATCTGGCCATCGCCCGTTTCCAATTGATAAACGTCAAAACCTACTGAACTCGATTAGCTGTCAAAGTTCAGTAGGTTTTGACGTTTAGCAATTGCTCTCTCACTTCCAGTGAGAGAGGAGTTAAACATCTCTTTATCTCTGGTTTCGGTTGTTAAATAGAACTCAGATCTGGTTGCCCAGAGCTCCTTTATTTATAACATTTCTTATCCTAATTTATGTATGCACCACATGCTGAGTGCATACACACATCTTAACACTAATCTACTGTACATACCGACAGTATGTACACATATCTTAAGCATAAGTGTTTTCAAGGGCAAACACAATTGTCTATTGTTTGTTTAAGATCATTTGCGATCTTCAGGGCCAACATAATTGTTTCGTGTCTATTGTTAGTTTAAGATCATTTGCGATCTTCAGGGCAAACATAATTGTTTCGTGTCTATTGCTAGTTTAGGATCATTTGCGATCTTCAGGGCAAACATAATTGTTTCTTGTCTATTGTTAGTTTAGGATCATTTGCGATCTCAAGGGCAGACAATCCTTTACATTGCATACATTAAATACTAAGGTCACTAATCAATATACCCAAATGAACATTTATTACATTGTTGATAGAAATGGGTATTTGTAAATACATATCTACGTTTAATACGGATTCGTAACCGCTCTAGTCTCTATTTGAACATTTTGAGACAAAATATCAATTTGATACTATTCTATTCATTAAACAAGTCTCTACTTTAGTCTCAAAATATTGAGACCTGGATTTATTACTAAAAGAACTCTTGCTGCCATTTCAATGTACTGAATAGAGATCATCATAGATATTAATCGATTGTCGTCTTTTTACATTTTGTAAGAAATTCAAACACGAAAGGTAAAAATAAATAAATTTACATAAATTTCGTAAATATTATGACACAAAGTCAACATATATTTTCATTTTTATTTATAATTATGTTTTTGACTATGTTATAGAAAGTTAATATTTGTTATCGACATATTTATTATCATTCAAGTGTAAAAACATCTCTGAATAATGAAATGTAATAGATTTTGAGACTGTCACTTACAGAATAGCAAAATCGTCTCAAGTCTCAAAAATTGTCTCTAACTCAAAATCTCAAATTTAGAGACTTGATACTGTATCACGTTACAGAATCGCACGGTAAGACTAGATTCGTATGCGCTGGGGATAATGAACATAAAAATTTGAACTATGATATTTGTATCCTTACAAAAATATCTTCTTTAAAATTAATTAATTTCTTTTCTATAACTCACTTAAATTAATTTTTTTCATTTACATATGTTCTGACTAAATAAATTTCTTAAGAGAAAAAATAGATATTATTAGTTATAAATAAATAAATAAAAATAAAGAAAAACATAGCAATTTAGCTGATTTTTCAAGTAAATCATGATTTTAAATGGTGATTTTTTGAAATGATTGTATGGGGAACCTCCCAGGGGAGTTCCAGGGGGTGTGCCACTGGCATGGGTGGGTTGGCCGTCCAAAGTTAGTGGGGGTCGGTCATACATTTGGACTCGATTGGAGCACTCTAAATGGGTCAAAGTGGGATTTTTCAAAATTTTCCCCTACCCAAAACTTCGACCCAAATTGGGGGACATCAAAATTCGTTTCAGAGGTATGGTTCCTTCGGCAAAGTATCTTATTATGATCCCTAGAATATAGAATAGAACAATGGGCGATTTTTTTGCCTCCCCACAAATCAAAATATATATATACATATATATTATAATATAGTCTAACAATAACGTAATATAATATGATATAATATAAAATGTGATAATATTATATATAATATAATATACATATAAAATGAAATATAAATATACAAAACTTTCCTCGGTGACAATTAAACGCAAAATTAAAAAAAAAAAAATTAATCAAAAAGTTCAGTTATAAAACAAAAGTTCTTTTGCAAATAATTTATACTCTGCAAAGACGGCTTTAAGGACACGTTCTTTTATATAAAATTTTAACACTGCACAGGCCGCTTTAAGGACACGTTCTTTTATGTATAAAATTTTAACACTGCACAGGCCGCTTTAAACACAAGTTCTTTTATATATAATTTTAGCACTGGGCAGGCCAAAAGTATAGAATTATACGAATATTTGTAAACTGCCCGCACTTGTTAAACATTGTAGGTATTTTATAATTAAATTAGGACCAACCGCACTGGTCTTTTAATTAAATAGCTACTTTATGTATGTGTATATATATATTAAAATAAAAAAAAAACTAACAAATTAAAATTGTTCTGCTTCTGATGATAAATGATTGACTGATGATTTCTGAAGAGACAAATAAGAAGTAATTAAATGTATTTATAACAATTTCAAATTCTTTCTTACCTTTTTAGATATTGCTGGGTACTTTGTTTAAATGCTGCAATGGCATAAAGTTATTAATTCAAAATTTATTTATAATATGCAAATTTTTTCACTTACTTTTCTTCTTCCCACTAGAATTGCAAATGGCTTGCAAATATCCCTCGTTTTTTTATAACCCTTTTGGGAGTTTCTATTGTCACTATTGACAATTATGTTTTCTCATTCACTCATTCAAATAAATCAAGAAATGAAAGAAAATATTTTTCATCGCATTTAGGTAAACAAAAAATAACCCGAAATTGTGCGTTGGTGTTAGTGTATAGAGAAAAAAACGTGTAGTTGTATTGGAATATTTGTCTCAAGCGGGTAGCCGTGGTCGGCAGGGACCCCATATGGTGTGCAATACATACAAACATATATACATACACATATATTTAGTTATTTAAGATTGTTTCCTAAAACAGTATATAAGCAATGAAAATATCAAAATAAAAACCGAATAAATACATTCTCTCTCAAACAAAGATTTTTATTTTTCCCCCACCAGCGCTAAGAACTTAAAGATTCTTTTTTGAGGTCAATGTTTGATGATACAAATCAAACATGGATAGTGTTGACGCCGCCCCTGCCCAATTTCTTTTGCCACGTCTGTGTCGGCAGAGCTATTCTCTTCTTCGAAGTTTAATTCGCGCGCAACTAAACTCTAACAAAAAGTTGCGCGCTCTCTAATTTTGCGACGACGCTGCGATACAGACATGGTAAGTGTGCTTCCAATTTATTATATTAAAATTATTTGTATTACAAGAAACCTTTTGTTTTATTTAATATTTCTGTGGAGTAATTGCGCCGACCGTTTCCCCACGGCCAGCCACATCATCGGAACGAGCTAGCACCGTGCTCCACCACCCGAATTATCATTGGTCCTTCGAGCCGAATAACAGGTAACAAGTTGATTTTTTATTTAAAGTGAAAGTGCATAATTTGCCCGCTTTAGCAACTCGCAAGTTACAGCCAAACAAAATCAACGCACAAGATTGCAGGTACTATTGTACTTCATTTAAGAACAGCAACAAATACACCTGGCAAATGTATTTATTTCACTTTGCAAAAAAAAACCACACACTCTGTTATTCGAGAAAAAATTATAAATTTCTTGGACGCACAAAATCGTCTGGAGCGTCAAAAGTCTCTCTCGGTTTTTTGGTTTTTCTTATGATAAATTTGAGTTTAGTCGCTCAACTCTGCCTTTCCGTACATTGCTCGAATAGCAATAAAGGCAAGCAGCAATAACGCAGCTGCAGTTTCGCGAGTGCGTAAAAAAAATACAAAATTACAAGTGCAGTGAGTGACACTAAAAAATCAGAAAAGTGAAGTGAGCGACAGCAAGAAAGCCAAACAGCGAAGTGAGAGCAGCAAAGGAAGCAGCAAAGGCAGAGCGGCATAGGCAAGCAGCATAGGCAGAGCAGCACAGGCCAAGCAGAAAAGTGAGAGCGGCATAGGCAAGCAGCATAGGCAAAGCAGCAAAGCCAAGGCAGCGCAGCAGCCATCCCAGAAGGACACCAACAAACAAAAAGTGTAGTGTTAAATTCGAAATAGTTCGAATAACCCCATGAACAAAAGGGGCCTTGATGGGCGAACACATGTACAACCTCAAGGCGTTCAACCAAAGCCCTACTTCAAATTCTTCAGTGATTCAACCTGAACGGTTACAACAAACTGTAGAACCCGTGAGCTATTCTATCAATTTACCGCCATGTGATACCGAAATATTTCACGGCGATGTTTTACAATGGCCCTCATTTAGGGATTTATTTGCCGCCATTTATGGGAATAACCCAAAGATTCATTGAGATGCAGCCTAATGCACGGTTAAATGCTGTCAGAAAACTCCACGTCTGCCTTAACTGTTTATCGGACTCACATGAAGTCAAAAATTGTAAAAGTATGTTTAATTGTAATAAATGTAAACAGAGGCATCACTCTATGATTCACCGGGATCAGAGGGAGTGAATAGCTCAGATATCCGACAGCACAGACACTACTGAGGTTTCTACTAAATCTCATGTGGCCTCTATTAAGGCCAATATTTCAAATGTGCCTACCAGCGAAGCATGCTCTTGGGTACAGCCATGGTGACCATATGTCACAACGAGAGCACCTTCACTGTCAGAGCCCTGATTGATTCGGGATTCGTAAGCAATAGTCTGCAAAAACGCTTACATCTGGCAAGCAAAAAGGTCAGCGCGCGTGTCTCAGGATTGAATAATACCGTATCAGGACGAGTTCAATCGGTATGCTCGATCACAATTGGCTCGCCCCGTAACCTAAGTTTACGACCAAAAGCGGAAGCGTTGGTACTGCCAAATTTGACTGGACTGCTTCCATCAGATCAAATAACCCTTCAATTGTCAAAAGGTTACCTAATATCCCTTTAACGGATAATAATTTATATACAAGTCAAAAGGTTGACTTGTTGATCGGAGCAGATCTTTACCCGCAAATTATACTAAATGGGGTAAAATCGAAAATCTTCGGATCCCTCGTAGACAACGTACGGTGTTTGGTTGGGTCTTAACAGGTTTCGTTCCGAAGAAGCGAAGACAAATGGCAAAGGTGACGGACGAAGTTCAGTAATAACTAAACAACAAACACAAAACAATTTTTGTAGTATAATAGATACTAATTATATATTTATACAACAGAAGCAACATCAGCAGCATCAACAGCAGCACCAGCTACAACAGGATCAAACTAACGATGATGGCGAAACAAATTATGCGCACGGCTCATCGAATCACACCGATTCGGTGGGCCGATACTGCATGCAGCGGCGCTATCTCTGTCAGCAACATCCGTAGGCAGCCGAGCAGCGCCGAAGCGACAAATACCAACAATTTCGGTTATTACACAGGCGCCGCTGAAACGGTGGCAGCAGCGGCTGCCACCCCCATTCAAAAACGTTGCCGCCATCATCAGCTGTGGCGGCCTCATCAGCAACAGCTCACTATCCACCACCACACCAGCAACACTATGCCACGAGCAACACAGTGGCGCCATTGTTGGATGCCTTTCACCACCAGCAGATGCAGCTAACAGCAGGCGCCGCCGTCGCAATCGCAGCAAGAAGACCAATCAGCAACGTATGTGACGTCACAACAGCCGTCTACACAATACCAACATGCGGCGGCCACAACAACAATAAATCAACATGCAGCGCGCTGCAACAGACAAGCAACGCAGTCGACAGCCACACACCACACAACGAACACAACACAGCAGCAGCAACCTGCAGCAATGGCGCACGCGTTGACACACGCCACACAGCAACAACAACAACCGTGTCAACGGACGCAAAGCTCTGATCAACGAGGCCTCTCCCGCATGCCACATGCCCAAGATCGAGCCAGAAGCCAGACTCGAGTCGTCTCGCCGACTTCGGTATGCTGGTAACTTCCTTTCGGATTGGCGGCATGGCAACGATCGACTGAGAGTCGATTCGTGTCAGCGACATTGCCCGGACCTAACCAGACTCAATTCGTCTCGACGGCTACCCCATCCGAAGCGAAGGCGTGGACGAAACGCTCGACATCAAGCAGATGCACGCCATACTCGTATCATCAAGGAAAGGCACGCAACACTACCTTGGCAGCAAAGACTTCCGGCGTCGCATTATATCGGCACAATAAAGTGCACTGGCTGCCAACGCCTCTCACTTTCACCACCTACCCAGGATCGAGTTAGACTCGAGTCGTCCCGCCGACCTCGGAAGGTGGTGACCTCTATGCAGATTGGCGGCATGGCAATGACCGACTGAGACTCGATTCGTCTCAGCGACATTGCCCGGACCGAACCAGACTCGAGTCGTCTTGTCGGCCACCCCATCTGCAAAGAAGACATGGAAGAGAAAGTGCAGGAGCCAGTTAGTTAAGTTAGTTTAAGTAATTAATTGTAAACTGTATTTGCAGTAATACTGCAAGGCGGGGAGAATGTTGAAGCCGTCCCCGCCCAATTTCCTTTGCCACGTCTGTGTCGGCAGAGCTATTCTCTTCTTCGAAGTTTTTTCGAAGTTTAATTCGCGCGCAACTAAACTCTAACAAAAAGTTGCGCGCTCTCTAATTTTGCGACGACGCTGCGATACAGACATGGTAAGTGTGTTTCCAATTTATTATATTAAAATTATTTGTATTAGAAGAAACCTTTTGTTTTATTTAATATTTCTGTGGAATAATTGTGATGACCATTTCCCCACGGCCAACCACACCATCGGAACGAGATAGCACCGTTCTCCACCACCCGAATTATCAGATAGCACCCGACTTTTACATATTAGTTTTATTTAAAGTTTAAATTTCATATTCCTGGTTTTATATAACAAGCAGCAAAATGGAGGAGATCGGAGGAATGAAAGGTTGGAGATTGTACCTGTACATCGACGACGAGTTGTACAGGTACGTCCAAGCAGCGATTTTCCGCCTGTACTACAGGTTCAGCACGTTGGTCATGCGGCCCCACAGGCCTGCAGCCATCGGGAGCAAGGGGGCGGCAACACCTGTGACTCTCGCAAGGGCTCGGATAAGCAGGCAGTGTCTAGCAGAAATTCAGGTGAACGAGGTATCGGAGCAGCCCTGCGGAAGCAGTACTGAGAAGGCAGCGCCAACGGCGACTGCCTGCGTCCCCGAAGTTGGTCAGACAGAAGAGCTACCCTCCACCAAGGAGCTCCTCGATGGGTTAGGAGACCCTATGGATAGCAGTACGATGGACGGCGGAGAAGAGGATCTGCCCTTCCTCGAACCCATTTTATAATGGCCGTCAATACGGAAATTGCCTAAGTGAACCTGAATCACGCGACCGCAGCCTCAACTGTCATAACAAGCAGGTTCACAGTGGAGAAATTGGGCATACTGCTGATCCAAGAGCCTTGCGTCCACAGAGGAGAAGTCAAAGACCTCAAGACGGAGGCAAAAAAGGTAATCTGGGATCTCTCTAGCGAGAGACTTAGAACGTGTATAGTTGTCAGGAATAACATTGATTTTTTCTTTATTTCAGAGTTCCTGACGCAGGACTTGGTGGCGGTGCAAGGTCTTCGTCCTGGCCTCGGCATACTTCCCAGGGGAGGCACCTACAACACCCTCGAAGGTGGTGGAAAGGCTGGTGAAGCACTGCAGACGGCACAGGCTCCACCTCATCATTGGCTGCGACGCCAACGCTCACCACTCGGAATGGGGCAGTACCGACTGCAACATGAGAGGTGAGTCACTTTTAGAGTACATTGTAGGCAGTAATTTAGGAATAGAGAATGTAGGGTGTGAACCCACTTTCATAACTATAAGAAGGAGGGAGGTGTTGGACATCACCTTAAGCAATGAGCCTGCAAGCGGACTGTTCGCGCAATGGAAAGTCTCCTTTTCAGACCATAGGATTATAAGATTCAAGTTAAAGGTAGAGGTTAGACAACTCCACCCTATACGCATTCCTCGGAAGGCGGATTGGGACGCCTTCAGGGATATATTAAGCAATGAGTTAAGCAGGAGGGAGCAGACCGATGATAGCGTTTCAAGCCTTGGGCTGGAGAATAGGCTTTCTGACCTTGAACTAGCAGACATCTGGAAAAAGGTACAGGGGGAATACCACAGCTATCTCACCTTATACAATAAGGAGATTAGGTCTGCAAAGCAGGCTAGCTTCAGGAGATTCTGCGAGAATGTCGCCACTACGCCATAAGCGGCGTGGCTGTACAAAGCTCTGGCCAGGTGCACAAAGGATGTAGAGGTAGCAATCAGACGCGACGACGGGACATTTACGACCAGTGCGGAGAACAGAGCTATGGAGCTTCTGCGGGAGCACTTCCCGGAAACAGTTCGGGTGGACCACTGTCCACCCGTAATCGAACACAGGCCATCCCGCGAGGATTGGAGTATCGCCAAACAGCTCTTTACGGCGGACTCGATCCGGTGGGCGATGGCCTCGTTTGAGAGATTCAAGTCTCCGGGAGAGGATGGCTTCTTTCCGGCGCTGTTACAACAGGGGGAGCAGTATCTGCTGCCTCACTTAGTTCGGCTGAGAGAGAGCCTCACAATGGCGTTTATCCCTGATGAATGGAGGACAGCGAAGGTGATCTTCATACTCAACGTAAAAACGATAGACTACTCGTTGGCGAAATCTTTTAGGCCAATAAATCTGACGTCTTTCCTACTAAAAAACCATGGAGAAGATCGTGGAAGGACGAAAGCGCTGAAAAGGTCACCGCTGCATGCGACTCAGCATGCCTACAGAGCGGGCAGGTCTACCAGTACTGAGGGGATGCTTTGCGCGTTTCTGGAAATCGAAGGTGCCTTTGATAATACGTCCCACAGGAGTGTAGCCAGGGCACTGGAGAAAAGAAATGTGGCGGAACCAGTGCGTAGATGGATAGAAGCCGTACTGCGCACAGGGGTTGCTAAGACCACAGTAGGTGATAGCAGAATTCGTCTCGGCATAACAAGAGGCTGCCCACAGGGAGGTGTGTTATCATGAATCTAGTCGTAGACACCTGCTAACACTGCTGACAGACAATGGGATCCGCTGCCAAGGGTATGCGGACGACATTGGAATTATGGCAAAAAACAAATTTGAAGACACTCTCAGTGACTTGATCCAAAGAGGTCTCAATCTAGCGAAGGGGTGGTGTAGGGAGGTTGAACTGAATATCAAACCCTCCAAGACGTCAGTAATCCCGTTTACGAGACGCAGGACCCTAACCGGTCTTAAGAATCTCTCACTGGGGGGGGCAGTGAAATAGGGATGGTCAACAGTGTCTAATACCTCGGTTTGATGCTAGACTCCACGTTGAGGTGGAAGCAGCACGTAAACCTGACCTTGGTCAAGGCGGCAAAAGCCTTAATGGTGTGCAATCCGCTGGCTGGAAGGTGCTGCGGTTATAAGCCAAGGATAGTTAGATGGTTGTACACCATGACAGTGAGGCCGATAATCGCAAATTGGGCGGTAGCCTGGGCCTCAGTGGCGTCGCAAACACCGGTTAAGACCAAGCTACTGAAGCTACAGCGGCTGGCCTGTGTCTGCATGACGGGCGCAATACGTACCTGTCCAACGGCAGCACTGGAGGCTCTTTTGAACTTACTCCGCTTCATTTGGTTATCGGTCAGGTAGCCAAACACACCCTTCTGCAAATAACGGCAGGGGGGTGGGGGAAAGGCAAAGTAGTCTGATCACAGAGGATGGAAAATATAAGTGGCAATTTACCATTGGCCCTCCTCCCGAGGGATAGTGTTGCCAAAAAAGTTAACCTCAGGAAAAAGTTTAAGGTTATCCTCGGCAGCAAAGACGATTGGAACGACTCCAACCTCCAGCTGTTGATGAGGAGCAGTACTATGAGATGGTACACCGATGGCTCGAAAATGTCGGAAGGAATCGGCGCAGGGATTGTGGGCTCACGCACTAGGCTCTTCATACCCATGGGTGAGTTCCCGAGCATTTTCCCGGCAGAAGTTTTTGCCATAAGCCGGTGTATAGAAATAAACCTCCATCGCAGCTATCGCAATGAGCGAATTGCCATTCTCAACGATAGTCAAGCGGCGCTAAAGGCGATCTCCTCTTACGAGATCAAATCGCATCTAATGCAGGAGTGTAAGGATAGGCTGAAAAGCCTTGCGGAAAGAAACCAGGTACACCTGATCTGGGTGCCTGGTCACAAAGGTATAGCCGGCAACGAACTGGCGGACCACACCATGAAGGAGCTGCTCCGTAAAGATGAAAGAATAGGCAGGAAGGAGTATTGGCTACAAGCTCACGATATGAGACACGCCAAGCTGCTAATAGGAGGACATAACTTGAAAAGCTTCAAAATTGTAATAAACCTCCCTAGGAATAAACTCAGGCTTCTAATCGCATGGTACATTGGTCACTGCAAGCTAAATAGGCATCTGCACAGCATGGGCCTATCAGCTTGCGCCAATTGCAGTTTCTGCGACATGGAGCCAGAAACCCCGGAGCATCAGCTGATCGACTGCAGAGCAGTGTGTAGGCGCAAATCTAAGGCCCTTGGATTGTTATTTCCGGATAGGGATCGCATTTCTTCGCTATCGCCAGGAAATCTACTGGACTTCATTAATGGGCAGGGTCTAGGCGAGTCAATGTGAGTAAGGAGAGGGCACAATGGACCAAAGGTCACAGTGCATTCCTCATCATCATTCATTCATTCAATCAAGATATACATATATTTAATTTTGATCTTATTAACTAGAGTCTTTACATATTAATGAATTTTATTTCATCCGAAACAACTGGAAATGAATTTCTTTCAATTGAAATCTGTTCATTTCTTTTATATTGAAATGATTTCATAACTTTTTTAATTGGTGTTCTTTTACTTTCTAGACGATGAGACCTTTTTGAACGTTCTATCAAACCAACTGAAGGTTCCTAGAATTTAATCTATAGAGTTGATAGAAAAGAATAATGGAATTTGCATAAATTGTCCAGTTGTCCCTTTAACCAAGCCATCACACGTGTTTATATTCACTGTAATCATATATGTATTTGGTGGTGGTTTTCAGTATCACCTCAGGCAGTCCCTTCGTTTCAGAAGTTTTGAAAAGTTTAACTCTTTCCAAAATAATATCATTTTCACTTATACCAATTCTGCAATTTAGCTGAGTCTTTAACAGTTGAAAGGAAGTATTTGAATAACTCCCACAAAGGGGAACCAATTAAAGTGCTATAAGTATCATTGGGATTAGAAGAGTATATCCACCTATTTCCAACAAGTGAGATTTGCCCCCAAGGGGGAAAGGGGCTGTCTGTTTTGAAAATTTGTTTTAATCACGCATCAACAGATCTAAACAAATGACTACCTACTATCGATATTTCATCAATTATAATTAATTTTAAATCGAGAAGTCTAGAATATAATGAATTAACTATGTCATTGCTAAGAGGCTTTAAGTCTCTATTAAACTAATTAACAGGGAAGAGAATATTTAGTGAAATGTCAGTCCACCTATTTCGAAAGCTGTTTTACCTGTAGGTGCGCAAAGAAGAACTTTAAGGGACGTGGATTGGATCCAGGTGAAGAATTGTAGATATGGTTAAGAGCTTGATATATTGCAGATATCAAACGACTCCTTCCTACACCGCCGCCAAAGAATTCATAAAATGGCCGACTTATTTTTAGCTGGTGTATCAAATGTGTCAAATAGGTTATATCTTTAGTATATAGTCTTTGAAGTAATAAAAGTAATTCCTCAACTGGAATTAAAGGAGGTAGTTTAATAGTTTATTTCTGGAAGTACTAACACTCTGAAGTCATTATCTACAAGAGGTAGTTCATTTTGTGCACCTTCTAAGTCTGTTTGATTATTAAGACTTTTTAGAACATTTTCAAGTTCCCTTTGCTTAAAAAGATCATATTTCCTTCGATTTTCCTCGATTAGTATACGATGTGTTATGCAGGTCTGTCGTTTTCAATGAGATCTTGCTGTTCATTCCGTCATGGAAGGTAAAGCATTGCCATTTCGCGGAAATATTCAACTCTGCCCATATCGGGGCTAAATCTTCTATACCGAATGCGTTTTTTAACAAAGCAGCTACCGTCTTTAAGAGACATGACAACGGCACTTTCTGGTAAATTATCATCTTCTTCCTTTTCCTCCTTGTGTCTTGTCTTGTGCTCTCTTATGGGATATAAAATATTTATATACAGATGCAAAATCAGCCAAACAAACGGTTTCTAACTGATCGGGTCTTCGAACATAACATTACATACCTGTTACGAATATTTCTGTGGAACCTGAAGGAAGGTTCTGTAGTTCCGCTATAGATTTTGCCATTCCTGACGTATTAGTAAATATTTCTGCATTACTGGCTTCAATGCGGCAATATACCGGTTCTTGTGCAGATATTTCTGTGCCTGATAAAAATTTGTGACCCATATGCTTTAGTTTATACTTAACTGTATAGTTTTCAGCTTTATTTAAGAGCCTGGAAATTCCTCTATTAAATTTGTTAATATAAGAGCACCAAGCTTATGCACCCAATATATCTTGGATATCCATATTTGCCCTATGTAGTTCCAACATTAGAGGATTTTAAGCGTTTATAAAACAATCGTATAATTTTCATTTTTAAAAAATTTTGAGTTTTGATAGGCTTGCCCTTATAGCTATATCGAAAGACATATTTATTTTACTATCAGACAAGAAGTGAAAATTTTTTGAATTAGAAATATCTTCCGTGATAAGATTTGAATTCAAAACGTTTTGAATTTTGGAAAAGTTTTCCTTATATCTTTAAAAATTTTCAATTCTTCTTGTTAGATGTCACAATATTTGCATATATATATATGGTATACCAAATCGACGAAACATTTGTCCTCTTATTTCTTAGTACAAGATCGACTGTGGTTATGCTTTTGAAACCTTCTATAGAAATATAATTGTCAATGAAACTAAC
Source organism: Bactrocera correcta (assembly GCA_027475135.1). NCBI lineage: Eukaryota > Metazoa > Arthropoda > Insecta > Diptera > Tephritidae > Bactrocera > Bactrocera correcta. The sequence goes on from CM050322.1 coordinate 68,222,141, forward strand.
GACATGAGGAAACGTATGAGGATCTTGAAGGCAAATCGGTTGGAATCATGTCCGCCAGTTTAAAATAATTGTTTTTTGAGAAAAACTCGTTTAAAGTGCATTCCGAACACTCCGAACGTCGAGCGGTATTATTATTTTTGGGCCTTTTTCGAAACTTTCCAATAGTAAAGTGGGTTTCTATATTAATTCTAATGTAGAAATGTACTGACCCATTAAGGATTTGTCGGTAGCGGTAGTCAAAATATCTTGCACAAGTAACTGCATCTGACCGAATTAGGCGGTACCTATCTTGGATTGTTAAACTGTTGGCTTACTCTTCCGAAATATTTTAGAGTCAACCGTTTTAGAGAGAATGACCAAAAGCTCAATGCACTGAGTTTCAGCGGCCGAAGCAAAGTTTTCGTTTAATATATTTAATATTATAAATATACTTAATATTAAATGGAGGTACTATTTTTAATTTGCATTAATTATAACTTTTTAAATTGGTAGAACAGTTCTCTCACAGTTCTCTCTAATTCTTATGTTGTGCTTACGATACAAAGGAGTATTCACTAAGAAAAGCTTCCATAATCTTTGCTGGACGTACGTATAGTATCAGTCATATATTCATGATTGTATTCCAAACGCCTTCTTAAGTGAATTTGCATAAATTGTCCAGTTGCCCGATTAACCGAGCCATCACACGTGTTTATATTCACTGTATTCATATATGTACATATTTGGTGGTGGTTTTCAGTGTCATCTCAAAGGGCAGTCCATGCGTTTCCCCAAACGCCTTCTTAAGTGAATTTGTATCACACGAGCCAAAATCATCGTCAAAGGACCCCTAGAGATGTCACAATATTGTTAACAGAAATGGGTATATTAACAACAGCACCTTTAAGCAACTGACTTTGATACCACAAGGATCGGATTGTCTTAAATGGCAATCTAGGCATTATTTACCGTTCTTCAATTGGCGTTAAACTTTCCAAACAATCTGGTATTTCCGGAAAATCTAGACCGTTTGCGAAACATATTTTTGGAATAGTTTTTTTGACAATCGCATTCCTGAAAGTTGCGCAGAAACTGTAGCTGTCATCTTGCAAATTTTGCATTAAAAAGAAAGATGATGCAGAATTCGGGTGAGCTTTGGTTAACAGTTTCCATAACATTACTTTTTCTTATTAATTTAATACTTTGAGAACATCTTTCGTTTTCAGTTTTTCTATTTAGTAGATTATCTCTACGAAGACGGATCTGGCTTTGCCGACGACGTCTATGATTCAATATTTCTTCCTTCGCTCCACTCGCCTCCCTCCTGATAAGCTGTCGACTATTCACTTCACTTTGACATTCCTCTCTTCTTATTTCTAAATTTTTACTTGCATGCTCTTTTTGTATTCGATCACGCAAACGCTCTAAATTCCTAAACTAGGAACTACATACTCAAAGTTCTCTACGTATTCGGGTATCTCTATTTATTTCAGAGCGAAGCTGAGAGTTTTCTCGCCTAGTTCTATGTTGAACAGTTTTTCCACTTTGTTCAACTGCCCTTACCTTGGGATTTTCGATATCTATGTTAAATAGTATTAACACATTGTTGAACTACCTTATCTCTGGATTTTCTCACCGAGACTCGAGTATTTCGAATTTGCTCTTCAAAGCGATTTTAAGGATTTTCCGGCCTAGCTCTATGTTGAACTGTATTGATGTTTTGCTCGGACTAGCGTACCTCAGGATCTAATCTCCAATTAGCCTGACTTTTGGTATTTTGTGATTGATCACTAACCCCATATAATGAGGTTGCTCTAAGAATTTGTACGCGTCTTTGATTTTCAAGACGACTTAGTGCACTAGATCTTTTACTTAAGTTAGGCATTATTAACCAATCGTTAAACTAATATTAAAAATAAATATTAATATATAACTATTTTCTAATTTTCGGTTTTGTAGGTCCGTCCCTCCGGGTGTTGAAATTATAAAAGTGTGTTTTAATCCTGGTTATCGTTCTACTGTATTTATTTACTTACATATATAGTATATTATATATTTGTATGTAGGACTTAAAATGTATTTTTCTTAATGTAAAAGTTCACTTCAAACACATCAATTAAAGTGCGTCGCAAAACTGAAATAATTGATTATAGCTTTTAAACAGACGGAGTATAATTTGTCTTTTATCGCATCTTAATGTGGATCTTTATATAATACGTATATTGGTCCGTTGTCAATACTTTATGGCACCAGTACATTGATACAAAAGAAAGATACTCATTGAATTTCATTAAGATATATCACAAACCGATAGTTTCCGTATTAACATTCTTTATTCGTTGAAACCTTGAATAAATTACAATTAAATTTAGTACCTTATACCCCTATAATCACATATAAACTTATACCTAGTTTTATTGATATATTTAAGCGCACTTCAGCTAAAATTATATTTAAAAAACATCTTCAAATAAAATACATGTGATATTAACTCGACTCGTATTTCTAAACAAATTAAATATGTACCATTTTGGTCGACCACTTTTTGTATTTTTTCCGCTAGAGACATTATTCCATCAGTGTAAAACTTTCATCAGTGAAAATTGAAATTTCGAAATTTTGCAGAACAGAAGGAAGCGAAACATTGTCGTACTTCACGAAATGATACAGCAAATTTCATTAGTGTCTTGCGTGGTATTCTTCCTTTTTTTAATCAAAATTTTAAAAATATAGCGAATTTCTTCATTATTTTTACTAATTTTTGAACAACTTTAACTATTTTTCAAAATCCTCGAATTTAATTTTTTTTAAATGAATCTTTTGACAAAATCCGAAAATACCTTTCGTCTACCTAATATTATTAATACTAGATTTATTTCAAGGTATAGACATTTCCATTCTTACTCAGCGCTAGAACAATCACTTTTTAAGAAAACTTTACCATTTAGTTTCATTAAAATATAACGGTTTAAATAAAGGTGGAAAAACGGAAATCATTTTATGGTGTATATTGAAGGCAGAGAAAGGGACGGATTTACTGGGATAACGTTGATATCGCTCTGGTATAATTGAGAACATATTTTGAAGCAATTTTTTACATTATGTAATCAAGTAAGGAAGAGCTACGTTCGGCTACAACCGCCCTTTTTATACACATACAACTTACAAGAATCAAAGCCAAGGAAGTGTTTTGTGGTGTAAAACCAATCATATAGAGTAAAGTCAGCTGGATGTTCGAAAATCCTGATATTTTTTATGTAGGGGATAGACCAAGTTTTCGCTCACATTTATCTATTTTAGGCACAATGATACAATATTATGAATGAAACACGCTCTCATATTTCCATTGGGATAACTTGGCCGATATATGTATGTATGCAGTGCAAAGGCACCCGGAAGTTCGAGAGGGCCGGCTTTAGTATACCGTCAAAGGATTTCGGGAATAAAAAGGGTATGGTCGGACAGAGGAGATTCTCCAGATCACGAAAATATATGGATATAGCAGGAAGCTTATAGTTTCCCAGTTGTTCGCGTTTAAAGTTTAAAATTTGCAATATTTTATTTACATATTTTCGATATATAAAATTAATTTTGCACTTATATTTTTCAATTTTATATACACCAACACATCACTTATTAATTTGCACACATTTACTTTATATACTATAGTGCAATAATTGCTTTTAATATACATTTCAATTATTGTTGAATTTTTATTATTTCAGAATAACAAATGAATTACAAACTGTCAAATAATCAGTGTTACCTTATCGACATCATTTGTAAAAATAAATTTGCGTGGGCGGCTTTCGGTCGCGCTTCAAAAAAAATAACTCTGGTCGGTCCAACACCGGGGTGTACCGAACTTTTTTCGCGTAGAATTGCTTTTTGCGTGGGCGGCCTTCGGTCGCGCTTCAAAAAAAAAAATAACCCTGGTCGGTGCAACACCGGGGTGTATCAATTTCTTTTCGCGTAGAACTCCTTTTTGCGAACAACAAGTCTTGCCTTGTGTTTGACTGGATTGCCTTATTCGTCATGCTTAATTGTAAATACCTCAAATATATTTTTATGCTTAGGGCTTTGTACAAGTGACCAAGTTTTGTTATAAGAATGCGAATCTACTATAGTGCTTCTTTTATACTTTTTCCCAATAAGACCTATCACTTATACTTTCTATTTCTTCAAATGTATTTGGACTGCTACTAATGAAAATGTGAGCATTCATTATACAATTATATGACAATGAGTTTTCTTTATTACTTAATATCTGTTAACGACCCTTTAATCTCTCACTTCTTCTAACATCATTATTATATATCGGTTGTGAACCTGACAATTTCTAACTGTGTTATTTACCAAATCATAATTTTTATCATATTTGTCCAAATAATCTGTTCATCTGAATTAAGTATTTCAGATTTTTCTTCCGTACTTTTATTCTGGAATTTTTCTTTTATACTTTCCGTACTGTTATTCGGGAATTTTGCTTTTATATTTTCCGTACTGTCATTCGAGAATTTTTCTTTTATACTTCCCGTACTGTCATTCGGGAAATTAAAGCTTCTTGATTGGACGCTATCTTTTATTACATTTCTGGAATGTTCTATATTTGTTTCATCTACAATAACATCTCTTGCTGTCATAAAGCTTCTGTTGTATTCGTCCCACAATTTGAACCCATTTGGTTCATAACCAACCAGTATATAGTACATTTCTTTGATTTCGCATCAAATTTTCTCTTTCTTGCTTTGTTATGCACATATACTGTTGAACCAAATATCTTCAAATACTTTAAATTTTGTTTTCTATCATGCCACAATTCATATAAAGTTTTTATACTATTCCTTAAAGCTTTAGTTGGACTTATATTAATTAAAAAGGCAGCTGTCAATACTGTTTCATCCTAAAAATACTTGTCTAATTTTGCACCATTTACCATAGCTCGCGCTTTTTCTGTTATTATTCTTATCATTCGTTCGGACACACCATTCAACTGTGGAGTGTGTGGAACTGTTAAATGATAAGTAATCCCTTTTTGAATACAATAACTCTTCATTTCATTTAAAAAGTATTCTCGACCATTGTCTACGTACAAACTCACAACTTTTGACTTGAAATGTGCCTTCACTTTTAGCGACAAAATTTTCAAACGTTACAAAAACGTCAGATTTATAAGTGATTAGATATATTACACAATAATGTGTAAATTGATCAAAAAATATGGCATAGTAATTTTTATGTTCTACCGTGGATTGTGTAATCGGACCACAAACATCAGAATGAATTATAAATAAGGACCTCTTTACATAGTTTTTAACTTTATATTTTTCAAAAGGTAATCTAGCCTGTTTTCCATTAATACAAGACTCACATAAATCATTGTTAGGCCATACAGTGTTTAAAAGATGAGTATCATTGAACATATCTTTACTTTTAATTTCTAAAAACTTGTTTCTACTAATATGTCCCAACCGCTCATGCCACAATTGTTAGTTATTATTTAATGATGTATAGTATATACTTTACTACATAATGTCATTTCAATATATGGTACGCTCTACATACCTTTGTTTTCAAGAATTACTTCACCATTTTTGGATACCTTGACCCCTTCCTTATGAAATTCGATGGTCATTCCAGAGTTTTGCATCTATCTAACATAAAGTAAATTTTCCGGTATATCACCAAAAAATAAAACATTCTCCAGAGTGATCGGACTTTTCAAATTGTTGTGTAGTCTCACTATGCTTTTCTTTGTTGCGTACACGTATTCACCGCACTTTGCTACTGCGATTTCCACTGGCGGATCCAATTCAGTATTCTCAATAAACATGCTGCTCTCGTTTATCAAGTGTTCAGAAGCACCAGAATCTAAAATAAATGAAAAAGTGTTATCTTTACGTCTCGCTACACCGCGTCCCGTCATGAACGCAAATCCCCTGTCTTGTGGTACAGTTGCAACGTAAACGGTTTTGGTTACTTCAGAACCTTGTTTGTTTAAACTCTTTTTATACATGTAACAGTCCTTTTTAATGTGACCTATGTATTTTCCGCAATTATGGCACTTTAACTTACTTTTAAACATACTTTTGAAATATTTTTGCTTGTATTTATTTTTAAAATTATATGGTGTTATTTTGTGAACGTTTTGTGAAATGTTCCCTACGGCTTTTAGAACTTTTACAACTGTATCTTTATCAGCACTTTTAAGTTTTGTTTCATGATCAAGTAAACGATTTTTCATAAAAGCTAATGTTAATTTATCTTCGGATAACGTTTCAATCGCGGTTATAACACCATCATAAGACGATGGTAAAGTAAGTAACAAATGAGATAATTAATCCATCTCGTCGATCTTTGCTCCCGAAGCTAACAGTTCAGTCATTAAATCATCAAAGAAATTGAAATGGATCAATAGCTGCGATTCACTTTTGAATTTTAAAGAGAGTAATTTCTTTCGTACAGCCAAATCGTTGCTTAACTTTTTCTTTCGTATATCGTATCCAAATTTGCGAAAATTAGCCTTGCTGTACTTTCGTTGCTTGCAAACCCAAGAAAAGAGTCACTTAGAATTTCAATCCTTAAAGTTCAGATGCTTCAGCGGGATCCACTGGGGCACCTTCGTCTACAACCCTCAAAGCGTCGACGTCAGCCAAAAGTGCTCTAATGCGAAATTTCCATATTGCATATTTTTCTCCGCAAAATGGAACAATGTTATGCTTTGCCCTCTCCATGGTTATTTGCGTACTCTAGGCCCATAACCTGTTTAATTTACACAGAGTAATCTTTCAACCAACACAGAACAAATAACAAACAGAATGTTAAAACGACATAAAGTAATTTTATAGACACCACTTTATATAAAGAACAAACACATTTTTTTATATACATATGTAAATTAATTCCCGTATCGCGGGAATTTGTAAAAAAATATATATACATTTTCTTTCTGCCAACGCACAGAGAAAATAAAACTCGTGGTATCTACTGGATTGCCGGAGACAAAATCTAACATTTATTTACCAGTTACTCTTATTTATACATTTGCTTATTATTTACTTAAAGTTATCGAAAGAAAGTGTCAAATTACATTAATTTCATATTCAGCAGTTATTCTAATGAGAACGGAAAAAGTATATCGAATTCTAATTAAATTTATGAGGCCACCCAACTACAAAGTGTAAAGATTCAATATTGTTTACAGTTATAGTCAAGTGGCTGTGTGGAGGCTGTCATTAACTCCCCCCTTCCTAAGATGAATCGTCCGCGATTCACTATTATTTTGAGTTAATTTATGTATTCGATCTAAAAGAGCATTATATGTGACTTCTTGCAATTGCACATTTTCTATTGGTTTGGGAATTTCGCGAGATTTTTTTAATTTTAATATTATGTAAGTTAAGAAAAGTATTCCCAAGATTAAAATTATGTACCAAAAATATGAATGGACTGTGATATGCTTATTCCGTTCTGCTAAAATGTTTATATTATCTAATTTTAACAGTTTATTAGTTGTTTCAATATATTCTAAAATTTCAAAATTATTGATATGGTTATTTTTCAGATAATTCCAGATTTTTGTTTCTATATTTTCATAAGTTTGATTATTAATTACTGTATTATTTTCAAATGTAATTAAATATGTTCCAGTTAGTGTTTGATTGTCTACAATATTTTTTCCTGAAATTAATATTGCTCCTGGTTTTATTTCTTCTATTTTCAAATATTTCTCTTAGTTTTTTACATTTTCCTTGTGTTTTATTTAATATTTCTGACAAACATGTGATTTTCTTATTTAGTTTACAATAGGTTTTTGAAATTTCTGTTTTACAATTCTGAATATTAAAAAATTTATTATCACAGTATATTATGTTCTGGTCAATAATAAGCTTACCATCTAATTGAGCTATGGCTCTTACATCGTAGTACTTACATGTTAGTTCTATTTTAGGATATTTGATATAAAGTATAATTATATCTCTTTTTTGTGCTATTTTAAATTTTGAAATGTCCATTAAGTCTGTAATGGTCATTGTACCATGTTGGTAATAGGTTATATTTTTTAATTCACCAAAATGTAAAATTGTTGGATTTAAAATTCCTATTTTCCCAAATGTTATTGTATTTATTATATTTTGTAGTTCATGTATAATACATTGATTTCTTCTTCTTTTGATTTTTCTGGCTGTGTTATCATTTTGTATATTATTTACTGTATCAGTTAATTCTGTTATTACTTTAAAAATTTCTGAATTTGTAGTAAATTGTTTGTTGTTATTTATAGTTAGATCATTTAATCTATCATTTATCTTTATGAAATCGTCATGATCTGGAGTTCCTGCTATCCATTTCCAAAGTGTACCTAATTCATTTATTTCTCTTTTTTGTTTAACATGGTTTTGTTTTAACTGTCCTAATAAAGTTTCAATTAATAATATTTCTGATTCTGTTTCTTGAGTGATAATTTCTAAATTATCATTATTATCAATTCCATATTTCATATTGTTATAAAAACTTCTTTTTTCTTCTGTTATTATATTTTCAAAGATTGTTAAATTAGTGATGTGAAATATATCTCCATATTCTTCATAAATGGAAACGTCTCCATTTTCGATAAGTACGTAGTCCTGTCGGGTATAATCTATGATATCAGCTATTGTCAAGCCAATTAGTAATGCGAAAATTGAAAGGATCATTTTGAAAACCTATAATTAATTATGATTTTATGTTATCTTTATGTATAATTCTATTTTTATTGTTTATTATTATGTTATTCCCCAAGTTTTCTTTAACTTGTTGTTTCTTATACCTAGGTTGTAATTTATTTCTCTCTTCTATTATGTTTTCATAAATTATTTCTTCAGGGTGAAATGGGAAGCTTGTATTATTGCCTGAATACATTTGAGCAATTTTTTCTTTTACATGTCGCTCATTTAATTCTTCGAAACTATTCTCATCGGTAGTATTGAGATTATTTATTTTTAAGATATTAATACTTCCTTATTTTGGAGTATATTTTTTTATTTTATTGTCGGCATTATCTTCGACTGGCGTCCTAGGATTTTCTTTTCCCAAGTAGTTTAAATTTCGTATTTTCATATTTTTATTTGGTTTTTCACGATTCTTTTTTTGTTTTATTTTGCCGGTAAAATCTTCGGCTGGCGGTGTAGAACTTCTTTGTTCCACAATAAATTTTTTAATATAATATTGCCGGTAGTTGCTTCGGCTGGTTTTACGGAATCTTTATGTTCCTTAATTTTTTTTTATTTATACCGATATTTACCTCGGTTAAATGTGCAGAATCTTTTTGTTCTTCGATTTCTAAGTTTTCTCCTTTTTTATTTTCAAAATAAATGTTCATACTGTTTGCTTCATTTTTGTTATTATGTTTTTCCATATAATTTATTTTCCTATTAGGCACGTCGATAAGTGCCTCAATTTTTTTAAGGAAATTGTATCCTAAAAGGAGATCCGATTCTAAACCTTCTATTTCGTAGAAAATTTCTTCTACCCCAAATATGGTTAATATATGGTAATGCTTTATTATGGAATAGCCGTTCACGGTTTTTATCCGTTTATAAATGGCTAGTTCATTTTTGTTATTATAAACCTCAGGCTTAATGTAGCAAGAGGTTGCTCCTGTATCGACTAGAGCTTTTAAACTTTTCTTTATTTTTGAGTCGTAGAGCTTTAGATAGGGGAGTTCATCCCCTCTTTGCTTAAAAAATGACTTTCGTTCATGTTGTTTATCCTCTGGGTTTTCTCCTGTGGGCGAAAGCTATAATTGCTTTCCCTTGGTCGTTTTATTCCTTGGATGTTTTTATTTGGAATATACCTATTTGGTTGGTCCATATTGGCTTGATGGCTTGTACTGGCCAATGGTTTTCCAAAATTTTGCTATTTATGGCTATTGTTTAGTTGGGGCTTTGCTTAATTTTCCCTTCGGTATGATCTAGACATAGATGGATCTATATCCATTGGTTCTGGTTTTGGCATGTTGCTCCTCTGCTGAAATCGTATATTATTACATGGATAAAACTGTTTAACTCTTGTCCTTTCATTTGCAAAATTTTGTGCAAATCGAGCTCTCTGATTATTGGACTCTAATTCCTGAGCTTTGGCCAATGCGTCGGGCAAACCTTCCGGACAGAGGGAAAATATAATATCTCTTAATGGAGCGTTAAGCCCAGTTATAAATATTCTAAGAGCCTGGTCTCTATTCTTTTTATTCAATTCTTTTGTTATTGGTGCGGCCCCTCCATAAGTCATAATGGTTTTATTAATCATCAACGTTAGCTTTTTGTTAACTAAATTATAATATTCAATGACCGTCGTTGAGCCTTGTCGTAGAACACTCATTTCTTGTTCTATGATATGTATTGGACGTTCGTCCGAATACGCAAAATCGAGACGCGCAATTATCGCGTCAAAATTTACACAGTACCATGGTTGGTTAATGTGTCATTTGCTTCTAGTGTAATTTTGTTACGCAAAATCGTAGGGGCTGCGAAGTACTTTCGGCTACCTCTTACATATAGGCTCATAACGTTATGTGCGGCTTCGCGCCAGCTAACATAAGCGTTTATCCTTCCTGAAAATTCTGGTAAGGATTTTATAACATCTAGTGACTCATGACACTGAGTGTGGTCATTTATTATTTCCGTCTGAAAATCTGTTACTCTGTGTGTTTCAATTTCAACTTGATTTTTTAATCTGTCAATTTCTTGCGTTATTGTAATATTGCTTTCAATTAGGCGCGTAATTAAATCTACCGTTAATCCTGCCTCATTAATCATGATTAATTATTATTATTTTTTTAGTTTAGAGAAAGAACTTTCTTATTATTTTATACTTGTATAATCTCTTCTAGGAAGAGATGCTCCTCTATTCTGGAGGGTCCTTTTATGTAGGATTCGCAGAATTGAGCTAAGTTATGGGGGTCTTTTTATTTTGTTATGCGGCTGGTCGAGCCCTAATTTATACTTGTATAATCTCTTCTAGGAAGAGATGCTCTTCTATTCTGGAGGGTCCTTTTATGTAGGATTCGCAGAATTGAGCTAAGTTACGGGGGTCTTTTTATTTTGTTATGTGGCTGGTCGAGCCTTAATTTATATTTGTATTTTATCGCAGTTAATCGCAGAGTTTTTTTTATTTATTTTAAGCTGGAGGGTCCCCCCGAAGGTGGTGAATCGCAGCGTTAATTTATTTTATTATTGGTTGCACAAACTAGAAATTATGTTTTTTTTTTTCTGGGGCACTTTTTCTCTTCGTGATCCCCACCGCAATTTTTACAATAGTATAATCTAATATACTTAGGTTTAATTTGGGTGTTCCCCATAAATATATATATATATATATATATATATATATATATATATATATAATTTTGACATATTAATTTTAATTTCAACTTACAAATATGTATATTCCGTCGCTGTCTCGTTCGAAATTTCCGCTGATGATGCTGATAATAGTTGCTTTAGATACAGTAGGCTGGTCAATTCCATGAAAAATCGCACTAGGCTCGTTGTTGAAGCTAAGGGGTCATATGTATATTTGACGATGAGTGGCCTCCCTTGTTCTTGTTGTTTTATAATTATTTCTGCTACTGTTGTTGCCTCCGTTGCTTAGGTTTTTTTGCACTTTAAAGTCACTTCTGTCATGCACGATATTCCTGCTGCGTCTTCGATAAAGTCGTATTTTTCTTATACAACTTATCTTTATACTTCTTCGTAATGTTCAGTTCTTTAATTTTTTCAAAAATATTTACTTTTCTGAAAAAGTTCTTTTAAGCTTTAACTTCTACTCTGCGCCTTCGCAATATCACAATTCGCTGAATTTCCGTTTAGTGTTAAGTTGTTGAAATGCTTGCTGCTGCATTGGAGTATTCGTGTTTGGCTTCCAATGCCGATACTTTAAAAAAATTATTAAATTAACTTTTTGTAGTTTGAAATCACAGCACTTGATTCTGCTTTTACTTTAACTCTATTTAGCTTTTTCTTTTACTTTTTTATTTGTTAAGTTATCACTTTAATGGCGTTGGTCCGTTTCAGCTTGTTTTAAACAACGTTTTTTTTAAGATGGCAATTTTTTGTTTGTTTAAATTTTAGTTTAAAATTACAGAGTTCCTTCTTCTTAATTTTCTTCCTCTTTTTCTACAAATAGGTCGAGCCCCACGTTGGGCGCCAATTAATTCCCGTATCGCGGGAATTTGTAAAAAATATATATATATATTTTCTTTCTGCCAACGCACAGAGAAAATAAAACTCGTGGTATCGACTGGATTGCCGGAGACAAAATCTAACATTTATTTACCAGTTACTCTTATTTATACATTTGCTTATTACTTACTTAAAGTTATCGAAAGAAAGTGTCAAATTACATTAATTTCATATTCAGCAGTTATTCTAATGAGAACGGAAAAAGTATATCGAATTCTAATTAAATTTATGAGGCCACCCAACTACAAAGTTTAAAGACTCAATATTGTTTACAGTTATAGTCAAGTGGCTGTGTGGAGGCTGTCATTAACTTGTATACATATATGACCAACTATTTCTCCGTTTATTTTAGATGCGTTCAGATAACTCGATATTCACATGTGCAAAGAAATTCAAAAAGAGAAGCGTACATATTTCATTGGAGTAGAAGAAAAGTAATAGCAGTGTAAATTTTGATCTACATACTGTGAATATTCGCAGTGTTAAATGGCAGTGTTGCAATTAATAGGAATTGCAAATATAATAAATAGAGTATGTGAATCCAACAGCAATTATCCTTTAATTTCAGTTATATACATTATACGATTTTTTCGATGAAAAGTCAAATATAGGTACCTAGGAGCTTGAACAGAGTTGTTGCGGTTTAACGCTTTTAAGGTAAAAAAAATTACTTTTTTCGAATTTATTTTGTAAATATGGATTAAGTGATTTTATTTGGATCTCTTGTACATTATTGAGCATATTTTGACAATTTAGAGTCCTTTTTTTGTCACTTTTTTAGTTTATAAATTATAGACGCGTTTTTCTCAAAACTAATTTTTCAAAGTCCGTGTTTACTGCCATTTTAAAACTACTTGACTGATTCATTTCAAACTTTGTACACATTTTTGACATATAAAATACCTCCTCCCATCGCTTAGTAAATTTTTTTTACATTAAGGGTGTTTTCCATCCTGGCGGGAATTTTTAGTGGAAAATAACAGTTATCACATTAAATGGTCGCCAAAAATTTTTAATTGAAAAAAAATTATCAGAGAACGTTGGGGGATTATTTGATTATAATTTGACTAATTTTTCTTGGCTTTTTATTTTCGGATAATTTCCAGCCGAGTTATGATGAACACCGCAAAGTGTTTTCTGAGAGAAGCTCTATTACCGACTTATGCTTCAATATTTCTGCACGAAATTAGCATAGATTGTCAAAAGTGTGCTCAATAATATACAAAAGGTCCATTTAAAATTACTCAATCCATATTTAAGAAATAAATTTGTTTTGCCATAAAAGCCTTATATATCCTGTGCCATTATAAAGCCGTGGTGTGATCAACTTACGAAACGAAATAACAGGAGATCCAGCGTTCAGTCGTAAATGGTCCGGTAGCTTTCCCGGTATATTCAATTAATATTATTGGACAAAAACTTCCTTGGCATCGCATATTGCATAGATATTTATGACACCAAGTCCCCTGGCAAGTTCTGTTGTATCTTTGAAAGTAATTCATATTTTTGTATTTTGTGAGTTGATAACTGTGCAGTAATCAGTGAAAAATTTATGTATCTAGAATTTTTTCATGTGCATCAACTTTTCCGTTGACCATATCCTACACTTTTTTTAAGAAAGATTCGACAGATGGATCTTGAAGCATATGAGCGCATACATTCACTGTCAGATGTACTTTTTAATATTTTAAGCAAGCGTTAATTCATCAACATATTTCGAACGTGGAATAATAGGAAGTGTTTGTCTGAAATCACTTGAAAAGAGTAACAGAGACCCGCTAAATAGTTGGTCATTAGGTTTTTTCAATCTTTGAATATCTTAACCAATTGCATTTTCCGCACTGTGACCATCAGCGATTTATTTTATAATATGTTGTACGCTGCATCTGGGTTATTTTGAATATTTAACGGCAGATTAAATACTGAATGAGGTGTTCTGACTCCATGTAATATAGTTCCTGCAATGAAAGATCATGTAACGGCCAATGCGATGACATTTTTTTTTTTGTATAAACAGTAACATATTAGTAATTACATTTTTATTTAAATCATAATGTGACACTAATTGGTTTAGGATAGGTCCATTCAATCATACTACGGTTAATGCAATTCGAATTTCCCAAGACAACAAAACATTCTAACCTTTTCATGTTCCTATTAAAGGAGTGTGAATAGGAGAACTTGTTTGTCATTAGTATCAAAAACACATCCCGAGGAAAAAATTTGAGTCATTTCTCAAAGGCAAAGAAGAGTTGGTTTATCTCTTTTTAAAATATATAATATACATATATAATTAATTTCTACTGAGCTCATGTTACTACCAGGGTTACAACTGGCGGGATCACACAACCGCCCACAACCCCCACCGGGTTGCATCGAGAGAGAATTTACCTACAAGAAGGAGGCAACAAAGTGACGAAGGAACAGTTGAGACGAGCTTCCGATTCGTGCCCGAACTTGGCTTTGAATATAATCTCGTATAAAAACCTGTGTCAATCCTCGCTTGGCTTTTCTGCTTGAATAGATAACCATGGCCACCATAAAGAGCAATTGTTACAACACAAGGAAATAGCGGCTCAATGCGGAGTCCCACTAGAACAAAATAAATACTCCGCATGAATTTCAAAAAAAGCACGGAAATATTGAATATACCGCTAGGTCTATAAGTTAAATAAGTTAGACAATTCTTATTATTTCAATTATTTATTTTATAATAATTTGGTGGACTGCTGCTGCACCTTATGAGCTACAATTTATAACTAAAACTTAAATCTAAAGAAAAGTATATCTAGAGCCTATGTTTACTATTAGCTACGTGGCTTTGCATTGTTTCACTATTAATAGCATCAGGCGACCAATGCAGTGGCTGACGTGAGATAACGAATTTCCTTATCTTCTCAATATCTTCTGTTGTACAATTAATAGTATCGAGCGACCAACGCAGTGGCTAGCGTGGGATAAGAATTTTGTTCCCTCAAGCCACGCGTGAGTTCTCCGTCTGTGGATGAGCTATTTGAGCTAACTCCTCCCCTTCTAGTTGAAGGCCGTCCTCGGGCTTCCTCAGGCTGTCAATAACAATCTTTAGGGAAGATGCGTGTCTCTTTTCTTTTAATTTTTGGAGCACCTTTAAAATAGAAAATACAATAGCTATGATGAGGAGGATAGCCACGCTAAACGTTGCGGGCATTTTGTCAGTTTTTTTATCTATTTCTACAATGTATTGTAGATTCTTGATGTTAAGCCTTTGTAGGTATGATAGACTTAGAATTTCTTGGTGTCCAGTGATATTCAAGAACGCCGATGTCGCTGAGCTGGGATGTCGTCTAACAATATTCTTCATGTTCGAGAATAGAGACCCATTTATTTCGACTTCTTCATCGAATGTCACCAGAAATGTACCATAGATGGTTTTTCCGGAACTGTTGTCCATTTTTATAACAGCAGTTACATCATTTAAAATGATGATACCGTCGTCTATTACTTCCAATGATTTTAGGTGGCTGGGACGAGTATTGCAATGTGCCGTGCCACCGGAGTGTAGTTGTTGAGCGCAAGTGGTGAAAGGTAATTTCTTGCAGAAAATCTTAGTTAATGTATTGGTGCAGATTCCAATTGGCGGGATCTTATCGCCGCAATGTGCAACGTTGTTGCCTTTAGGGAAATGTAGTATCGTGCCGTTGTGTTCGACAGGAAAAAGAGTTATCTTTTTACAAACTAAGCTAGGTTCAGGATGATGAAATGTAGGAAATTATGATCTAGTATTACATTGACATATGCTACATCCGATAAATCTATTATTTTCGTACCTGTAGAGTGCTCATTTAACATGTTTTCTATATCTTTAGAATAGAGAATAAGAGGGTTAATAACGCGAATCATTGCGAGTGTAATTGACAACAATAGTGTTTCAAGTTCTGAGGTTAAGGTTCTATCCCTTGCGAGTAATGTTTCATAGAGGTGACCAGTGTCGATTTCTTTATATTTTGCATAATTAACAATAGTATTTACGGTTTCTGTTAATTTGTGAATTCCTTCCTGTATCCGAGTATTTATTATTGCTTGTTTATCTATTGACTCAATTAGCTTTTGTTGATTGAATTTTAGGTTTTCAAAATCATCAAAATCGGGAGTTCCAGCAACCACTTTCAAAGCAGTTTCTAGAATATTAATACTCCTTGCTTGCCTATGGTGAATGTTAACTGTTTCTAAAAGTCTTTCTATATGACCTATATCAGATTCTAAAACTTTTTTCATATGCGACTGTGGAAAGTGTTTCATCAGTAATCTTGTTTCGGCAGCTATTTCTGAATACATGGTTAAATTAGATGAGTGTCTGAGATATTTAAAATGCTGCCAGATAACTACATTTCCATCAATTAGTGGGATGTAGGCCAAGTGTGTATAATCGGATAGTTTTGCAGTTGCTACAGTCACGAAAAACAGCACTGTCGATAGCCTAAATAGAAAAATATAGTTTAGAATAGAAAGTGGGATTTAGATTTATCTTAAATTGTCCTTATGGACCCCTCTCCCTTTAATTAGAACCGCTGTTCCCAAGTCGGCTTCTATTGTAGCTTCTTCATACAGAGGCGTAAGTCTGTTGCCTAGTCTTGTATTTATTTTCATAAGTACTGTATCCTCTACCTGAAATGTTCTGTTACGTCTTGTCTCATTATGTGTCCGTAGTTGTATTTCTTGACTCTTTTTTATTTTTTCTCTTATATCTGCTTCGAGATCTGGTGGGTGGGAGTGTATTACGTCGATTGATCTCTTATTTATTATAGAGTGTACAGACTTATTGTATTCAATTGTTGCTTGAAGTATTAATTCAACTGTGTTGTTAATGTGTTTTTCAAGTTTCAAGCACCTAGCAATTTCCGCGAGGGTACTATGAAATCTCTCTACCTGTCCATTTGATGTACTATGGAGTGGTGGAGAGTTTATAATTTGAACGTTAAAACTATTTTCCAGAAGTGATTTTATTGTCCCTGAATTTAAAGATGGCTCATTATCGCAAAATATAATTCTGGTATGCGCATAGAAATTCATAAGTTGTAAAATTGATGGTTCTATATCAATTATAGTTCTCGACGCTATAGGTTGTACTATGGCGAATTTTGAAAATTTATCGATACAAGTTAAGAAATATTTTTTATCTGTAGAAATTATGTCAATATGGAGTATTTCGCCTACATGAGAAGGAATAGGTGTTTCGCCGATAATATGTTTTTTCGGGTGTCGGACATATTTTGCTCTATTACAAATTTTGCAATTTGCAACTATTTCATTTATCAGATGGGTCATCTTTGGGAAATAATAGTCTTGAAGTATTTGTTTGCCATTTTCTTGGGCTGCCCTGTGGCCCTTATTGTGTTCGGCGACTATTATCTCTTTTTGCTCATTCTTGTCGATAACGTCTATGACCAATTTTTTTCAGTGCCAATATTTTGTTGTCGGGAAAATCTCTACGAGTTTACTTTGAATATGTGCTAAGATTGGTAATTCACACACGATGGCGTTAACCACATTCTTATTGACTGCGTTTTTTACTTTTTCTAGCAGACCCTTACTGTCTGAAAAATTTATGATATGCCTTGTTTTTTGGCCAAACATAATTATAGTTTGTGTTGAGGAGACTGAGGTTTCTTCAATGATTATTTGATTCCAGTAGCAATTTACTGGTTTGTCAGTGGAGTCAATGACATATGTCAACGACAATTCGCTATGTACAGTGGCCATATCAGATGGAACATCTTCTTCTAAAGCATGTAAATTTTGCCTTGATAAAGCATCAGCAACAAAATTTTCTTTTCCTGGCTTATAATAGATTTGTGCATTATGTTCATCAATAAAGGCTTTCCATCTTTTTATTTTCG
The DNA here is from genome assembly GCA_027475135.1 of Bactrocera correcta. Lineage (NCBI taxonomy): Eukaryota > Metazoa > Arthropoda > Insecta > Diptera > Tephritidae > Bactrocera > Bactrocera correcta. The sequence continues at coordinate 68,240,217 of CM050322.1, forward strand.
CGTTTGGATTTTTATCCGAAACTGCGAACATAAGCGGCTGATGGTCGGTTCAAATGTTTAAATTTTTTACGCCATACAGATAGTTTCTTAGGGTTTTTAATGCCCACACTATGGCAAGTAGCTCACGTTCATTTGTTGCGAAATTTTGTTCGTTATCCCTAAGGGTTCAAGAAATCATAGTAATTGGTTTCCCAGCTTGGGATAAAACTGCTCCTAAGCCAAGAGATGAGGCATCTGTTGTAAAGTCAAATAGTTTTTGGTAGTCAGGATAGAGCAGCATGACGTCTTCCGAAATAAGAATATTTTTTAGTTTGTCAAAAACTAGTCGTTGTTTTTCATTGAGGCTTACTGGTATCTTTTTTGATTGACCGGCACTCACTTTACCGATATCACCCTTCAGAATTTCTGTTAATGGTTTGGTTATAGATGCAAAGTCTTTAATAAAGCATCTATAATAGCTTGCCATACCCAAAAATGATCGAACTTGAAACAATGTGGTTGGTTGTTCAAATCGGCTAATAGCTTCTATTTTACTTGGGTTTGTTGTAATGCCTCTTCGTGAGACTACGAACCCAAGATACTCGACTTTTTCTTTGAAAAAATGCGACTTTTCTCGTGAAACCCTCATATTGGCTGTATAGAGTTTATCTAATACCCATGCTATATGTCTTACATGGTCTTCCATGTTCTCTGAAAAAATTATATCATCATCTACATAAACTTAGCATGATTGTCCTATTCGCTCCCTAAGTACATCGTCTATAGTTCTTTGAACAATGCTGGGAGCATTTTTCAAGCCAAAAGGAAGTCTGCAAAATTCGTATTTCCCATTTCTCCTCATTAGGGTCAGCAAATACTCCTTGTCTTTTTGTTATCATTTCTCTGAATTTTGGCTGAATTTGTTTGGGAACTTCTATGCTTTCGACCTCTGTAAAATTAACGTCAGAAGATTTTAAAAAACTGAATTATTTCTGAACCGGATGCTGTTTTTAATACTTTATGTTTAAAATCCAATGTAGCACCTACTTCGTTAAGCAGGTCTAATCCTATTATTCCGTCGAATGTTGACAGATTTGGCAGTATAAAGAATGTAGTTATGGTGTTGAAAATATGCATAGGACATTTTTTTTAACGGAATTGAAGCCATGAAGTGACTTAACTAAGAAAGATTCGTTTACTGCAGTGACGTTATTTAGTTCAGTTAAAGGTTTAATATAATTTTTTGAAGCTCCTGTGTCAATAAGAAGCTTTATGGTTCTACCTGCTATCGTTCGCTCTACAAACGGTAACAGGGAGCAATTTCTAAAATAATTACTTCATCATATTGATTAGTGTTATCTGTAATATCATTTGCCTCTAATTCGGCTGTAATTTGATATTCAGGTTCGTCTTGAGCAAGTGTAGTTTTATTTTGTAAAAGATGATTTATCCTTTGTTGCTTTGGTCCCGTATACCGTGCAGTGCTATTATATAATCTTTAATGATCTGATTAGGGGGTGGTACATAATGAGAGAAACTTGGTTGTTGGATAGATTGCCTAAATCGAGATGAATTTTCAATATCCATCGGTTGGGGTGTATCCTGTTTTGAAAATGGTCTTCTATTTTGTGTTTTTTGTCTGCCAAAAAATGGATTTTTAGCCAGTTGTACGTTTTCATTGTTTGGATCTAAGCTTTTTTGATGCTGATATTCATTTCTATGAGCTCTTTCTTCTAAGCTTTTAGCAAAATTGTTTGCGAATTGGAAACGTTCATGATTAGACTCAACTTCTTGAGCTAAGGCTAATGCTGATGGCAGGTCATTTGGACGTGCTGCAAAAAGAATGTCACTTAAGGGTTTTTTCGTGCCTGAAATAAATACTCTCAGTGCATCTGTTCTGTATTTGTCGTTAAGGGAGGAAGCTAAGGGGCTGTCGTGTGTCATTATAGTTTTATTAATGAGGAGCGTTAATTTACGCTCGATTTCCTCATAGTACTACATTATTGACAATTTTCCTTGACGTAGAGTCGATAACTCTTGTTCAGTAAGGCAAATAAGTCGTTTGCCAACGTAGGTAAAGTCTAGCCTGTTTTTAAAATTCAGTGGTGTATCGTATGAGGACAGCACCATATCAGCGGAGCCCCTTATTTTATTTCTAATAATGCCTATTGCCTGGTAGTGTTTAGAACTTCCTACATAACTATCAAACAGTTTATAAGCCGCATGAGCAGCCTTACGCCATGAGACATATGTCTCGTGCTTCCCTTCGAAATCATGTAGTGATTTTACCATGTCTAATGATTCATCGCAACATATTCCTGGTACTATTTCAGCATCTCTAAATACTTCTACTTCAGGTACCGTTAATGATGCAAATTTATGTTCTAAAGTGTTTACCCTTTGTTCAAAAATTTGAGCTTGATTTGAAAGTGCAGAGTTAACCGCAAACTCAATAAGCGTTTTTATTTATGATTCTCTAAGCGACATTTTATATGGTCTGATTACTCTACTTCACTATTACTCGTAAAAATATTACAATATTTAATGAAAATTAATTAACCTTTCGCACAGATTCGATTTGTTTCTTTGTTTAATAAGCACTCTACTTACATGCTTCTTTATTTATTTATAATAGTTATATTCCAATCCGTTTGTTTTTGTTGGGTTCCAGTCCTTTTGTTGGGTTCCTCCTTCTTGTTGTTCGCCAGTTAAATAAGTTAGACAATTCTTATTATTTCAATTATTTATTTTATAATAATTTGGTGGACTACTGCTGCACCTTATGAGCTACAATTTATAACTAAAACTTAAATCTAAAGAAAAGTATATCCAGAGCCTATGTTTACTACTAGCTACGTGGCTTTGCATTGTTTCACTATTAATAGAATCAGGCGACCAATGCAGTGGCTGACGTGAGATAACGAATTTCCTTATCTTCTCAATATCTTCTGTAAGCCGTAGTGTGGGGTATGCCACCCTGTCATCAAATCCCATTGCATGGTCAACAAAAAAATTGCGAGTTATACAAGATTACACCGGCAGCAAGCATCCATACTTTTTTTTCACGATCGACACTGCTAAACAGCATAGGAAAAATGTTGTGACACAAAAGTGGAACATTTCGAAACTAAGTACTTCGAAATTAATCTCCGCAATAGACTACCAGAACCCATCTAGCAGCGCCCCCAAAATTGCAAAGAAAATTGCCGAGCACACAATGCTTAATATAACAAGAGCCTGTCAAAAATTACTGCCCAAAGTTTCCCACAGAAAATATCGTCCAACTCAGACGCACATGCCTCCACCTTCGCAGATCCTACACGAGATCCAGGCGCAAAGGAGCCGCATCCCGAGAAGACGAGAGCAATACCAAGCAACAAAAAAGGATCTGAAGGTGATCAAGTAAAGCCACCTGACTTAAAAAAAAGTATTCACATCGCAAGCGCACTCTTTCTCCACACACCAAAAAAGGGTTACTGATCCAGAACAAACCCTAAGACTTTCGTATCCTTCAGTTCGTCCCCGACGAGCTGCAACTACTTACTGGCAAGCTCAAGATTATAAAATCACTCGGACCGGATAGGATGCCAGCAGAAATCCTGAAAATATGTTTACTTTACGCAGCGGGAAAGCTCTATGACAGGCTAATTAAACCCAGACCCGAAGCGACTATAAACGGAGCTGGAGAGCTCCCAGTGAAGACGGGATCAATGCAAAGAATAGTGTTGTTGGCGACCGAAACGCCTTCATCAGCGCTAGGTGGGTTGATATGATCCACGCTCTCGAAAAAAGCTTTAGAATGCGCTACTACCTTAAGACTTTAAAGCGGTTAGTAACAGAAAACTGCTTTATCAAACTAGAGCACTACTGTATCATATAGCTGGCATGCAAAGTGAACAATCACTGTTCTTGTAAGGTATGTTTGCATTTCTGAAGTACTACTGTGTCCAAAAAATAAGGTGACATTGTATTTATTTTGAAAATTCTTTATTTATCCTTCCAAATCAATTTCATCCCAAGTAGTAATAATGCACAACACCTTGATAATCGAAGAAAACAGTCAACATGACTTTGATTTTTGAGCGACTTTGGCGATTTTTTTGGTCTCGGTTCTCTTTTGGCACGATTTTCGCTCGATTGATCGGTTGTTTCGGGGTCGCAAGCTTAGACACCCTGGTAGTCGGAAAGCATCGTTTCACACACTTCAACGCGACGCCTTTTTCCATAAATATCAATGTTTTCAGTACCAGTCAAGATTTGTCGCGCTGGTATTGACTGAGCCTTTCGATATGCCAACTTCATCAGCAAGGTCTCTATTTGCTAATCGACGGTGTTTCAGCATTAAATCTTTGATTTGTTGAACGTGAGCTTCGTTCTCTTCGTCTTAGACACGTTCACGGCCGGCTTGAAACACCCTATACCACTTGTGAACATTTTTCTTAGACATAGCCTCATCACCAAAGGCCTTCTGCACCATCCTCAACGTATCCGCAGCAGAAAATTGATTCGGTAAACAAAATTTAATGCAAATTCTTTGCTCAACAAATTTCGAAATCGCAAAAAAGGAAAAACTCACCTTTAGCAACTCACAAAACGACACGTATCTCAAACACTAATGAATATTTTGACATGAAATTGACATAAATGTGACTGACGTTTTTTGTTTTACTATAAAAAAAAAACAGCGGAATTAAGGCACCCAAGTAAATGCTCAAGAAATTATCGGTATTATTTCTTTTGTGTGAAATAGTAGTTAGCAAGAAATTTTGACATTTCATATCGCACCGTAAATGTAGAAGAAGAAGAGTGTGAAAAAGTAATCAAACAGAAAAGATATTGGAGCAAGAGTAATTGGTATACAAAAACAAAGCGTATTGGTAAGTTTCCAATTAGGTACATTTAAATTTATTTAAAAGTATGATGATTATTTATTTTTATTTATTTTTCATGTGGTTCTTTTAGTATCCATAATGGAAGACGAAGAGTATATTTTATATAATATAATATTTCACCAAATTATAGTGTCTATACAAATGTTTTTCTTATATTTTAGGTTAAATTTTATGATGTTGATGAACTGTGGCACATTCATGACCATTATGGAGTCTGGAAATAACAAAATAAGACGCGTGAGACCCTGTCATTGGGTGAGCCTTTATCGCAAGGCAAGGAATGAGAAGGGGAGATTTTTCACCGATTTCAAAAACTTGCGGAATGATCCAGCTTGTTTCATCTGTTCCATTTCAAAATAATGCAGTATTTCTTTAAATTTTTCAATATCTATGAAAACAATAATTACTATTTATTTTATGTATACCATGTGTGTATGTTTTTTATAAAAAGAAGTTTGATGTTTTCAAATTTCGTGTTTATTTATTTCATAACTAATCAGAAGATAAGTGAGTATAAAAAGATATTTGTTTTAATTTTTTATTTAAGTTCATTAACTTTCCGTAACAGCATACTGTAAAATTCCATACACATATCATCACCAACTGACCGTGGAAGCTTATTCAACAACCAGTCAAAACTAGCAAGGAGTTATTTTTTTGCTGCTACCAAATCTTCTTGCTTCTTTAAAATGTTGTTGAATCGATTCCATGCCTCGTCATTTTGGCTTACGATAAACGTCCGACTACTTGTGGTGGGTGTTGGATTCTGCAAAATACACAAACAAAAAATAAAACATGCACATTATGTACATCTATTTACATGCTTATTATATACACTTACAATAATAATATTGCGGAACACGTAACACCTCCACATTCGCTCTATTTGTGCGGGAAGATGAAACTTGGCATTCTTCTAACATTCGCATATCACAGTGTGAAAGTGGACGAAATCGAACAAATACTACTCGATTTGTTCAGTTTTCAATGCACAAACAAAGAAGCAATTGATAGAGCGGGATTAAACGGGATATTTAGTGTGTGTCACCTTATAACCAAAAATTGTTTAAATCCAATAAAAACTGTTCAAGCATCTAAGTACCGAATATTTAGATCCCGGTAGGGGAAGACGGGGTGCATTTGACACTTTCTTTTAAAAGTCCTTTTTCTACCAAATCTATATAAATAAAAATGAATTGTTGTTCGTTAGTCTGATTAAAACTCGAGAACGGCTGGGCCGATTGAGCTGATTTTGGTTTTAAAATGTTTGTCGTAGTCCAGGGTAAGTCTAAAGGGCGAGAAATAATCGAATAATTGCCGGAAAAACTCTAAAAACAGCCCTTTTCTATTTTCCAGACAAAAGTGACGTGATGTCACATCACATGACATGATATCACATCACATTGCATAAATACCCATCATATACAGGGTGGCGCAAAAGTAATTCTACTACAGAAGGTGCTATAAATTTTGCAATTGACCTCTAATGTCAGTTCTGTTTTGACAATTGTGTAGTAAACACATACGAGCTACACGTAAATAAACAATGGTACGTTACACTGTTTCAGAACGCGGGTTATTGTTTACTATTTATTTGACCAATAATCGGTCGGTGACTTTGGCACAACGTGAATTTAGTCGCAGATTTCCTGGCAGTCAGACGCCTACTGGTGAAACACTGCGACGTTGAGCCGCTCATATTGCTGCTGTTGCCGAGGATGTCATGGAAGCGCCGTCGACATCGAATTTTGGTACAAGATTTGAAGATTTTTCCATACAAAGTCCAGACGGTGCATCAGCTATTAGCTGCTGACCGTCAATCGCGTCCAACATACGCTCAAGGCATCTTTAATCACCACCAAGAAGAAGATGATTTTTCATTAAAAATAATCATGAGTGATGAGGCCCATTTCCATCGTAGCGGATACATTAATAGGCAAAACTTGCGCTTCTGGGGTATTGAAAATCCGCGTGTAACTCACGAAGAGCTATTACACCCGCTCAACGTCACTGTATGGTGTGCTGTTTTCGCTGGAAGAGTCATAGGACCTTTTTCTTCAAAGACGTCATAGGCCAAACGGTTATTGTGAGTGGTGAGCGCTACAGAGCAATGATCAACGAGTTATTTTTGTCGCAACTTGATGAATTGGACAAGACGGTGTGACGGCACACACTGCACGTGCCACAACCGATATGCTGAAGGAATTTCACTGGCCCGCGATCGCCTGATTTGACAGCTCAAGACTTCTATTTGTGTGGCTTTTTGAAGTAGCGGGTTTATGTCAGCAAGCCTCATACTCTTGCAGTTCTTGAAGACAATATTCGTCAAGAATGTGACAACCTATCGCCGGAAGTTCTAGCCAAAATGATGGAAAATGCCATAAAAATGGTTCAAATGACAATCAACTATGGTGGCGGCTATTTACATGATATCATATTCTTGACTCGATGTAAAAAAATTTAAAAGACCAAATAAAAATAATCCACAAGCAGAATCAAAGTTTTTAATTCTTTAAAAAAATTACTGCCAAAAACCATCGGAAGGTTATTTTTGCGCCATATGTATATAAAAATAAGTTGGGCTATAGCAGACTAAACCGTTATATGTTATGAAAAAGTTCATTTTTAACGGACTTACGAGCGTAAATTTCCAAAAATTGACTTTCCCATATCACTTGTTTTGATTTTTTTTTGTTTTCTAATTAATTTATTTGTAAATTATTTGAATAGTTCAATTTACGTCGATTGTTTTCATTATTTCGGCTATTCAAAAGGTAAATTGCTGAAAATTATTCAGTGAAAGCTTAATGTGTGTTTCATGCAAAGTGATCAAATACATATTGAAATTTGTTCCGATGCCACGAGCAGATCGCGCTAATATTGGCAGCCCAAAGCACATGCACGAGTACTCGCAGGATGCGATTATATACCTGTACGTGCGGAATTATGGAGGGCGGATTTATTTGTTACATTCACTTGCAATGCACAATGACCTTTTTTTTTTTTTCTTTAGGCCGTAAGGAGGGTTTAAAATGCCTTCGCACCATATAGGGATCGTCATCCTACGTGAGTGGTGTACCCACTAAAACATTCCCCCCTTCTATCATGGAATTTTTTTCCCCTACCCCGGGACCGCTTTCGCATTACTTCAGGGCAATGACCATAGATTACGGAATTATTGAATCGTAATCAATCAGCAAGATCGTCACGATGTCACAGCGCAACTTTTCAAACAACAGCTATGATGTTTGATGGACTTTATTTCGAAGCTGCGTATATACATATATATGTTGCTGTTAGATGCAAGATTTATTCTTTTGAGGTTCTAAAAGGACGTTCTTGAGATGGTGGATGGTGGTTACACCAGATCAAATTGATGAAATCATTTCTGTGGAAATTCCTGATCCAGAGAAAGATACAGAATTATACGAAGCGGTGAAAACCAATCAGGTTTATGGATGACGGTGATGTCCACAACAATCGCATTTCGGTGTGTATGTCTGACAATAAATGCACGAAACACTAGCCACGTGCTTTTCTTTCGGAAACGCAAACTGGAAATGATAGATATCCATTGTATCGGTCTCGCTCACCAGACGACAATGGCAGAACATTTAGCATTCAATTAAGAGCTGTGAATAACGAAGTTGACAACACATGGATTGTGTCATATTCGCCATTATTGTCTAATTCACATTCAAAGCTCATATCAATGTTAAGTATTGCAGTTTGCGAAATCGATCAAGAAAGAAAGAGATGAGATCAGCAACTAGCAAATAAGTCGATGTGTGAAGTGCAATGAAGCATTTTATGATGCATTTACCTTTGCGATTCATGAACGTTTTCCGACTGTTCTGCATCTCGCAGTTCATTTGGAGAATGGCCAAAGAGCGTATTTTAACCCTTAGAATACATTACAGCCAGTGGAAACACCGCCAGCAACAAAATTAACATTGATAAGTTTTTTCTCAACTTTCGTCAGTGATCCATTTGCTAGAACATTGCTCTATTCGGAAATTACATGATATTATACATGGAATGCATCGTCGAAGAAATAGCTACGCAGAAAGCAAGGCTAACCAGTAAATTGACATCCAGGTGTCTTTTCAGCTAATGCCTTAGGATGAATTTAGACAATGCACCCGAAAAATGCCGGTTGCTTCTACCTTCGGTTGCTATTGATAAATGTACGCGGTTCAATTTCAATTGAGTCATTACGTATTGTGAATGGTGTTTACAACTTTTTGAGAAGCATGCCATCAGTTACAATTGCTGGAACATGATAATCAATGGAATCAAACGATGGAACGATCGCCATGATCATTTCGACACATCAGCCTTCAAATTGGCGTCAATTATGGGATACAAATAAAAATGACATTGCCGAGGGCACTTTAAATCGTTTTCGATAAGAATTGGAAAATTCCGACTGATACTTCCATACGTTTGATACCAATTCTACGTGCCTTTTTTCAATTTTAGCAGCCAAAAATACCGATGCTAATGACTTAAACTGGAAGACTCTTTGTCAAATTCCGAGAGCTTTGCGCTCATATAAAATGATCGTCTTGACAATGAATACGAAGCCGTTAATTATCCAGTAAAATTTCTAACTTCTTTGGGGAGGCTTGATATGCCGCCGCATCACTTGCGTCTCAAAGTTGGATCTGTCATTATCAAGTTATCCAGAGGTGGGCATAATAGCCTTCAGTGGCATTTTGCCCGTTCGGGCACGAGTGCACATTTTGAGGGCTATGTGAGGGGATCATCGCGGGCACACATGAAGAGGGAAGTGAGAGTAAAGTTTTTTACCACTCCATATTTACAAATGAGAGCAACGTATTTTACCACACCATGTTTACAAATGAGAGCGCGCGCATGTATGGGAAGTTGCACTGTGGGTAATAACTGTAAAATTGCTTAAAAATTCTAATTTTCTTTGTAACTACTATACATTTTTAAAATGTAAGACAAATAACAAAAAGTATAATGAATATTTTAGTTTAGTAATAATTTTTTTTAATTTAGTTTATTTGACATAATAAATTCTATGTTTGGTTTAATCTCATTTGCTTAAGCTACACGCATTATTGTACCAAAATTTAAATTAGATAGAATATCTTATTATATGTTTGTTTAATTTCATTATTGAAAAAAATTGTTCACAAGTGTAGGTGCTTCCAAACATAGATACATACAATTTTCGAAGAAACAAGTTTCAAACAAGGATATTTCTTTAAACAAAGATCTTTATAAAAACTAATTCTGTCTGAAATTTGCGCAAACTTGTTTTTAAAAGAATAGAGCACTGCAGATATACATATCAGAGCTTTTTTGACTTAAATATTTTTCTTCCAGTTCCACATTAAATGGATTATTTTTTCTTTTTAAATTGTGGACACTGCTCTCACTCGTTGATACTCGTAACATTTCGGCACATTTAAATTATAATAATTTCAGTTTCTGAACCACTGTTTCTTCAAACGTATATACACAAAGGAATCCTATTAGAGCCCAACGACTTGGGGTTTTCCCCGTAGAAACGACTCAGTAGATTGCTCTCTCACAACGCAGGGTTGCCAGTCTCGATATACTGCAGTAATTATTAAAAATGTCTTCAATGTATTTGAAATTTTCTTAAACTAACTCTAAATCAGAATCGAATGCGATTATTTCTAAATATATAAACTATTTTTAATAGTTTGTTTTCAGTTTTGATATTTTATATTATGAAAAATTATAATTGAAAACTTAGATTTGTACAAAACTACATATGCGTATTGAGTAATGGCAATATTGTTCGAATGAAAACGAGAACAAAACCCTTGCCGCTCGTAGCGAAGGGAGAAGATGCTTCTGCCATTAGCGTTTGTATTCTATTTGTGTGCTTAGCCATTCTCAATCAATAATGCCATACCGCGCAAATATATTTTGATTTGATAATTTCTTATATTTTTGAAAATATGTGTTCCCTTTCTATAGCGCATATTATTATTTTAATACATTTCCAGAGGCAACTTAGATATTTAAAATTTAACAAAACAATTATAGAAAAAAAACCTAAATTCTTTGAAAATTTTGATAAAACAACCATACTGAAAATATCACAAATCATATATTTATATAAGCATTTTCATTAAATGGAACTGCAATATGTTTAAACAAAATATATATTATGGTTACAAGTATCCTTTTTTTATATATGCAGGTATATAAAACTGCCTGGCATATGTACGTATAAAAGCCCACAACGTGAAAAGTTTTCCTAATTGTAGCTAAAATGAATTTTTATAACTGGCATCACCACCATTAACTGTTCTATCACATGTACAGTGGTGTGAACAATATAGGAACAACCGTAAGGTTTGTGAAATTTTAAAATGTGCTGTTTTCTTATTAAATAAAATTGTTTTTAGATACTAATATAACTTATATAATTTTTTCCTAATAGTGATTAGAATTTCTCACCATGAAAAGGTTAATAAAAACAAATATTAATGAGAAATTGTAAAACCTGCAAATTATGTTTACTTCTTTTTGTTCACACAACTGTACAATTCCAATATGAAGTAATTTTCCGCTCTTTAATTTGTCAATTTGTCAACAATGTCAGTATTGCCGCAACCATTCTGCCAGAGATAAAGAGACTCCAACTCTCCTGTCACTGGAAATGTGAGAGCCGCTCACCTACCAAACTTTGACAGTTGACTGGATTGGGTAGGTCTTGACGTTTGCAATTGGAATGACTGGAACTGCCAGATTGAAATTATACCAAAATATATGTGAACGGAGGAATTTGTTGCCGCCGTTGAAGATCACTAATAAAAATGTAATACAATGAAAATCAAAGAAAATGCGAAACTTAAATATATTTCAATAAACGTTTTTTCAATTTCATGCATAGTAGTATTAATTTTCAGTTACCAATGATTAAAAACATTTAATAATTGAGAACTAACAGGCTTAATTCACCTTATTAAGTATTGAAACATTAAAAGTCAGCTGTTTTAATGTACTATAAAATCATAAAAAATAATTTAAATAGTTTCGCCATTTATTAAAAGTCCAATATGTAATAATTTGCAATGGTAATAAATGTTGGGTGTTTTAATTTACATGCCCAAAAAATCGTATTTTGTTCGATCTGGCCATAATGGAAAATGTTATAAAAAACGCTAATTTTGAGGCGCTCTCACACTGGAATAAGTTGGGCATCCCTGCATTCTGCGATGAGCATTAAGTTACGGGGAATGTGATTGATTTTTTTTCGCAACTTTTTATGCCCTTCTCTCCGTAAACTGATATTGCTCTCATCTAGCCCTCGTGCGCACTTTGCTAACTTTGCGGGCTAAAAATGTGCCCATCCCTGATGTTATCCAATCTTCATGCGCCGAAACTGTGTAATGGAACCCGACTGATTGTAACGCAGCTATCGAATACAAGGGGCAGACCGCTTGATTCTACGAATTCCTTTGAGTTCCAACGATTTGCCATTTCAGTTCAAACCTATTCAGTTTCTAGGGAAAATTGCATTTGAAATGACAATTAACAGGACACAATGATAGTGTTTAGAGGTTTTTCACACGGCCAGCTATATGTGGCGCGTTCTCAAGTTGGAAAACCATCCTCTCTGTACATTTACACACCGAAACAAACTACGCTACATTGAAAAAAATGTGGATAAATCGCAAATAAATGATTTTTAACACAATATAAATAAAATTTTCTTTTCATTTTAAAACACATAATTTCACGCAGGGCAACGCCTGCCGGGTCAGCTAGTATAATGTAATTTTGAGTTTGGATACTTAGTAATGAAAGTGAAAAGTTGGAAAAACACTCAAAGCTATTTTTTATTTGAAATTAAAAAATAATACATAATTTGTCAAATGTCCCCCACTAAAGGGCACATTTGACTTATTCGGGGGCACATTTGACAAGCATATTTTCCGTGAAACTTTCTTTTTTTTAATTTAATTTGGTTTTCATTTAAATAAAACTCATCTTTTATAGTTTGTTTCTGAATGTTTTATTAAAATGGCAGTAAATGTATTTATAAAATAATACCACTATTTTTGGAAAAACATAAATATCAACGACAATTATTTTGGGAAAATAAGATAAAATTCAATATTTCAGACAATTTATTTAATGTATGTATAAGCTTCCAAAGTTAACATCAAACAAATATTTAGCGCGGCAGCGAGAAGTTGAAGCTGGGTTATTAGGAGTCGGAAGTTTAAACTCAATTTCGCTTTCTAAGAGTTATAGATATGTCTTCCACAACTGGTTTTACAAAAACCCAGTTGTCTGGAGATAGTCTACGCAAATAATTTATGTTGAAGGTAGCATCGCAAAATACCTCTACAATTTCGCCAATTTAATAAAAAGGCTTCATACCATTTCCCCAAAGTTTACCAAAACGTATTCACCAACCTTTAAATTCTCATCATCCAATAACGAAAATTTTAGCAAACAATTATCTTTGTTGACACATTTCTCTTTGCTGTCTGATCTCAGACTGATAATACTTTCGTCAGATGATGTAAGGTTTTCATTTAATGAACGCTTATTTTGTTTTGATTTTTTTTTTTTTTTTTTTTGATTTTTCTTGCTTTCTGTTGAAAATTTCAGAGAACTTTTGGAAAACTGAGTGATTCTCTTAGTTTGGAAATCCAAAGCTCGATTTTTTTCTGGTGAACTAGTGAGGATTCGCGAAGGTCCACTTTTCTGTGTTATGTTTGGCGCCAAGCGCCCAATAGGCCTCAAATGTTCTGGTGTTAAAGTTTGTGTTGGAGTTACTTCAGAAGCCCGTGCAAGCGATTGAGAAATTATAGGAGTGATCGCTGGTGTGTTTGGTGGATAGATAATTGGTAAATTATCTTGCTCTTGTTCCAATTCCACTAAGAAATGGCACGATTCCGATTACTTTGGCGGAGGGGTAAAAAAACCGAATTTCCATGTAAATGGAGTATGCACGGATAGTTGATGCGCTTATATTTACATGGAAAACCAGCATTGCCACACCTTAAAAAAGTGGATGATTTTTGAGCGTTTCACAGCGTTTTCTTTGTTTCTACTTTCTTTTTTCTTTATTGACTATAAAAAAACTATAAAGAAGATTTTTCAAGCTAAAATTGAATATGTGAACACTTTTCCATATGCATACATATATGAATATATGAATAATATGTGATTTATATTTAATAAACACAGATAAGTAAAATCGTGTGATAACATTATAATATTATATATGTTTATGATTGTAATATAACATTTTTATATACATAATACCCGGGGTGACTGAAGTACTTTCGCATAGTACTCCTTTCTGCGTTGGCGGCCTTCGGCCGCGCTTTAAAAAAATAACCCTGGCCGAGCGAATACCCGGGGTGACTGAAGTACTTTCGCGTAGTACCCCTTTCTGCGTTGAAAATAAAAAAATACATTGACTTTTTGGTATAAAGTGGTTATAATTTATGGTTATCATGCACTCAAAATTTAAGTTTTCGTTATAAAATGGTAAATTTTGGTTATTATATCTGTCAGCGATTTCCATTTATTTTTGACGATACATTGGTTTGTATTTTAGGTGACGATGTATATATTATTATATTTAAAATATGAGTTTTGGGTATGAAGTGGTTATATTTTTCGGTTATCATGCACTCATATTGAAACAAAATTTGAGTTTTCGTGCTGCACCATATACTTTACACTTTATTACGTAATATTATTATATTATATTACTTATACATACGTATATATAATATTTTTATATAATATTACTAACACATGTATATAATATTACCTTTTTGCTTAATAAATTTAAAAATTAAAATATCCATATGCATGAATAGAGGAATTTTTGCGAAAAAAAGAAATTTCAGCGAATTGCCTTATCATCACATGGTAGCGCTCCATTTCGTCGTAATTTTTGGTAAACAAATGAGGTTGAAACAAGTGTAAAATGTGATTTTTAAAATAAAGATTTTTTACGTAAAAAACCTGCTAAAAGAGTAAAATGTAGATTTATTTAAAAGATTATAGTGCAATTTAATTAATTTGAAGTGAAAAATGTGAAAAAAGTGTGTTAAATGGGGTGAAATAGCTCCTTGAAATGGTCCAATTTTGCAAATTTTTGAACTTTATATTGTTTAATCAAGAGGACTTCCTCTTTCTAACGGTACCTTCAAATCGCGGCGCCAAAGAAATCGGAATTGTGCCTAGGAAATCACTATCCAAGTTTTGGAAAAATTCCTCCACCGCTGCTTTTGTAAAATCCCTGAGCCTAGCCAAGCTTGTTTTTTCAGGCTTTCGTAGTGTGAGGGATGGATTTCGCTTCAAAAAGCCGTAAAGCCAACTTCCTCCAGCTGCCTTGTTAGTTTCCCAAGTAGATGGACATGGTATGTTATTAGCGGCAACAAATTCGTAAACAAATCTTCTGAATATATCATACGACAATCTATGTATATGCAAAAAACGCACACTTCTTAGCATATTCGACTAATTGCCCCTCTTGAACTCTCGATAGCGTTTGATGGCTTGTGTATTTAGAGTGATAAATTAAATTTTCATCACAGCTACTCTCATTTCCAGAATCTGGATCGTTCCTCAAAGGATCTAGTTTCTTCAATCGCATGATCAAAGTTGTTCTTTTCAATCCGTACTTTTCCGCTGCTGACGTAGCTGTTTCGCGTTGATGCTTTATGTCTGCAAGAGCTTTTTTCATATCATCCTCACTTATCTGACATCGGTTGGTCTTTTTCTTATAGTTGCGCACCATTGCTAAAGTAATACTTAGTATTAGAAAACTCCTTAATTGTTTTAACATTACCAAATCGCTCATTTGCTGCAAGACCGGCATAAGTCCAAAAAATCGATTTTCCAGAAAACGCGTTAAAAGTTTTCAACTGACTCCAACCTTACACGGAAAACAAGAAATATATTCACTTCTCATGCGGAGCATATAAGAGGTATTCATATGAATTTTTCACTCACGAAAAATTCTGCAGCATTAACTTAAAAATCACGTTTTTTGATTTATGCCGGTCTTGCAGCAAATGAGCGAAATGTTAAATGTTAAATCTACACAAGTCAAAAGTTCCCCATTCCACTCACCGTCTCGTTTTTTATATTGAAAATTCTATTACACTTCAGATAAACACACTATTTACTTTCAAAGCACACATAAACGGAGTAACCAATTTCTTAAGATGCTTTAAAAAATGTATTTTATTGTTTAAGAAAGACTTTACTTCCGATCTACCGAAAATTACAATTACGTTCCCGAAAATAGAAAAACACGTGTAACTCTATTACGCGTTGGAATATAAATGAAATTTTTTGACGCTTCATTTAGTTCAATAATGGTGGTGGCCACGTTTTTACATTTTCAATAAACTGGGGCTTTATTGACGCCATAGAGACTGAAGTCAATTGTGCCCCAGTGTCAAATGTACCCCGTCTTACCATACTATAGTTGACTTTTGATCGAAAATATCGGTCAATGTATGATGTATATAACTGAAATTAAAGGATAATTATTTTCTTATAATGGTATGCCTGTTGTCAAAAATAGGTTAAATAGCCCCATATACCTAATATACAGATTTTCGAACTTCCTGGGGATTTTGTACCGCATACAAGTATATCGGTCAATACGTTAGTTATCCCAATGCAAATATGAGACTGTGTTTTATTCATAACAGTGTATCTTTGTGCCTAAAATAGATAACCCGAACTTAAGCCTTCCTTACTTTTCACTACTTATGTAATTTTTTTCAGAATTTTTATTCAGTTTTGAAAGATATTATTAGGACTATAATTAATAATTTAACGATGCATAATGAAATGAAACCAGTAGGCGATGATACACAAACCATCCCGAGATCGGGCAGAAGTTTTCAATTGATAAGTGAACGATTTTAGGTACTAGTAGACAGCAGGTTAAATTAAATATTCTCAAGATTATCTTTTTTATTTAAAAATGCAATATAATTTAAATTTTTTAGAATACGATAGTAGAATGTCTATAGTTGTAGATAGATTAAAATTATATAAAAGTGCCAATAGAGAAAATGATTTTCTACTCGGCTTGCACTCCTGCTCTCTGAGAGCACTCGTCACCAACTCGGTATAAGGGAAATGGGGAACGCTATTTCAAACTCCTTACGTACAGCTGCAACCCAAACCATTGGTTTTCGGAAAATGCAAGAGAACAGCTGGTACGACGAGAAGTGCCGAGTCGCAGCGGAGAGAAAACTTACCTACCTCGCAACATTACGATCGTACACAAAACGTGCGTACCAAGAGTTGACGAAGGAAGGAAGCGAGACGCCCTTGCAGACAGAAATAGAAAGACGCCGAAAATGCGTGAGTACGAAGGGCTTGATAAGCTGGCCGACAGGGGTAATGCTCGAAAATTCTACGAAAAAATGTGGCGGCTTACAAAAGGTTTGAAGACAAGCATCAGCTTCTTTGTAAAATACGGTCGGACGAAAGCATGCCCAACTATTGGATTTTAAGTATGCTCTGCTCAATCCATAAGAAAGGAGACCCCACAATCTGCGCCAACTGCCGTGCGATAAGCCTCTTCAACATCGCATATAAAATTATATCCAGCGTATTGTGTGAACAAACTGATTGGAGCTGCTTTCGACAGCTCGAAAAGGAGCTGCCTTTATGCCACGATGTCTGAATTTGGTATCTCCGCAACACTGCGGCTGTGTAAACTGACGTTGAGCAAGACGAAAAGCTCCGTCAGGATCGGGAAGGACCTCTCCGAGCCGATACCAAACGTGGTTTCGGACAAGCGACTCCCTCTCGTGCGACTTGTTCAATATGCTGCTGAAGAAAATAATTCGAGCTGCAGAACTTAATCGAGCAGGTACAATCTTTTATAAGAATGTACAGCTGCTGGCGTATGCCGATGATTTTGATATCATGGGCCTCAATACCCGCGCCGTTAGTTCTGCTTTCTCCAGACTGGACAAGGAAGCAAAACAGATGGGTTTGGCAGTGAACGGGGCATCAATTAAGCAGTCGTCGCACTCGCGACTTGGCACCCACGTCACTGTTGACAGTCATAACTTTGAAGTCGTAGATAGTTTCGTATGTTCGGGAACCAGTGTAAACACCATTAATAATGCCAGCCTGGAAATCCTACGCAGGATAACTCTTGCTAACAGGTGCTTCTTCGGACTGAGTAGGCAATTGAGAAGTAAGGCCCTCTCTCGACGAACAAAAACCAAACTCTTTAAGTCACTTATAATTCCCGTCCTGCTTTATGGTGCAGAGGCTTGGACGATGTCAACAACGGATGAGTCGACGTTATGAGTTTTTGAGAGAAAAATTCTGTGAAAGATTTATGGTCCCTGGTGTATCCAATTGGCGCCACATAGCGAAAAGAAAAAACGACTGACGCGCTGTTGTTAACTCGGCTATAATCGCGTAAGCGGTGTCTACACCAGTAAAGCAGAGAAGACTTCCCTTGCTTATTAATAGAGGGAACGTAACAAAAAGGATAGAATAAATATTGTTTCTGAACAGTTGCGAGTTGCCCAGGCGTATTAAAGATCTAGACGAAATAAGCAACAGCAAGTATGAGGAATGTTTTAAGAGATTACATACCAGACGATTTATACTTGTGTTATCAATTAAACTTATTACATTTTAGTATCCGACTTCTAAATTGCGCAAAGTCTTGTAGAGTCGAATCTAATGTTGCTAATAAATTACTGAAATAATTTTTTCGGTAATTTTTATGGTGAACATTTAATTAGATTTAATATCCATGGCCCTATGCATTTGAGTGATCGCGTTCAAAAATTCTGGCATTTAGATAACTTTCCAGCATATAAATTTAAAAGAGTTTTTAAAAATATAAGAACATGGAAATGTTGTGGATTGTAGGAAAATTTCACAAACGAAAAGGTTCCTTGGTTGCCTTATCAAGATTTGGTATTCTAATGGCTCTAATAATATATGAGGACATACATATTATTAACAAAGACGATATAGAAATTAAGTATTTTTCTATTTCAAAAGGGAATAAATTCATTTTATTTCCTATCTTACATAATTTATTTTATAATTTTAGTTAGAAGTGGACTGATTTGCTCTTTTATTGAATGAGAAATAAGATCAAATGGATACAAAACGGCAAGAAGAAATATTGAGACGGATGTTTGCTGTAAAAACTCCACTTGCCGAGAAGATCTTAAAAGTTTAAATGTTGCTACGTGTATGTAAGGTGCTCTCAGCAAGAAAACCAACGCAGTGTAGGCCGCGTCACATCACCGGCGATATGGTGAGTGAGGAGCAAATGCTATTGCAAAGTATGCTTTCCATGTCGTCGGATGAAACACTGTTTAAGATGGAGAAGAACCTTATAAGCAAGGCTCACGCTGACGCCATGGTAAGTTTCCTTTGAGTATATACTTATTTATTTCTTTACGAGTACTTCTATCCATATACTAATATAAGTACTTCTATGGGAGGCCATCATATTCCACCTTAATATTACCAAAGGCACGATCGAAAAGGTGTTGCAGTCGCGGTTTAGCGACGAGTTGGCGTGACAGTATAACGACGAAAGGAAAACGGTAAATATTAAAATATTTTGTTGCTACTGAATTACTAATTGTCTGCTTTTCAAAACAATGTTGGTTGCATTTACAAATATTAATTTTGATAAAATGTTCAGAATGAAGCACTATGTAACTTTGTGTCATAATAGAAGTAGCATATGCGGTAAAAAAATCTAATTTTAAGCTATTTTGTAAATAAATTTATATAATTTTGTTTTATTTTTATGTTTCGAAAGTATATTTTAAAATTTTTCACATCTCTTAAAATTAAATTTTAATTGCTTTGAATTTCACATATGTATATTACTTTTCTTTCCTTGTCCTATTCTATGTAATTTAAAAATTCAGTTTATATGTTTAATAAATACTAATATTATATATAACGGAATGGCCTCAGCAACTCCGTCTACACTTTGCCCGCAAGACATTATCGGTTTCTTGATTCTTGTTTTTTTTTTCTTTTAGTAAAGTTGTAAAATTTGTAATAAAACTGTTTTGCGCAGTGAGTCCCTCCGTTTGTCTTCACACTCAAAATAGCAGTGCCTTGGCTGACGCAATTCAACCGCCCTTACACCTACTCGTTATTTTTTTTGTAATTCAGCAACATCTAAGCATTCAGGGCCACACTCGGCAGAGCCTTTAGCTCTCACCTCGCTCTCAGCTTTATTCGTTCAGTTACAGTTCAATGGCGTTGGAGAAACAAATATGCAAAGGCTACTACGATCATAAATACACACGAAGTTTCTTAGAAATGAACAAGTACGACAGAGCAAAGTAAAAGTGAACATACAGTATACACTGCATATATTAAACCACAGTATTCACTACTTATACTAAACTACAGTTGTTACTGCGCCGACACGGCCTTCCTGACTATCACACGTCCTCGGGTGTGTCTAAAAGAAATTAAAGACGTATTGTTACACTCTGCATTTTTTTTTTTTTTTTTTTTTTTTTTTTTTTTTTTTTAAATTTATTACAATAAATCTTCCTTATTTATGAAGCACATTGAAATTTATTATTAGTATTATTATTATTATTACTATCTTTTTTTTGTTTTTCAGACTTCCATTTCTGTGACATGGTATAGACTTCAGGTATCATCATTTATCAAATATAGCATTCTTGAAATGACAGTTACCACAAGATTTAAACAGAACTGTACTTAGTACATTCTCTTGAGGCTCTCTGTAAACCTCATAATGATAACATGCATATTCGATATACACCACTACTAGATCCCCGCCACAGCACCAACTGCGCCACCCGCCATGAACAAACATTTCTGTTCGCACTTGAGCTTGCAATGTAATGACTGCGGTGCGATCTATTGCCTTTTTATTGCATTGACGTCTCTTTCAACGTCTTCATTGTCAATATTCGCTCCAGTACTAACTTCATCACCCAACTCTGTGGTAACCTGCCCTTCAGGTAATTTTCTCAAATGCTCGTGTGAATACTTGTATGTCCTCTTGTTTGTTAATGATTTCAACACATACCTATCTCCGTCTAATACCTCAGCCACCAAAAATGGACCTCTGAACTTAGGATCTAATTTCGTTTGATGTCGTTCTTCATTCTTTAACAAAACGTAATCACCGACATTATGCTTTACAATTTTTGCCTTATTTTTATCGAATCTAGATTTATCATAACAAGAATTGCGCTCAATATTTTCTAAAGCCTGAGTTCTTAAAGCAGAGACATTCACGTTCTGTTCCTTGTTACTCATTGGAATGAGACCAAATGGTCGTGCCTCTTTTCCAATAAGCAACTCTAAAGGACTAGCCTTAGTCACACGATTGGCCGTGCAATTCAAAGCCAGTTGTATTTCTTTTAATGCATCTTGCCAAGAACGCTTGCTGGTTTCTACTGCGGTCAAAAGACTCTTTAACGTACTCATCACACGCTCAACTTGACCATTAGCGCGACTTGAACCGGTCGCTATTAAATGTAACTCTATTTTTTGGGAAGAACAAAAATCACGGAAATCCTTACTGGCAAAACATCTACCCTGGTCAGCGATAACACGTGTAGGTACCCCAAAAACCGATATGGACAACTTCAAAGCCTTTGCACAATTTGCAGCATCAATATTGACAGTATGGTGTAAATAAACAAATTTGGTAAAGGCATCGATTTGAACTATTACATATTCCTTCATATCGTTTTTACCACTTAATTTTCCGGTTATATCCATATGAATAGTATGCCATGGTATACCAATTTTTGGGATAGGATGAAGCTCTGCTTGAATTTTACCCGACGTTGGTTTAGACAGTTTACATGTAATGCAATTGTCGACAAACTTACGAACATATTTGGACATATTTTCGAACCAATAGTAATCATACACTTTACTAAGAGTTTTCTCCCAACCAAGGTGCATAATTGACTCGTGCACATGGTTTATCACGGACCACCTAAAGGACCTAGGTACAACAGGTAAACATCGCGTTTTGGCATTTCTCTGTATTTTACGATAAAGGGTTCCCGCTCGCAACTCATACGTTCTTGCCACGTCTTCGGCAAGTTCATTATTACGCAACTTGGAAACAATGGATATTATTTCTGGGTCCCTTTGTTGTTCTGCAAGAAGCCAGTCGTCAGAAATTTCTGCCAAATTTATACGTTTTTCTACAGCCTTATCAACAGGTTGATTTTCTGATGGTAATAGATTGCGAGAAAGGAAGTCTACATGCGCCATACGCTTTCCTTCTCTATACTCGACATCGAAGTCAAATGATTGTAAATATGCCCACCAGCGATGAACTCTGGGAGTCAAATTAATTTTATTTATTGAAGCTTTTAAAGAATTACAATCTGTGAACACCGTAAATTTTCGACCTTGCAAATAATGACGAAAGTGCTTAACCGCATTAACCACCGCCAATGTTTCCAATTCATATGAATGATATTTGGATTCGGCTGGCGACGTTCTTTTACTAAAATACTCAACCACATGAGGCTTATTCTCGATTTTGTGCAATAGGATTGCCCCATAACCATCAGAACTGGCATCAGCATGCAGCTCTATTGGGAATTGGGGGTCAAAAATGGTTAACACCGGTTTATTTGTTAAAACAAAAATAATTTTCTGGCGTATCTGCTCACTTTCAGGTTTCCAAACAAAACTACTCTTGACGGAGGTAAGAAAATATAAAGGCTTCATCACTTGTGAAAATTTAGGAATGAATTGTCGGAAATACGATGATAACCCTATAAATTGCCTCAACTGGGTAACAGATTGAGGAGGAGGTAAAGCTCTTAACGCTTGCACTTTACGTGGATTAGGTCGAATCTCTCCTGCTTTTATCTCGTAACCAAGGTACTCAACGCTCGATTTTAAAAACGAGCATTTTGTAATATTAAATGAAAACCCTGCCTTGGTGAGAACATCTAAAACTATTTTCAATCGGTCAAGCGCCTCCTCCTTTGTAGTAGCAACGACCATAATATCATCCATATACACGATGACAAAAGAATGAGCAAGTTCACCTAAAGCTGTCATGACAGCACGTTGAAATACTGACGGTGCATTCTTAAGGCCAAATGGCATCCTCAAATATTCGTACTGACCCTCTGGCGTAACGAACGCAGTACGCTCTATAGAATCAGGATGAATAGGAATTTGATGAAACCCACTTGCCATATCAAGGCAACAAAAATATTTTGCCCCACGTAATCTAGCTATCTGATCAGATATGAGTGGTAGCGGATATTTGTCAGAGACAGTATTTGCATTAAGTTCTCGGTAGTCAACGCAAAGACGATCGGTACCATTCTTTTTCTTAACGAGAAGCATCGGGCTTGCAAAAGGAGAACAACCAGGCCGAATAATATTAAACTTCAATAGCTCACCTATTTTATTTCGAACAACCTCTTTTTCTTCCGAGCTAAGTCTATAGGGCCGCCTCTGCACGGTCTTATTTGGATCAACCAAACGTATTTCTAACTGACCAGTATTAACCTTAGTCTGCGGAATTCCATCAATAAAATAATTTGAATATTCTTTTAAAACTTGCAACAAGCACCCTTTATCATGCTCAGTTAACTCCGTGTCTTTATTTATAAAATCTTTGTAATCAACAGATACCGAACATGTATTTACGTTTTTCGAAATAAAAATATTAAAACTGTCAATTGACATTGCTACTCCGAAACCTTGGCTCAGAATTTCACGACCAATTATCACGTCATACGTTAAATGACAATCTAAAATTACATGAAACAAAACTTCTAAGGCATGTCCTTCAATAACGACATCCGATAAAATCTGTAATGTGCTACACACAGCGGCATTGCCGATACCTTTTAATACTACATTATTGTTAATTCTTTTTCCGAAAAATTTGTTTGATATAGATTCTCTTACAAGTGAACACTCAGCCCCGGAGTCAAAACAAAATGGATACGACTCACCAGACTGAAACAGCATTCCCCTTGGCTCAGCTACTGTACATACGTTCACCCTCTTCTCGTATACGTTTTCCTTTTTACCACTCGAAGTTGTACTGCTACCCTTTGGACACACTGATGCTATATGACCAGCAACTCCACATTTGAAGCACGTAAGCGTTGATCGATTTCTGTCCAACGATGAACTGCTCTGCAACGGATTAGCTCTTGAAGTGTAGTTTTGTTTATTCCTTTTTAAACGGCAGTCTGCGATTTTGTGACCCGCTTTTCCACAAAAATGGCATTTCACATATGATGGTAACTTCAACTTCTTGTTTTCTGGATACGTATAATTATCAAAAGATGAGGAATCCTTCCGCTTTCCGAACGCAAAAGCTTTAAGTTCCTGCTGAAGCTCGTTTCTTGTTTTGATATTTGTTGTAAAAAGCAAACGCTGCAATCTGCTATCGAGCTGCGCAGCATGCGCAAGAACGACAGACACAGCAATCTCCTCAGTGTTCATTGCCTTCCATCTGGACACAAGGGATGTTACCAGACGACTTCCATACAACGAAAGGCACTCGCCATCTTTTGGACGACCATTCAAAATGTGCATCAATGTGGCCGCTGAAGTCTCTGCTCCCACGTAACGCTGCACGAACAAGTCTTTAAATTGCTGCCACGTTATGCCGGCAAAGCAAATTTCCGACAACCACTGCGAAGCGGCTCCTTCCAAAGACTTACTCAAAGACATGATGAGTGCACTACCCACTAAAGGATTTTCGGCTAAAATCATGTCGACCGTTGTACACCATGAATTTGGATCAGCGCCAGCACAATCAGGATTAAACCTCGGAAGCGAAATAGCTTTTGTTTGCAAAGTTGCAGGTTTTTGCATTGCTTTAATAAGTTCCACGAAATTTTGATTTTGAGACTCCAACAGTGCACGCCAACAATCGTTTGGATTCTCTTTAGGCGGAATCCATCCCACTTCTGATAACGGAATGGCCTCAGCAACTCCGTCTACACTTTGCCCGCAAGACATTATCGGTTTCTTGATTCTTGTTTTTTTTTTTCTTTTAGTAAAGTTGTAAAATTTGTAATAAAACTGTTTTGCGCAGTGAGTCCCTCCGTTTGTCTTCACACTCAAAATAGCAGTGCCTTGGCTGACGCAATTCAACCGCCCTTACACCTACTCGTTATTTTTTTTGTAATTCAGCAACATCTAAGCATTCAGGGCCACTACAGTTGTTACTGCGCCGACATATACATATATTTCGTTGTACTTGGTTATCTCTATATATGTAAATGATTTTAATTTTGACTTAAATAAAACGGCGTTTCTAAACTACTAATAAATAACCGCCTAAAACATTTTTATCACCCAGAAACTCTTATTATTTTAATTTAATTTTATATTATAAACAATCCTAAGTAACGAGAATTTATTGGAAAACTGCTAAATATTACTATATTTTACGTATTGAATTCAACTGACCA
The DNA here is from genome assembly GCA_027475135.1 of Bactrocera correcta. NCBI lineage: Eukaryota > Metazoa > Arthropoda > Insecta > Diptera > Tephritidae > Bactrocera > Bactrocera correcta. The sequence goes on from CM050322.1 coordinate 68,265,577, forward strand.
GATACGATTAAATTTTATTAAATTATTTATTCCCTAATATAGTAAGTAACATTTTTTTCTCTTCCTTTAGAAACCAAGCAATTCATAACCAGGATAACCGATGTTCCGTTACCACGAATGTTGGGTTTACGTAACCGGAACGATACCAAGTTTTTATTCGGCCAAGGGCTGTCAACTCGGCATCATTTTTGAAATTATTTCAAGAATGTTTTTACTTCTAACTTATATAACTTTGAAACCTATCAACTCTATTCGGATATTGTAAGAAAAGTTTTTCTTTTAACTTTTCTTTTATGAAATTTATTTGAATTTAATTTTTCTGCATGTTTTAAGGTTTGAACCTTTGTAATAAAAAATAAATCAAATAAAAAATTAGGTTTAACTTTAAAAATATTTCTATATAATTTTAAGAATTTTAAAAAATAGTAGATTAAAACTACAACGCTGCGCCAGCTTACGACTAGGGGAGTTAGAGTAGTTTAGTTATTTTTTTATATGACACTGCTGAATGAGTGCAACAGGAACCCACCCATAAGTTCAATTTTTCCCTTGTTTTAAGGGTTTAAAATCCTAGATTTTCATTAGTTTTGCAACCATTTTTTGCTAACAGGTTAGGTTAGGGTAGATGGCTGAACAGAGATCGCACTTGGACTAATTGGTGTAGTCGTTTGTGAAGCCATTGAAAATAGAACTCCCGTGTTAGGTCTTATAGAATGGCAAAACGCTTAATAGCCAATACAAATTTGCAAAGGCGCTTAATTTCTACACCCGCCAGTTCGGTAGGATGTATGAAGGTATGTGCCCCCAAGTGTCTAAGTCTTGACCTCCCAAGCGCGGGACAGTCAAGAAGGAACTTTACCAGTCTAACAGCATGTATGCCAATAGGGCAGTGACCCGTCAAAAGCCCCACCACTAGGGAGAGACTAGCCTTACTGAGGGCAAAGAGATTCCTAGATCTCCAGTAATACTTAGAACACAAGACGTTGCAGGAGCACCGATCCTTTCCCTTTCTAACGATAACGATTCTAAAGTGTCTTTCCTTGCTAGCTCATCAGTTTTACAGATACCTGCGATTCCGCTGTGGCCCGGCACTCATACCAGTCTAATCACAAAAACTCTCGCTGCCAGAGACGGTGACGCCAGACACCCTTCGATCAACCCTGAACGCACTGTGAATGAGTTAAAGGCTAGTATCGCCGCTCTTCTATCTGAAGGAGTGGTCACTTCTCTGCAGGTGGACACTCTCCGGAGCAGAAAATCTCGAGTTTCTTTGGAAGTGACTATGGTGTCATAAAGCCAGAAGACCACCGTCGGTTAAAGGCCCCACCTCTTGCTAATAGCTCCTCTACAGCACTATAAGCAAACGGTTCCTTTTGGGCTCTCTCCTCGATATCCATAAAAGCGTCTTATCCAGGATGAGCAATAAATATTTCACAGTATCCGCCGGCTGCAGGCGAATACCTCCCACTTGCGGCAACGGTGCCGCCGGTTTTATTTGGGTTGATGATGAGTCCACTTCCGACCGCCTATTTTGTTACAACGCTGAGATATCCCTGCGTCAACTCATACACGATACTAAGAAACTTTACTTTGACTATAAGTGCTACATCGTCCGTATAGGCAATCAACTGACAGCGAAGATCCTATAGTTTTTGAGAAGGAAAGAAAGAACCCAACCCTGAGAAGTTTCTCTGCTCACATTTCGACGCCCATTCTGTTTCGACTATTCTGTCGCACAGAAGACTGAAGATGAGGTGTTGGAGGTTCGATTCAACCCAGAGACCGTCTAGAGCAGTTACGACCTCCAGGACAGGCAGGATATTGTTGAAATCTCCCTCAATATGAAGGAAGGTCCCAACAGGGAAGTCTTTAGCATCAATGGCTTCCTCAAACCACGACACGATAGTGTGTGGGGCAGTGTGCACTGACCTGCCTTTACGATACACCTGTTGCGCTCCTGATAGATAGTCTCTCGGAATATGCCTCCTTAAATATCAGAGAATCAGTCTCTCCAAAGTTTTAAGCAAAAACTAAGAGAGGCTGATGGGTCTGAAGTATTTGGCCGTAATGTGGGAGCCCTTCCAGCCTTCGTAATGTAATGTAATAATTAAAATAAACAAATTGTTTGTATACGAAAGTGCTTTTCACGGAGATCGACTGGAAGTTGAAGTGCGGTGAGATGATTGAGTGGATGCTGTTGCACCTGCTAAAAGTTACTCAGTAGATGCAAGGCAACCTATACCATTTTTTCTTATTGGACTTTGACCAGCAAAAAGTAATTTGGAAAAGTCACTACCGTAGTATAAGCAGAGAACGTATATTTATAAAGAAGGTCCAACAATGGACAAGCGTGTAAACTGTCAAAAGCTAACAAAATGCGATGAGTGCGTTTCACCACAGCTAGCTAAGAAATAGAAATTTTAAACAGTGGCGCGTGAACAGAGCTAAGCATTACTTGAAAATTATGCTCAGAAACATACATTGCTATTAGGGACGTATGTTGGCCTTTTGCTTATATTTTTATGTGCTTACATGCCGTCATATTAATTGATATGATTATCATTTTGCGAATTTTTACGCATACATGTAAAACTGATAACATTCTAATTAATTTATGGTATTTTCAAAATATACATATGTATATTCGTAGGTAATGGGTGAATAACAGTTAATTTTTAAATATTTCTTATGTTTGGTAATATAATATAATTTCACATATGTATATGTTTGTATATAGCGAAAAGAAAAAACGACTGACGCGCTGTTGTTAACTCGGCTATAATCGCGTAAGCGGTGTCTACACCAGTAAAGCAGAGAAGACTTCCCTTGCTTATTAATAGAGGGAACGTAACAAAAAGGATAGAATAAATATTGTTTCTGAACAGTTGCGAGTTGCCCAGGCGTATTAAAGATCTAGACGAAATAAGCAACAGCAAGTATGAGGAATGTTTTAAGAGATTACATACCAGACGATTTATACTTGTGTTATCAATTAAACTTATTACATTTTAGTATCCGACTTCTAAATTGCGCAAAGTCTTGTAGAGTCGAATCTAATGTTGCTAATAAATTACTGAAATAATTTTTTCGGTAATTTTTATGGTGAACATTTAATTAGATTTAATATCCATGGCCCTATGCATTTGAGTGATCGCGTTCAAAAATTCTGGCATTTAGATAACTTTCCAGCATATAAATTTAAAAGAGTTTTTAAAAATATAAGAACATGGAAATGTTGTGGATTGTAGGAAAATTTCACAAACGAAAAGGTTCCTTGGTTGCCTTATCAAGATTTGGTATTCTAATGGCTCTAATAATATATGAGGACATACATATTATTAACAAAGACGATATAGAAATTAAGTATTTTTCTATTTCAAAAGGGAATAAATTCATTTTATTTCCTATCTTACATAATTTATTTTATAATTTTAGTTAGAAGTGGACTGATTTGCTCTTTTATTGAATGAGAAATAAGATCAAATGGATACAAAACGGCAAGAAGAAATATTGAGACGGATGTTTGCTGTAAAAACTCCACTTGCCGAGAAGATCTTAAAAGTTTAAATGTTGCTACGTGTATGTAAGGTGCTCTCAGCAAGAAAACTAACGCAGTGTAGGCCGCGTCACATCACCGGCGATATGGTGAGTGAGGAGCAAATGCTATTACAAAGTATGCTTTCCATGTCGTCGGATGAAACACTGTTTAAGATGGAGAAGAACCTTATAAGCAAGGCTCACGCTGACGCCATGGTAAGTTTCCTTTGAGTATATACTTATTTATTTCTTTACGAGTACTTCTATCCATATACAAATAAAAGTACTTCTATGGGAGGCCATCATATTCCACCTTAATATTACCAAAGGCACGATCGAAAAGGTGTTGCAGTCGCGGTTTAGCGACGAGTTGGCGTGACAGTATAACGACGAAAGGAAAACGGTAAATATTAAAATATTTTGTTGCTACTGAATTACTAATTGTCTGCTTTTCAAAACAATGTTGGTTGCATTTACAAATATTAATTTTGATAAAATGTTCAGAATGAAGCACTATGTAACTTTGTGTCATAATAGAAGTAGCTTATGCGGTAAAAAGGCATTTATAAATCTAATTTTAAGCTATTTTGTAAATAAATTTATATAATTTTGTTTTATTTTTATGTTTTGAAAGTATATTTTAAAATTTTTCACATCTCTTAAAATTAAATTTTAATTGCTTTGAATTTCACATGTGTATATTTCTTTTCTTTCCTTGTCCTATTCTATGTAATTTAAAAATTCAGTTTATATGTTTAATAAATACTAATATTATATACATATATTTCGTTGTACTTGGTTATCTCTATATATGTAAATGATTTTAATTTTGACTTAAATAAAACGGCATTTCTAAACTACTAATAAATAACCGCCTAAAACATTTTTATCACCCAGAAACTCTTATTATTTTAATTTAATTTTATATTATCAACAATCCTAAGTAACGAGAATTTATTGGAAAACTGCTAAATATTACTATATTTTACGTATTGAATTCAACTGACCAGATACGATTAAATTTTATTAAATTATTTATTCCCTAATATAGTAAGTAACATTTTTTTCTCTTCCTTTAGAAACCAAGCAATTCATAACCAGGATAACCGATGTTCCGTTACCACGAATGTTGGGTTTACGTAACCGGAACGATACCAAGTTTTTATTCGGCCAAGGGCTGTCAACTCGGCATCATTTTTGAAATTATTTCAAGAATGTTTTTACTTCTAACTTATATAACTTTGAAACCTATCAACTCTATTCGGATATTGTAAGAAAAGTTTTTCTTTTAACTTTTCTTTTATGAAATTTATTTGAATTTAATTTTTCTGCATGTTTTAAGGTTTGAACCTTTGTAATAAAAAATAAATCAAATAAAAAATTAGGTTTAACTTTAAAAATATTTCTATATAATTTTAAGAATTTTAAAAAATAGTAGATTAAAACTACAACGCTGCGCCAGCTTACGACTAGGGGAGTTAGAGTAGTTTAGTTATTTTTTTATATGACACTGCTGAATGAGTGCAACAGGAACCCACCCATAAGTTCAATTTTTCCCTTGTTTTAAGGGTTTAAAATCCTAGATTTTCATTAGTTTTGCAACCATTTTTTGCTAACAGGTTAGGTTAGGGTAGATGGCTGAACAGAGATCGCACTTGGACTAATTGGTGTAGTCGTTTGTGAAGCCATTGAAAATAGAACTCCCGTGTTAGGTCTTATAGAATGGCAAAACGCTTAATAGCCAATACAAATTTGCAAAGGCGCTTAATTTCTACACCCGCCAGTTCGGTAGGATGTATGAAGGTATGTGCCCCCAAGTGTCTAAGTCTTGACCTCCCAAGCGCGGGACAGTCAAGAAGGAACTTTACCAGTCTAACAGCATGTATGCCAATAGGGCAGTGACCCGTCAAAAGCCCCACCACTAGGGAGAGACTAGCCTTACTGAGGGCAAAGAGATTCCTAGATCTCCAGTAATACTTAGAACACAAGACGTTGCAGGAGCACCGATCCTTTCCCTTTCTAACGATAACGATTCTAAAGTGTCTTTCCTTGCTAGCTCATCAGTTTTACAGATACCTGCGATTCCGCTGTGGCCCGGCACTCATACCAGTCTAATCACAAAAACTCTCGCTGCCAGAGACGGTGACGCCAGACACCCTTCGATCAACCCTGAACGCACTGTGAATGAGTTAAAGGCTAGTATCGCCGCTCTTCTATCTGAAGGAGTGGTCACTTCTCTGCAGGTGGACACTCTCCGGAGCAGAAAATCTCGAGTTTCTTTGCAAGTGACTATGGTGTCATAAAGCCAGAAGACCACCGTCGGTTAAAGGCCCCACCTCTTGCTAATAGCTCCTCTACAGCACTATAAGCAAACGGTTCCTTTTGGGCTCTCTCCTCGATATCCATAAAAGCGTCTTATCCAGGATGAGCAATAAATATTTCACAGTATCCGCCGGCTGCAGGCGAATACCTCCCACTTGCGGCAACGGTGCCGCCGGTTTTATTTGGGTTGATGATGAGTCCACTTCCGACCGCCTATTTTGTTACAACGCTGAGATATCCCTGCGTCAACTCATACACGATACTAAGAAACTTTACTTTGACTATAAGTGCTACATCGTCCGTATAGGCAATCAACTGACAGCGAAGATCCTATAGTTTTTGAGAAGGAAAGAAAGAACCCAACCCTGAGAAGTTTCTCTGCTCACATTTCGACGCCCATTCTGTTTCGACTATTCTGTCGCACAGAAGACTGAAGATGAGGTGTTGGAGGTTCGATTCAACCCAGAGACCGTCTAGAGCAGTTACGACCTCCAGGACAGGCAGGATATTGTTGAAATCTCCCTCAATATGAAGGAAGGTCCCAACAGGGAAATCTTTAGCATCAATGGCTTCCTCAAACCACGACACGATAGTGTGTGGGGCAGTGGGCATTTGGCCGTGTGTGTATTTGGCCGTAATGTGGGAGCCCTTCCAGCCTTCGTAATGTAATGTAATAATTAAAATAAACAAATTGTTTGTGTACGAAAGTGCTTTTCACGGAGATCGACTGGAAGTTGAAGTGCGGTGAGATGATTGAGTGGATGCTGTTGCACCTGCTAAAAGTTACTCAGTAGATGTAAGGCAACCTATACCAATTTTTCTTATTGGACTTTGACCAGCAAAAAGTAATTTGGAAAAGTCACTACCGTAGTATAAGCAGAGAACGTATATTTATAAAGAAGGTCCAACAATGGACAAGCGTGTAAACTGTCAAAAGCTAACAAAATGCGATGAGTGCGTTTCACCACAGCTAGCTAAGAAATAGAAATTTTAAACAGTGGCGCGTGAACAGAGCTGAGCATTAGTTGAAAATTATGCTCAAAAACATACATTGCTATTAGGGACGTATGTTGGCCTTTTGCTTATATTTTTATGTGCTTACATGCCGTCATATTAATTGATATGATTATCATTTTGCAAATTTTTACGTATACATGTAAAACTGATAACATTCTAATTAATTTATGGTATTTTCAAAATATACATATGTATATTCGTAGGTAATATGTGAATAACAGTTAATTTTTAAATATTTCTTATGTTTGGTAATATAATATAATTTCACATATGTATATGTTTGTATATATGCGATATATGTATGTATATGAGATCCTAAAAACTTAATATATTACAATAATATTGTATGTAAATTACATTTCTTCATTTACATTTTCATACGCATCTACATATTAGCACATAATTACATACATATAGTTAGAAAAAGTTTGCGGACAAGAAGATAAAAAAATTACAAAAATGTATTTTATATGAAAATTACAGTTTCTAGTAACTAGTTGGGTACCCTTTGCGTTGTAGGGCCTCTCTTAGTCCTTTTGGCATTTAATTTACGAAATTTGATGTCTCCTCCGATGTGATTTTGCTCCATTGCTCAAGGATAACATTTTTTAGAATCTCCTTCGAAGAAATGTGGTGTTGGCAGATTCGACGCTCTAATAAATACCATATGTGCTCAATGGGGTTGAGATGGTGATTGAGGGGGCGTATTTAGTTGTTTGGGCACATTGTAGAGGAGCCAGAGCTTAACAATTTCTGCAGTGTGATTGAGGTCATTGTCTTGTTGAAACAAATACCTGTCTTCTTATCCCAATTTGACTGCGCTTTGCTTTAAATTCGCCTTAAGAATGTCCATATAAACTCTTTTATCCATTGTTGACTCAATAAACTGGATATTACCCCCTCCTTTACTGGACATACACCCCCACACCATCACACCACCACCACCATATTTCACGGTCGCCGCGAGATTTTCTTTATTGAGTGCAGTTCCGGATTTTCTCCAAACAAGCTTTCGTCCTTTTATTCCAAATATACAAAACTTGCTTTCATCTGTGAAAATAACGCGTTTCCAGAACTCAAGCGGCTTATTAATGTGCTCGTTAGCAAATGCAACTCGTTTTAGCCTGTTGGTCAGTGATATGAATGGCTTCTTTCGTGCGACTCGGCTCCGATAACCGATTTATTTGAAAATTTTGCATACGGTGTCACTTGTTTTCTGGAACCTTATTTTAACATCCTGGTAATATCTGAAGCCTTCACCTTTGGTTTTTTTGTAATTTCTTAAGAACGTAGCGCTTTTCACGGTGGCTTAGTTTAGGGGGATGCCCTGAACGAGGCTTTGTGGAGGTAGAACCCGTCGATTTGCACATTTCGATCACTCTTTGAATCGTGGATGTGCTCTGCCCACCGTCTGACCGATTTCGCGAAGAGTTTTACCTTCTTTCCATAATTTTGCAATTATTTCTCTTTCACCTCGGCTGGTTGGTTTTCTTTGTCTGCCCATTTCACAAAATTTTCTTTTATTGTTTCAATTTTCAGTAATATTGTTTATTTGATTTGAACAAATCTGATGTAACAAGTTTTAGTGCGACTTTCCCAGAAAAAACTATTGGGATTCCCCTTGTTTTATTTTGTACGCAAACTTTTTCTGCGACGATGTTGCCAGCTTTTTAATAATTGTTTAAAAAAAAAAGCTTGACACATTTTATGATGGTTTCAAATTTCTAAAATTTCTTCTATGATATTCTAATTTTATAATGCAATCATAAAAATTAATGTTTGTTTGTGTTAAAATTCATAATGAGCCATACAAATATGCTGTAAACTTTTTCTGACTAGTGTATGTACAATTCAAATTCAAATCGTGATATTAACATTTATCAGTAAAAAGTGTGCAAGCACTGCTCCATATGTATGTACATGCTTACATGTACGACATTGCCGAACAAATAATGTATACACAAACCAACATACAAATATGCGTACACATGTAACGGGTGATTTTTTTGAGGTTAGGATTTTCATGCAGTAGTATTTGACAGATCACGTGGGATGTCAGACATGGTGTCAAAGAGAAAGATGCTCAGTATGCTTTGACATTTCATCATGAATAGACTTACTAACGAGCAACGCTTGCAAATCATTGAATTTTATTACCAAAATCAGTGTTCGGTTCGAAATGTGTTTCGCGTCCGTGTCCGATGAGCGATGAGGCTCATTTCTGGTTGAATGGCTACGTAAATAAGCAAAATTGCCGCATTTGGGGTGAAGAGCAACCAGAAGCCGTTCAAGAACTGCCCATGCATCCCGAAAAATGCACTGTTTGGTGTGGTTTGTACGCTGGTGGAATCATTGGACCGTATTTTTTCAAAGATGCTGTTGGACGCAACGTTACGGTGAATGGCGATCGCTATCGTTCGATGCTAACAAACTTTTTGTTGCCAAAAATGGAAGAACTGAACTTGGTTGACATGTGGTTTCAACAAGATGGCGCTACATGCCACACAGCTCGCGATTCTATGGCCATTTTGAGGGAAAACTTCGGACAACAATTCATCTCAAGAAATGGACCCGTAAGTTGGCCACCAAGATCATGCGATTTAACGCCTTTAGACTATTTTTTGTGGGGCTACGTCAAGTCTAAAGTCTACAGAAATAAGCCAGCAACTATTCCAGCTTTGGAAGACAACATTTCCGAAGAAATTCGGGCTATTCCGGCCGAAATGCTCGAAAAAGTTGCCCAAAATTGGACTTTCCGAATGGACCACCTAAGACGCAGCCGCGGTCAACATTTAAATGAAATTATCTTCAAAAAGTAAATGTCATGAACCAATCTAACGTTTCAAATAAAGAACCGATGAGATTTTGCAAATTTTATGCGTTTTTTTTTTTAAAAAAGTTATCAAGCTCTTAAAAAATCACCCGTTAGATGTGTGCTTATGACATTCCCACACAAATAATGCATACACAATATACATACTTGTTTGCGTTCACATGTAGATATGTCACCCGCATAAACTACAAATATTATTCTGCAAAAACAACAATTGTCTCAAATAGCATCAGCAGCGTCAGAAGTCAATATGGCAGCAAAATAGTCGATGTCCAAATTTGTAGAAAAATACACAACAACAATATCTTCATTCATAAAAACAAACACCGTTACATCTCCCCGAGCATGCCTTTGTCTACAAGCTACAATTTCTGATATTTGTATAAGAAAGAAAAAGCGACAACGACGCAAATATAAGTATAGAATAAAATTGACAACATAGTTTATTTGTCGATCTTGAAGTCAAGAAATGTGTCAAAGAAAATATTCAATATTCCTCTGATTTATGTGTACAGTGAATACCGGGTAAGTAGTACTCCGCTTAAATGAAAATCAGCCCTCTTAACTGCCTATATATTGCTGCATCCCACGGTTTGTTTTTTGAAATACATTAAAACTATTGTTTTAGGTACAACTCGGTTAAGTTCATAACAAATACATATATATACCGATCTATAAATTATATGCAGCATTGTTTGCGCATAGTAAAAAAGGGAATCTGTAAGCGTACATTCCTTAACATTGGAATTATCATTATTTTTCTCATTTAACACTGAAAATGCTCAATTCTGCTATTTTCGTGTCCCCTGATGTTAAGTGGTGAAACGCGCTGATAATTTTCTGTAGTGATACGCACTCATCCAAAACAGTAAATAGCCCTAAATTTTTGAAAACGTGAACCTTCTCTATAAATATACATTCTCTGGTATGAGCTTTATTGTTATCCAATACGAGAACCAAATTGTACTTGCGTTCTTTAAGTTAAGCTTTTTTAGCTGTACTAGATT